>JAHREE010000118.1:1847784-1913132 GCA_033628505.1 Tringa tobata | reverse complement strand
CAACTCCACACACCACCAGGAGGACTGGGAGCAGCAAACCTAAACCAGAACACACGGGTGATGGGCTGGCACGGCCTGGATCACTTTCCCTTTTATTTTAGTATCTGTCAAAAGCAATTTGAGACATATTATGGTGCACCCACAAGATATTTCCCTCCCCCCCCCTCCCAGCCTCACCACCTTGGCTGTCAAATTCAGAACATGAAGCTGGAAAGAGAGGGGAAGCAGCAGAAAGCTCTAATGCTTTCTATGTTTGCTGAGAAGCTGTCACTGCAATAGCTCTGCTGTTCGACCAGCAGAGAGGGGCCACCTGTAGCCTCCCTCCCATCCCAGCAGGATGCCCGCAGGTTTCTGCTGGTTTAAGAGGCAAAAAAAGACCCAAAAAATTGCCCGTGTCTTGCATGTGGGTGGGCAAAATACTGCAAATTAAATCACACCTTTCTTTGCACCAGAGACAAATAACAACGGGAGAGTCTACTGAATATTTTAAATTCCTGGGATAACCCGTTATTTCAAAATTCCTTATAATTCAAAGCAAAGCTCTGTTTCCAAAAAGCTTAATTACAAAGTGTTGTCGATTACCCCAAGCCTATATTCATTAACATATTCACCGTTACCTGGAGATAGTGGGTAACCGAGCTCAGCACACAAACACCTCCAGGCAGCTGACAAAATTCAGCTTTTATCCGTGAAACTGCATTTCAGGTAAACGCTGCAAGATCCCATTTGGACCCCCCACAACAGGGGCAGCAATCACTCAGGGCTTTCTGAAACCTCTCCATTTCTACAGCACGTGGTTAACGGGAGAGACAGGAGTAAAACCAGACTCCAGCCTCCTCGGATACGCCAAGGACAGAAATAGTCTTAATTAGCACGCTGATTTCTCCAAAATATGTAACATTTGGAATTTCCTGGTAGTTTCCCCAACAATCCGAGTCAGGATTACTACGGGACAATTCATGAAGGCTTTTCTCAGTCCTATGGATAAATGAATTGTCTCCAGCTTGTCTGGTTTCTCTTCCATTCAGGGAACCAAGATGCCCATCAAATGACAAAAAACTTCACTGAAGACAGTTGAGACTCATTATCAACTTTTTACCTTAGACTGCAAAAAAAAAATAGCAAAACCCCAAGTCTTCAGCTTGTCAGCTGGGTGAAAATGGGGATAACCCCCTGTTCAGAGCAATAATTCAGACATCCTTTTTACTTTATACTGAATAAACTCCACACAACTCCCTCCCTCCCTCCCTCATGACCGCACAGAGTTTTCTCTCAGGGGATGCTCTGAAAGGGTAGAGGCCTAAACTCTGCCTACACTTTCAAGGCACAAAAAACTTATTTTATGATTATTTTTTTTCAGTGCCCTTTAACCACACAAATCAGCGAGGAAGTGAAAGAAGAGAAGGAAACAGAGCACTCTGTGTAATTGTATACAAGCACTGGACAAGTCTCCCACTCCGGTGTGGAAACCAGCAGTGTTATGCTCTTTTTTTTAAAAAAAAAAACTACAAACATTGCTAATAGATCACAGTTTTACTGAAAGAATCCAAAGAACTCAGTTTCTGCTTAAGTTTCTTACCTGCTCCCCCCAGCTGGAGCGAGAACTAAGCTGTATTTAGAGAGCAAAGGAGGTCTGGTACCGTGAGTTTAGTTTGCTGCATTTCACCTGATCAAATCAATCAGATCCATCAAATCAAACGGGAGAGGACAACAGCAGATCGCCCTGAGAGCACGAAGCAGGGCAGCCCAGAGGAGCAGTTATCTGTGACCAAAGGGACCTGAGGCACAGACAACTGATAAAACACGCTCAGAGGGAAAGGGCTGGGCTCTGAGACTGCAGCGGCTCCTCTCGGAAAGCTAACAAACTCAGTGGTCTCAAGGGAAACCAACGAGAAACACCATCATCACCTCTTCGTCACCAAAGAACCCCAGAAATACTAAGCTTGGATTGACATAAGAGCCTACCCTTCTCTGCCTTTGCCTTTTCAGTCTAATTTCATCATTCAAGACAGGAAAAAACTTAAAGGGAACAAACAGGCCATCTTCCACTAGGGCTTCTAGATGCTTCAGATGCTCAGGAATCACCAATAACTCTGATACATCAGAAATGGCAACAAGAATACACAGGAAAAGCCGTTTTAAAAGCTTATAAATATCGTGTCTAAATTTGGAAGCGATTTTGGTTACATCCTATTTATTCAGTCACAGAAACAGGTATCTCGAGAGATATCCTTCTCATTGCAAAAAGAAAAGCTTTGATTCGGACGTAATCTGATTACAGTATTTTAAGAAACATGAAGCAATTTAGCCTCGTTAAAAACAATGGCAAACCCCTTCTGTGGAGGGCCTCTGTGTACCTTACAGCAGGCAATAAAACATGAAACATTCAGTACATCCACGGTTACAATTCACCTTGGGAGAACAGTTGTATAAATACCTTTTTCTCGTATACGTCTTGCCAAACAATGCCAGCAAAGAATTTGTGCTGCATAATCTCCTTGGCATCATCAGGACCACCACCTAACCTGTGTGGGGCAAAATAAATCATTAATGTTTGAGTACAGTTATTTTTCTCATACAATTTTTAGTATATGTTAGTGAAGGAATTCTGAGTTTCTATAATACTTTTAAGAGTGGTTCTAGCATTTGCTTTATATTTGGCTTTGTGCTAGGGCTGCAGATAGTCTATTTTAGGCTTCACCACAGTTCTACTAACAGATTTGAAAACAGGCTAAAAAAAATCAGAATAAAGAATTTTATTCTTTACTTCTTTTATTCTTTTAAACAAACAAAGGAAAAAAATAATCACAATTCAAAAGATGCACCCTTCAGGAAAGATGCTGTCCCAGGGACCGTAGCAGGTCCTGCAAGTAAAAGGTCTCTCTCTAAATTAACAAGTGACTACCTCTTCCAATTTTCTAGAGCAGAGTGATGCCGGCAGTAAAACTGCATTTGATTTTGCAGCGTAAGAGGCAAGGATTTTTAAGACAAACTGATTTATGCAACCTGATTTAAATTTCCATTAAAGAAAACAGTTGACAACTGCAGTGATCGTATCGTGCTGTATGCAAATCTTTCCTCCTCCTCGGCTGCACCCAAAGCACAAAGGGTGTTTTACTGACTGAAGGTCTATCAAGATAAAGCACTTTTATTCCAAAATAAAACTGTCCACACAGCTTATAGATGCCATCAGTTTGGTTGCAGGCTTGAGCTAACAGATGCTTACATTTTGCTGTGGAGGTTAAAATGCTCTCTAAAAGACTAAACCACATCTGCAAGAGAAGGCACGCACTGAGAAAACAACACACACACTGAGCCATCAGCAGGAGAACTTACTTTCAGGTTACAAGGTTAAGACGACGCTCGGGATTTTAAGTACAAGAGGTGCCACCACGTTCATCCAGGCTGACCTCTGGAATCTGCCTGTCCTCCCATTATTGGTGCCACCAAGAGATACTAACCCTATTTGAAGAGGTTGGAACAATAGCTCTGCATGACCAAGGCTGGAGATACAGAAGAATGGACCAAGGGCTGTTCTTTGAACCTGACGTCAAGCTGCCTGGCCAGGTCTCATCCTTGCCGCAGAGCAGTTGGCCCCAAATCTCCTCTGGGCCACATGCGGTCACCCTGTGGCCCTAAAACATGATTATTTGGGGGTAGAAGGAAGGGTCTCAGTTCAGAATATCAGAGATAACATGCAGGCTGTGCTACAGCCCATCAAAGAGGTGGTGTTTTGTCAACCTGAGAGTGTACTTCATGCTCTGGGACATAGTTTGAAGGCACAACACTACTGGGACAGCGTTGGACCATTGTTCAGTGAGAAGGAGTCAAATATGGTGACACTTTGTCCATCCTGCTGACTGGGAATGGATCCTGGTGTATGCAACTCTCTCAGCCGTGCCCGAGCACCGTCTTCAGAGAGCAGAAGGTGGCAGAGGCCACAGCCGTACTGGACACACCAAGCAGTAGAGGTGCCGGGCAGTTGAGAGTCCATCCTTGCCTCCCTACTCTCTTCCATTTAGCAGCACAGCAACCTAAGAGGTTTGCTCCATCACATTCCTTCAGGAAACGCGCAGTGGGACAGGGAAGGGACCCCAAGTCCTCAAGTCGCAAAGCACTGGGTGATGCTCTCCTGCCTCAGGTAAGCTCTAAGACCAAATCTAAGTTCACCTTAGAGCCCCACATGCCAAACCAAGCCAGACGATGGCTCTCCCGGATGCCTGGCAGCACGTTCTACAGCTGCAGAGCAGCCTGGAACAGAGACAAACTCCAGGGCAGCCTGGGCACAGAGACAAACTCTGTGGGTAATCATCTCTGGGCTGGTTCCCCACAGGTCTAGAGCCTTTGCCAAGTCTCTACCAGGCCCCTTGTTGCTTCCCCAGCGCAGATGATGATGATGGCTGGTGAAGAAGAGGGTGGAGTTGATCCGCTTTATCCACAGATGTCAACAGACTGCAATTCTGCCCAGAAGTTCAGGAGTGACTACGAGCTAAGAAGAACCCAAACCATGTTTTGCAGGAGCAGGCAGGAAGGCTGGCTGGCTGCAGCCACGTACGAGTGCTTTGGAGAATACATTATCGAATATGAACCTTTGTTCCACTAAGAGCAAATACACGCTCAGGGAAATGCCAAGAAAAACCCCAGATGTTTTACTTACCTTTTAAAAATCTATACGATTAAACAAATTCATTAAAAATGAATGGAGAAATGACAGAAACCTCGTATTTTGGACACTGACATTCCAAAATACACTTTCATTTTTAAAAATTATTCTGAAAGGACCCTCTCAAGAAGAAAAAAATTAAATCAGCACCTAATGCAAAAATCATGGTTAAGCACCACTGAGAACTGACAGAGCAGCAAGTTTGTCTTTTGAAAGGACATGCAACAACTGAAGAAAAATAGAGAAGGAATAAAAGTCTTGAAAAGATTATTGTACAATAAAGTTAAATTTTGGCCATTGAAGACTTCAGACAGAACCAAAAATAGTATAAATAGGACCTAAAAAGAAGAAGCTACTGAGACTTACAGTACAAAAGGAAATGTAACAGAAAGTGTAGGGGCCAAAAAGCAATTAAAACAAAAAAACCAAACCAAACCTTCACAAGCTAAACTTCTGTCTACATTGGTCTCCTTAAAAGGTACCTGCCAAACAATTCTGGTTATTCACTTAACTTACATCTAGATTTGGTTTCTATATTTCAGCTAAATCTCAAGGAGAAAATTATTAGTGAAGTGCAACATCACTATTAAACTGAAATCATTTTCAATTTTCATGGAACTATGTATCGCTTCCAAGCTCCTTTAATCATTTAATGACAAATTCCTGCACTCCACAAAACAAGGGCAACCTGGTATCTCTATCAGAGATAAATCATGTGCTAATATTTTTTAAAATTTATGTACTATAATTTTACATATAGATACATATAAATACAGTGTATAAACACACAGTTAACAGTGAAAGTATTATCACAGGCCAGAAAACCAAGGAGCTTAGTTTTCATGCAGGTAAAGGCTTGATTGACCCTGATATTCTTGAACATCTGCAGCCAAAGTCGCACCCTGGATATGGAAAGTACCACCATCACCAGAAAGAACCAAGTGCCAGATCCCTGTGTGGCTCCAAAGACCAAATTGCCAGGTGCCCAGGTGCTACAAAGCCAGAACTGCAACTCTGTGAAGTCATTAAATCTTTTAATAGGAGTTCATGAAATGCTGCCACTTCTTGCTCTCATTCTTCACGGATGGCAAAGCGCAACAGCAGCACAGAAGCAGATGAAGAAGCTTGTGACAAACCCCATCTGAAAAAGGCTGAATAACCCTGACCAGTGACAGGGAGCACGAAGGCACGGCGTGAAAACACATGATGAAAATTCAGGTGGAACCACCTTGAAGTTCTCTCAAGTTTCACACCTGCCAGGATTCAGAGCCTGCGAGACACCCTGCTCATTATCAACCCACCCATCTAAAGTCAGCCCCTTTACATGGAGCACTCCGATCCCTGCACACGTTCACAGCCAGAGAAAAAATAATAAAAGTGAAAAACTTTGGTGGTTTACGTGTGACAAAAATGCTCTGATTACCTCCTTCCATTTGATACATATCACAAAGCAGAGAAGGAGAATTTCAGGTCGAAACAAAAGGAAATATTTACAGAACAGATTTTTTCCTTCTTAGGAAAATTAGGGCTCACATTACAAGATTAATAAACTTATATCAATCCCAAAAGAAACTTCAAAATTCCTTTTCGCTTACAAAATGGATTTTGTATGACCAAATTTAGAAAACAGCCATGATTAAAAGCAGAATGCAATTTATTGTTCTTCATATTTTTCCCATATGCCTGTGAGCTTGAGACTGAACTGGTATTACTGAACACAGAGTGCTAAGATGTTTCTATACACCCAGCTCAGTACAACAGGTCGTTTGTAAGATCTCACAGAATCATAAAATGGTTTGGGTTGGAAGGGACCTTAAAGATCACCCAGATCCAACCGCCCTGCCATGGGGCAGGGACACCTCCCACCAGACCAGGTTCCTCAAAGCCCCATCCAAGCATGTCTTGAACACTTCCAGGGATGGGGCATCCACAGTTTCTCTGGGCAACCTGTTCCAGTGTCTCACCACACTCACAGGAAAGAATTTTTTCCTAATACCTACTCTAAATCTCCTCTCCTCCCACTTAATTCATTGATACAGGTCACAATTCCCTAGCTTCTTTATTTAACTTAAAATATCTTCATCACTGAGCTTCCCCGTATCAACCTTCATTGCTTTTGGGTTTGAGAATTTCATGGGAAGGGACACCACCTCCCAGTTTCATTTTTCTCGTGGTTTTGGCTGTCTCCTCCATCCCACACTGAATTTCATCAGCAGTTACTAAATGCTGCCAGTTCTGATGTTTTCTGCCACAGACAACATTACGATGACACCAACTTCTGGCTGCCGCTAGGCTTTGTGATGGAGGGGATTCCTGTTGAATTACACAATGGTTCCCCAAAGCATCGTCAAAGGGCTAATGTCAACCAGATCAGTGCAGATTATTTAACTTCTCACTGAATGTATTTTCATAACTATCTGACTGTTTTTCTTCAATACGGTTCCATGAACTCACTATAAGTTAACTACCAAGTAGGGCAGGCACCCACCCCAGCACACAGACCACATAAAGGAACATAAGAACATAAGCCACCCATTTAAGAACACATTTAAGAACATAAAACTACAAGGCCAGGACTCAGGACTTCTACCCCCAGTTCTCCCTACTGCCCGGAACACCACGAAGTGCAGGAAATTTACAGAATCCCAACTTCAGTTAAAAAGTTGGGCGAATGGTGACTGGTGAGAAACCAGCATTTAAGAATGGTCCATGATCCAAAAAAGCTTGGGAAGCACCAGTGTAAT
This sequence comes from Tringa tobata, assembly GCA_033628505.1. NCBI lineage: Eukaryota > Metazoa > Chordata > Aves > Charadriiformes > Scolopacidae > Tringa > Tringa tobata. The sequence continues at coordinate 1,905,725 of JAHREE010000118.1, read as the reverse complement.
TAGCAAGCTGCGGGCATGTGTGCAGGCTTGTCTAGTCTATAGTTATTTCTATCAACAGCATGAAAATCATCTGTCCAACAGATCAGAGCATGGCTGGTTCCAAGCCTGCAGAAGATACGTGTGAAGAAGTGGCTATTTGTATAAAATGAGCATATTGTGGAGTAATTATTGGCATTGGGAAAACCTTGTAATTAGAAACAAGTGGGCGTTCTTTGTTTGTAAACAAATTGTGTTTTGGTTCATCAGAGATGCTCCTTTAAGAACAAATTAGAGCAGATGCTGCTTGTGTTTCCAGTGATTGAAAGTCCCCACCTGAATAAGCTACAGAAGGGTCAGGACTGTGTCTCATCCCGTGCTTTCCCGGACAGGAATCCTGTTGGCAGGAGCTGTGACCACGCAGAGCACAGCACGTGGAGGGGCTGCTCATCAGTGACACCAGCTTCTCCTGGAGGTCCCCTGGCAGGCGCCAGGCCGATGAGGGGTGTGCAGCTGCTGCCACCCAGGACAAGGCTGGCCCCATGTCCCTGACTACAACTGTCCCCCGTTCCCCACATCACCACTAAGCTGAATCCTCCAGTAGTAAAAATTGGGGATTTGAGTTGCAAGACACTTCTCAACGGGATTTTCCATCAAAAATAGCAATGGAAATAGGCTGCAGTGATGACAAAAATCCTCGCTACAAGTATCCAAATACTGAAAAAAAAAAGTATCATTTTCCTGCTCCGGGCAGGCACGCACACAGACTAAACAAACATCAGAAAGCAAAGCAGAATACTCTGCTTGCACCTCACATGAAAGATTTCCTATTTGGGGCCCGTTTACAGTGGAAGGTTCAGGACAGGAGATCAGGGGCACAGTCACAATATTATTTGTTTTTAAAACGTCTGAGTTGACAAGATGGCAGGTTTTTAAACTGATGTTTATCTTTGTGAGAAGGTCAACATCCTTTTTGGATCTTGTTCTATTTTCTTTTTGTTAGCCATTAAGGGCTTGGGGGTTTTTGTTTTGGTTTTTTTTTCTGTTTTTCAATCAAGGGTTACTTTTTAAATAATACAGCACAGAAAAAAAAATACAAAAAAAAACAACAAAAGGAGGAAATAGGAAAAGTAGATTAAGCATGGTATAAACTCCACCACAAACATGGTACAAACACCACCACCTACTGTCCAAAGCAGGATGCTAAATCACTGGCACAGATTTAAATGAAAATATAGAAAACGGACAGCACGCTGGACTGGGACAGAAGGTGGAAGCTTTCAATGCAGAGCAGTTTATAAGCCACAGCAGCCATCGGATTCGTTGTAGCCAAAGGCAGGGTTAACTTGCTTTGTCCCTCTCTATAACTCTGCATTAACAGCAACAATATTCTGAAAGAATATTCTGACTTTCTGCCTTCTGATTACCAAAGCTGCTTCATGTTGCTATTTGCAGTGTCAGCTCACGCCAAAGGTTAAAACAAAAATGAATAGGTCCACTCGCTGCATCCTGGTGGATGATTATTTTGAATGGATTAGAAATACAACTACAATTTTGTCTGAAACACCTTCCTCAACTTCAAATAAAGAAAAATCGCTGGCATGCACGTGTGCAGCAGCCCTTTGTGCAGCACCATTTTCAATTGTTTTACCATGATGGAGATATGAGCACTTCAGACAGCAGCACAGAAACAGGCACTTTTAAGTCACCTGTCTCGAGGATAGTTCCCTTTCATGGATGAGCCTCTGCACGCCACAATTTGTTAACTTCTTTGTGAAGCCTTTAACAGATTTTTTTCCCCCTTTTTTGGTATTTCTAAGGGCACAAGTGCTTAAAAGTGCAATTATTAAGCAACAGTCTCACCTTTGCTTAGGATCTTTCTTCAGCAAGCCTGACAAGAGAGATTTTGCTTCAGGTGACAAAGTGCGTGGAAATCTGATCTCCTCCATAAGGATGAGTTCAAAGAGCTTTTCGTGGTCCTGATTGTAGAAAGGGAGCCGACCACACATCATTTCATACATCACGACTCCTAAACCCCACCAGTCCACTGCACGACCATAGTCATTATCTTCCAGAACCTGCAGAAATATAAGGAAAAGACTTTAGAAGATATTCCCAAACCAGGCATGAATGAACACAGAATTCAAGAGGCAAAATTTACCCCACCAAGGTCATCTTTTCACATGTCACAGCCGAATCTACCAGCAGAGTATTTGCAGAAGATCCATTTGAAAAGAACTGACATCCATATTTATAGAATCATAGAATTTCCCAGGTTGGAAGGGAACTTTCAGATCATCTAGTCCAACCATCAACCTAACACGGACAAAAACCATCCCTAAACCATATCTTTGAGCACTATGTCTACTCATCTTTTAAATACCTCCAGGGATGGTGATTCAGTTCCCTGGGAAGCTTGTTCCAATGCTTAATAACACTTTCAGTGATGAAAATTTTCCTAATATTCAATCTAACCCCTGGCGCAACTTGAGGCCATTTCTTCTTGTCCTGTCGCCTGTGACTTGGGAGAAGAGACCACCTCAACCTCTCTACACCCTCCTTCCAGGTAGTTGTAGAGAGTGAAAAGGTCTCCCCTCAGCCTCCTTTTCTCCAGGCTGAACAAGCCCAGCTCCCTCAGCCTCTCCTCATAAGACTTGTTCTCCAGACCCCTCACCAGCTTTTCACTCTGCTAAGGTAAGCAGGAGGGGGAAAAGGAGGCAGCGGGTATATGATGGCAGCTTCCTCCTTTTCCTCCCACCGTCCCTCACATTACGACCATGATAAGCACAACCTTTGAAAGCCCAAAGGCTGACAACAGTTCTCACATTACAGAGCCAGCTGTTAAATTCTCACTTTTTCGTCACAAACTGCTCCAAATGGGACCTCTTTTTTTCTAAAAAACACAAACAACTCAAACGACCAAGGAGCCAGTCCAGGGACAAAAGACTGTGGACCTATTACCTCACAAATGACAAGCCACACATCCCCATCATCTTCATCAACCCCCATCCCTCCAAAGAGTGGCTCTGCACATCCCAAAAGAGCGCCCACAAATACTAAATGACTGATCTACACTGAACACTAAGAGCCAGAACACCACTACTAACGTTTGACCGGCTGTAAGGCCGTAAAATGGCAGCCAAATTGTCTGGAGATGTTTTTCCTCCTCTCCCCTGCTCCCTCCAAAGGTATTAGCTCTGTAGCTCTAACACTCCTGCCTCTGCTTAGAGGGCTGCAGACCCAGGAGTTGTCAGTGGGGTGGGATTCTGCCAGGTCTCACAGAAGAAGGAGTCCAGCACCGTCCATTTTTCCCTTCCCCTGGGTGTTTCCAACTCACGAAGCCCCCAGTGGACACCAGCAGTGCCTTCCATCTTCTGCTTGCTCCAGAGAAGCCCTGTCAGAGTGGATTTCTGATCTCCTCCACTGAAGGTCGCTGAAGGGAGCGGGGAGCGTTTTGTGGCTTGCGGAGTGGCCGTTACGAGGACTTCTCTAGACTTAGTGTCTCCTGCACAGTTGTCTGTAGCTGACACCAACAGTCTCATGTTCCAGACCCTGTCCTCTGGTTTTAGTTGTCATCTTCACTCTTTTCACAGGTCTGCACTGAACCGCTTACTCTTGCTCAGAGCGCAAACCACGACCCCAGCACCACCGGGTTTTCTTGTTTCAGGGTGTCTGTGGCAGCTTTACGTACCTCACACCGAAAATCAAAAGGGTGAAAGAGCCAAAGAAAGTCAACACAAGTTTAACAAAAGCAGGATCTGAACCTCTTTTGGTTGCAAAAAAAAAAAGAAGCATTGAGACACTCCACATAACAACCGTTTGCACTCTGCCTCTCTTTATTCCCTAATTATTCCCCTTAATTAGCTGAAGGAGGGAAAGGGCCTGCAGTAAAAAAAAATAAAAATAAAAATCAAAAGGCTGCCAGGTATTAGATTACCCCACGTTGGTCTATTTAGGGTCTTCGCTGCCGTATGATTCACACCAAGCGACAGCTGGCCCTGCAGCTGCCCCGTACGTGTACAGGGCCCACACAGCTGCCGGCCCGGCAGGATTCCGGGGGCCGGGCAGGATTCCCGGGGGGGCCGGGCAGGATTCCCGGGGGGGCCGGCCCCACGTCCTTTCCGAGCCACTGTGTCCCTCCGGCTCTCCGGAGAGATTGGGTGACAAGGCAGTCACTGCTCTCCCGGTCACCCCCTTCACAACAGGCGCTTCCTGTTCACGCTCCCCTGCGCCGGCGGTACCCAAAATAAAACAGTCACGGGGCCGCCGAGTTGTACTTTTTAAAGTGCTGCAAGAGATGCAATAGGGGAGGATTGAAAGAAAAAAAAAACAACAAAACCACAGAGAACTTTGTTGCGTATGTAATAAGTGCTACAGGTGCTTTCAAATAATTCAAATGTTACTTTAGTAAGTGTATTCACACTCTGTATTATAATCTAGATTACTAGCTACAACGCTTTCCTTGGCCTCCATTAATTCTAAACGGAATATAAAATGCTTATTTCTTCCAAGTGCTTTACCACAACAAGCATCCGCTCGGATTAGTGACTGCACAACGCAGAGCAACGGTGTTAATATCACAAATACACCGTGACATAAAAGGTATTGTGCTCGTCCATGATTTATTGCGGGCTGGCTGGGGAAGCAGGAAAGCAAGAAGGTCATTTCACTGAAATTAAAGGATCATCGTTTCCTAACGAGCAGCTCTAGACCGGGAATGTGAAAGAGAAGGCACAACAGCTGTAAACATCGCAGCCAGCGACGCATCCGACACATCAAAGTTGAGACGGTTCGGTCACCGACAGCCACGCACGAGATTCCAGCGCGAACCTAAAAACAACGATGCAGCAACTGTACAAACACCCGGCTGCACCGGATTCCGGTTACCGAGGCAGAGGAGAGGAACGAGACCCCTGCTTTTAAGGATGCCTGACCTTAAATGAACAGAATATCACTCGAGCACAATTTCCAGATTTTTTGCGTGCTATCGACCAGATGACAAAAGCCTCCAGAATTTAACACTCCAACTCACAGATGGGATTTGCGAGTAATAGGAGAGAGCTGGGTTAATCAAAAGGATTTGTCCTTCAGGGTTTCGATTGAGCCAACTCCTCATAAATATTAAAAAGAAAAATAAGAGCAAATAATATAACAGAACACCATCCCGCCTGCGCAGGGAATCCCCACATTCCGAGTTAGGAAAAAAACAAAACCAAAACAATAAATATTTTTAGTCTCTTCATAAAATCCTTGATGAGAAACTTCAGCAATTGATTTTAAGAGGGAAGCTAAAATAAAAGCCATCTTTATGAATAATAAACACTCTGTCGTGCTGCTAATTACTCCCTGCATCAGTACATCTCAAATGGTGGTGCATGGACCCCAATTTAGATTCAGTGAAGGCTTCTGGTGATCCACGGAGAGCTGGCAGCTACCATGGGACTGGCTCCACCTACTTGCTGCAAGCTATGCCAACAGGTGCCCACGTTCTTCAATATTATGAAGAGACTGGAGGCTCTTGTAAGCAGCTGGGAGGTATTAAAAAAAACCAAAACCAACCAAAACCCAAGAGCACACAGCCACCACTATGCAAGCAGAGAGCATAAAAGCACTGATCAGCAAAGTGGTCAGCCCTGAGTAGAAACATTCCTCCTCCACTTTGGTTTCACAGAATCATAGAATTGTCCAGGACGGAAGGGACCTCCAAAGGTCATCTAGTCCGACCTCCCCACATTCAGAAGGGACACCCCCAACTAGACCAGGTTGCTCAGGGCCTCGTCGAGCCTCACCTTGAATATCTCCAGGGATGGGGCCTCAACCACCTCCCTGGGCAACCTGGTCTAGTTGGGTATCTAGTATGGGTTTCCATACTTTGTACTTCTGCACAGTACCTTAGAATGGTTCAGGTTGGAAGGGACCTTAAAGATCATCCAGTTTCAACCCCCCTGCCATGGGCAGGGACACCTCCCACCAGACCAGGTTACTCAAAGCCCCATCCAGCCTGGCCTTGAACACCTCCAAGAATGGGGCAGCCACAGCTTCTCTGGGGCAACCTGTTCCAGTGCCTCACCACCCTCACAGGAAAGAATTTCTTCCTGAGATCTAGTCTAAATCTTCACTCTTTCAGTTTAAAATCGTTTTCTCTCATCCTATTGCTCCACTCCCTGATAAAGAGTCCCTCCCCATCTCTCCTGTAGCCTCTTTAGGTACTGGAAGGGGCTCTAAGGTTTCCTTGGAGCCTTCTCTTCTCCAGGCTGAACAACCCCAACTCTCTGAGCCTGTCTTCATAGCGGAGGGGCTCCAGCCCAGCATACTTTAACTCAAGAAAATTTTGCAATGCCCGAATCTCCCACCTCAGAGAAAGGCTCCATCCTGGGTTGTGCCAACAACATACAATCTGCCATCAGCCCACGACTTGTTTCTGCCTGTGCTTCAAGCGGGACGGAAGCCTTAACGCCAGGGTGGCGAAACACCCCACCGCAAGGCAGCCAGCCCCTCTGCCAGGCAACCCCGCGTCAGCTCAGGCTCGGGGCGCTACTAATAGGGCCAGTTGGCTTCCAGGCAGCTCGGAGCGTGGGCAGCCCAGCGTCTGCCTGCAAAACACCACGTGTACGTACAGCCTCCGTCACACCGGTTCGTTTCTGAGCTGCCGTTAATTAACTCGCGGCTCTAACGCCACCTGCGTTGCACAACTCGCAGCAGCAGGAGCATTTCCAGGATGAAAGTTGCAAGCGCCCATTTGCATTTTACACTTTAAGGAAAAAGAAAAAATAGCACCAAAAAAAAAATAATCCCCAAATCATACAGTTTGGGGACTGAGATTCCCTGCCTGAATTTATTTCCTCTGAAACTGGAAAGTTCAAGTTAACATTGGGAAACGTCTTGTGCACTTACAGTCACAAAACAGTCAGCACTTTTAATGCACACCATGCTAAATACTGCAGGAAAAGCTCAGCTTGTCCTGTTTCTGAAAACACGTGGCCTTAACTGTCTTCAAAGAGTGTAAGAATTGGGCATTACTTTTTCCTAACCAAAGTCCTGTTGACAGCTTTCAAACAGGCCAACACACAGCAAACAACTTGCAAAACAGTCATCGATCCATCAAGTAATATTTTCAGTAAAGTGTTTTGTTGTTTGGTTGTTTTTTTTAAATTTGATTTTTGACACAAGAAGCAAGCACTGTTTCACCAAAATGTAAATATTCCCTAAAGTGAAAGGAAGCTACTACCCTGCCCAAAAATTATCATACACCATTATGCTAAAGATACATCCCCAAAAATGACGAATAAAAGATTCTCGGTGTGTGTTGCCATATAACAGCAGTTACTGTATGAACACTTCATGGCACAGGAATTATTCCATATTGCTACTGCTATCTCAGATGGCATTTCAGAATATAATTTAGTACAATAGCCAACGTACCTCTGGTGCAAGATACTCTGGAGTGCCACAGAAAGTCTTCATTGTTGCTCCATCCTTTATGCCTTCTTTACATAGTCCAAAGTCCGTTATTTTTATGTGTCCATCTTTATCGAGCATGAGATTTTCCAACTGGGAAGAAAATCCAAACGACAGACGTTATTACATATAACACACGCTGCTCCTGAGCAAGTCAGTGAAAGACAGGAATTTCTGCAGATCAGTTTTCGACCTCGTTCTCACAGGGGTCAGGACCACACTCGCTGCCAAAGCATGCCTGATGTAAATATATACATTGATATCACTTTCCTTAGTTCTTTAGGGAACGTCAGGTAACTAATTTGCAGTCTTTGGGTAACTGATGGGATACACAGAAAGAAGGCAGAATGTGGGCATTGTATTTATGCTTCTACAACATTATCACCGACAGAACACCAGTTCTTTTAAAAATATATTGTTTCCCCTCACACAACTTCATCCCTGCTTTACTCCAAGTGATTTTATAAAGTATTCCAGACCAGTAAAGGACAGAAAATAAAAGAAAAATCAAATGCAAGGCCAAGGAATCGCTTCCAAAGAGACCCTTTACATGAGAACTGCTTTAAACAATTACTCAGCACCTGGTAGACATCCTACCCTGTGCCACTGATTTGTGACAAGGCCGTTCAGATTTGAGGACAGAGTTTCCACCGTGTACGAAATAAAGTGCACTTTCAAAGCAATCATGGTGACACGGGAATCTCAAAATGACTTTGACGTAGCCTGAAAACATTACATAGCATGCTTCATTTTTGACTGCTCCTAAATGGAATACTAGTATCCTCTCACCCTCTCCCAAAAACATTTCTCAGGGAAAAAATAAAACGCTATCATTGCATTTTCCTCAAGAACTTCCCAAATTTCTTTGCGCTGAGATTTCTCATTTGGTTGTTGGGTTTTTTCCCCTTCTCTGTTCACCAAACAAAGAAGCAACTTGAAGGTTATCCAATTTTCTGACTGCAAGCAGGTACTATGAAGATAGTGCTGCGCAGCACATTGCAAGGAGGCACAACATCCCCACAGTATAAATTTGCATCTATCTGATAAGACCTGGGATGAAGAGCCCAGGATTATGTTTTGCCACGCAGAAAAGCCAGCAAGGTTTCTCTTGGAACGTAAGCAGGCCAAGTGAAAATGCAAGCCAGGTATCTCAATACACCTTTATATTCTCTGAAATGCATTATACAAGCTTTCAGACTATAAAAGCATTTAAACATCCCATAAAGTCAAGTCCAACAGCTGTAATAACTGTTACGTTAAAGTTCACTCAGGAAAGGCTCTCTTATACTTCAGGCTTAAAAAAGCCAGAAAGCCTATGAAATTATTTTTCTACATACCTTCAAATCTCTATAAACCACATTCTTCTCTGAATGCAGATAATCCAGCGCTGAAACAATCTCAGCTCCATAAAAGCGAGCCCGGTCTTCAGAAAAGACACGCTCTCTTGACAGATGGAAAAACAACTGCAGGAACAATAATTTATTACCTTTAGATTGCACGTGTTCCTGAGTTATGTCTCGCACTTTACAGGCCATCCTGCCTGGAATGTGATATTACCTAAGAGAAAACCCCTTCCCATCCCCCAGCTGTGTCACCAAATGTGTTAAAAACCATCATGAATTAAATGACTAGACAGCTATATCTCATATTCACAGGCGTACACTGATAACCAGTTTGTGTGTTTCACATTCTTGTACATACAGAATATTATAAAAAACTATTTTGATTAAACAATAATTATATATTGAATCTACAGTTGATATTCCAAATTTTCCTTCTTAGCTGTCTAACAGTAGTTCGCTGTTTCCAGTTCTCCCTCCAAAGTAACACGTGCTCACAATATTCATTAAAAAGTGTTAAAAGCTGTCTGAAGAGCAGCTAGAAAGCAACTCTGCTTTCTTGAATTATTAAATCTCAGATTACAATACATTGCTGTCACGTAAAGTAAGAACCTACACCCAAACCCCTCTATTCTCTAAAAACAGAGCTAAGAAAATTAAGGTTCTTAATTCTTAATATTAGTTAAACCTGCAAAGAGCTATGTTTAACTGGGACAACTTGGATTAATTAGAATTGCAAACATGGACCTTTGCTAAATAATGTCAAGCCGAATTAGCAGTAGTACAGGAAAATCTTAAAGTATTAAACATTATTACATTTCCCTTACCTCTCCTCCGTTAGCATACTCCATAACAAAACACAAGCGATCATGCGTCTGAAAGGAATACTTTAAAGCCTGAAAACAGATTTAAACCAAAACTTAGAAGACAGATCACATTGACAGTTATAGAAGCATTTGTAATAGATTTTCAGAAAGGTACAAACATGAAATTTTCTATTTTAGTGGACTTTGTGTCCTTGGCTCTTATATAATACTTACAACTTTCCTGTTGCAGCTGAGGGCTGATCCACCGCCAACTTATTTCATTAAATACATTTAATATAAACTATTAATACATTCCCTTGCAGAAGCTCAGTAACGCCTATAACGCTGTGAAAGAAAGTCCTGGCCCATTACCAGCGACACAAAACATACCAATTGTGGCTCTGAAGTTTCCTTCTCAGGCCACAAGCTCCCACGTTTTCATCTCACAGACAAGAGGCCGCAACCAAACCCCCACAGCAGAAGGTTCTACCCCGCTGGCTACAAGCCCTCTTATACAAAACACGTATATATTTACACACACCAGCCCTCTGGTCCCTACCCTGCTGCCTCCAACTGCTCCCTGCTGACAGCCTGCCAGAGGATTGAGCAACGCTCTCAATATCAATTTGTGAGCAATTCACAAAAACAGCCCGGCCGGAGGGTGTGATGGAGCATCACAAGGTGCCTTTGTCCAGCCCTGTCACGTGTATTCCTGCGGCGAGAGTAACATCAACTTGTTTGCCACAGTCTTAAGTTCTTCTGGTCGTAACCCAGTCTCGTAGCTGATTTCTCAAGACAGCCCTTGTTTTGGGTATTTGGGTTTATGAAAAGCTTTAAAAAGAAAACACCACATATGATATCATCATCTTCGTTACCAGTGGTGGCATTTTTAAACCAGTCATATTTTTGCAGAGAAAGGGAGGATCAGGTTTTAGACATGTCAACAAACATTTACTGATTCTACCCAATACAGCCAATATTTACTTCCAGAGGCCACGCTTAAAAGGTCTAAATTCCAGCTAAGCCCTTGTGTAACTGGACAAAGGAAATAACCGGGATCCTACACAGGTCTCTTAAAGGACTTAAGCAGTTGGAAACAATTCAGAGCCAACTTGTAATAAATACTAGAAACAAAATCTTGAGGTGGAACTTAGGTATCTGAACTCAAACCCAGAGAGACTGCTGGTGCTGGAGATCTAAACTGAGAGCGTGGTTTGATTTTACAGCTAAACCAGTCCAAAAGGGAAGCAGCAGATAAAGCACGGTCCTGCTTTTCCTTGTCCCATCCCACCCACTCCCACCACTATCCTTAGGCTGGCATTACCAGTGCTCTGATTCCAGAGCGAGCTGCTTCTGGGAGCTTAAAAAAATAACAAAGAAAGGCAAAATTAAAGGTTTTTTCCCCCCACTGTATCTTCCTAGACTTGTTTGTCACAAGATCAGGGTCACCCTGATCTCTGCTACAAAGAGGAGACCAAGCATTTGGAAGACAAGGAAAGGAGATACTTCTCTCAGAGACAGCAAGCCATTAAATGGGTGAGCCATAAAGTCAAACTACACCCCGAAACGCTGACGTCAAGAGGTATCAAAGACCTGCTCTGCAAGAATCAGAAGACTTAAAAAAGCATTTTAATTTGTGCTTCCCAAAAATGGAAGGGTACAAAAATACACAGCCACTCTGGAAACATAGATCTTCGATATACTATATAAATAACAAAAAAACACAAGGGAAGTCTGGGTTGTCATGATGTCAAGTTAGACTCAGCAGAGGGAGAAATGCTTACCGTTAGGAATGGATGCCGTGAGTTCTGTAGGACGCGGTTTTCTGTCAGCGTGTGCGCTACTTCATCCTGAAACACAAGCAGAAGGAAACCCCAGCTCAGGGGTCCATTTCAAACACTAACGGAGCAATTATTTACAAGCACTCAGAGAATCCTTGGAATGACTTTCCCGAGGGCGAACCACATTCCCAAGTTTCGCATCTACTCACCTTTGCTACAATAACTTCCTTCTTCAGAATTTTCATAGCGTAATACCGTCCGGTTGCTTTTTCTTTAACTAAAATGACCTTTCCAAAAGTGCCTTTTCCCAGTAGTTTAAGGTATTCAAACTCATTCATGGTCTGTTAACGACAGAAATAAACAAGAACTGAACTACGTGAACTAACAACAAGTATATCATTCTCAGACTGGAATTTGTCATTTACGTGAGAATACATTGCACGTGTTGTGTATGTGAGGTTTTTTTAATCCTTTTTCTTAGCAGAATTCAGGAGCAGAAATTATTCTTCCATAAAAGTGAATAGCAGTGCACTCCCAAAGATAACCAATCAATCAAACTATTTAGGAAAAACCATAAGCTTTCAATTAAGAGAACACACTTTCACATGACTCAACACCCAAATGAGCAAATACCACTCAACAGATTATTATTAATCCACAGACAGTTGGCCATTTTGTCAGTGCAGACTTCCACTACGAGGCACGTGTTGCTCTGATTCCAGGGATTAAACCCATACCTTTTTTATGATGTTCCCTACCTCTCCAGAGGATGAACTTTCTTGTCCTTCACTGACCAGCACCAATACCCACGCCTCACAGATCAGCCATTCGCTCTTATTTGTTTCACCATTAGGAAAAATGTTGGGGAAAATCAGAATCTGTTCCAGGCTGGATACTGTTTGATCAATGACCGTTGCCAAGATGGCAATAGTAAGATTTATACAGCTAAAGGCTACTGCAGTGTCAGTTAGGGAAAAATATTAATATGCTCCCAACAGTAAACTTCCTCCATATTCTTCCCTAGGAAGGGAAGGGACCTCTGGAGATCATCTAGTCCAACCCCCCTGCCAAAGCAGATCCAACCTGAGCAGGTTGCACAGGAACGTGTCCAGGGGGGTTTTGAGTATCTCCAGAGAAGGAGACTCCACCACTTCTCTGGGCAGCCTCTTCCAGGGCTCTGCCACCCTCAAAGCAAAGAAGTTCCTCCTCATGTTTAGATGGAACTTCCTATGTTCAAGTTTGTGCCCATTTCCTCTTGTTCTGTCACTGGGAACCACTGAAAAAGGACTGGCCCCATCCTCCTGACACCGACCCTTTAAGTATTTATAGGTGTTGATCAGATCCCCCCTCAGTCTTCTCCAGACTAAAAAGACCAAAGTCCTTCAGCCTTTCCTCGTAAAACAGATGTTCTAGTCCCTTAATCATCTTTGTAGTCCTCACTAACACTCCCAGAGACAGTGTCTCAGAAGAACGTGTGTATTTGACTAATGAGGTGGTTCTTGCCTTTCTGTGAAGAGCTGCAGCAAGAGTGGTCAAGTTCTGTTCAGTCAAGGACACAGAAGGCTAGTGGCATTTGCAATTCGGAGTGACATGTAAGTAGCCACCCACACCAGTCTAAAACCACTGACATGACAAAAGGCTGGCACACATGCTTAGTTATCACATTGGTGGCTATCTTTTTTCTTTGAAAACTTCATCGTTTTTCCCCAAACTGAAACAAACTTATGAAAGCAAGTGGGGATTATATTGGTGAGACAAACAGGAGACCATGAGGGGGGAGAAAGAAGCGAAGAGAGGTTAAAGACAGATGCCCAAAAGGGCTCCACAGGGCAAAGATGTCCTCTGGCACATACTTCTTCCAAGGCCATTGTGGAGCTGGCCCTTTGCATGTGCCTGATGCAAAAGCCAGAGCTCTAGGAACACTATGACAGACACCACAGTGGCTGTTGGGGAGTTAGCCTAAACCCCTAATCCAGAGCAATTAAATCCACTGGACCTACCCTAAATCCTGCAAATCCACTGGAATATCTTTGCATCAGCCTGCAAAGAGTTTACATGGTCACAGGGTCCAGCAGGAGCTCTGATTTCAGACTCTGTACCACGAGGAAATAGGCAAACCAAAACCAGACTTGACCTTGAAAGCCATCCAGTAAGGACACCTCAACTCAGAACCTAAATGGACCCAGACAGGCTTTGCCTGGTACCTGCTCAGCTTAAGCAATTGTTTCCTCCAGAAGCTGCACCTACAATCGTGTAATTCTTATAGGAAAAGATGTGTCTTGATGGCTATTTCTTGTCTACATTTGAGAAGGCCTAAAAAATAATATTATTCCTGCTGTGCTTACTTACCACTTTGTGTTTTGGCTTTGTCATAGAAACTTCCATTTCTTCAGCACCTGAATTATCACTGGGAGAGCCAGACCTAAAATCCATCATCTCTTCCTCTTGTTTCTTGAGGCTGTCTGCGACTGTTTGGATGGCTTTTGTCCATTCTTCCCTGGCAAAATATAAGCAAAGACATTCATTACTTGTGACTTTACATGGGTCACCAAGGAATAGAGAGCAACTAATGCTCTCTGATGAATCAATGCAACATACAATCAATTACGTGCGTTTTCAATCACTGTAAAAAAGCACTTTTAAGTGCACTTTTAACATATATCTTCATTAATCATACTAGAAACAAGAGATGCCTGAAATCGTCCCAGTCTGGATACAACATAAGGCTTTTCACACAACAGAATTCCTAACAGGCATTCTGTCAGTAGCTCAAGGTACTACCTGGGGATACTGAGTTTTACATAACAAAACCAGACTTGCCAAAACCAAAAAGCAAAAGGCTTCCACGCAGCACAAAGCAATTAAACGCAGCTTCTCCATTCCTACGGTGCACTGAAACATATATCCAACTGCTGGGGGCACTACGCCACCTCTTCGCACACATATCCCAAATTTTAATGGCAAGGGATGTTCTAGAAGGTATTAAAACCCAGGATACTTAGGTTATTCCTCTGTTATAAAGATGACGACAGAAGCACAGCAATTCCTGAGTAAATTTTAGCAGAATGTCAGGAAAAGCAGTGACATTTTATCTTAGGGACAGGTCTTGGTCACAATGAAGCTTCCACAGCTGGTTCACAAATGGGTGCTCTAATACTGACCCCTTCAACTCCCACAGAGACCACTTCCACTCCAGCATCCTTTGGGAAATTTCACACCTTTGAAAATTACCGAAGTGAAAGTTCTCTCAGCCTTCACTTCCTTTCAGGACAGGCTTTAAGGCGTCCAGGGGCTGAAAACAAGTTTAGTGGACTATGTGAATTTACCATGTTTAATTATCTTTTGTATCTGTAGGGAAGGGGATGTAGTGATTTAGTTGATATTTTCTGGGCACTGGCTAAACTCTTCTCCCAAGGACATCCCAAGTAAAATACTTTGCTATTACAGCAGGAGGAGAAGTAGCCAATGCTGAACAACTCCGTGCACACTCTGCAGTGAAGCCATTCCATCCTAATTAGTATCAATTTTTTCACTGGTTCTATAAAATTATTAAAAAAAAAAAAAAAGTCACATCTGAACATATAAATTTCAGTTTGTGATGGGTGGAAGAGGCAGATCATTCCCCAGAGGAAGCAAAATCCATGGGAAAAAGTGTTCAACATAAGATTGTAACAAAAACTGTACCAATGACACATAAGGTGCTCTGCCCTGTGCATTTTTTATTTTGGATTTTGTCTTAACGTGGACTATCCAGCCTTGTCTGGGGCACCAAGGTAGTGCTGAACATCCTGAACGTTCTCCCAGCACAGACTACTTCACTCACCATCACAAACAAATTCCTTTATTTACTAGTCATTTTTCATATCCGGAACTATTACAAAAAGAACTTTTTCTCTCTCATTTTTATCTCTCCATCTCTCTCAAAAAACAAATGTTGGTTTTAAAGGCACAGAGAACGCTAAGGGCATATCTATCTTCACATCTTTTTTAAGATTTGCTACCGACTTGGGTTTAGATCTCAGCCCTCCTGAAGTGAGTAGCTTTGATTTCTGGGGGACCAGAATTTCACCCTCAGCTTTTATTTCTTCAGTGTACACAACAGAGGTGACTAACATTCCGAGCCCTGAAGTGTCACAAAGCTGACTTAATTGGCAAGGAGGGAACAAAACAAGACTGAAATACAATCTTCCCCCAAGTGGAAACAGTTATTCACTCCCTTTAGGGTCACTGGCCACAAAGCTACTAAAAGAAACAAGGACCAGTTTCTTTTTCTTTGCTTTTAATTTGATTTCACCTTCTTCTGATCATTGTAATAGAGTCAAAAGCAATAAACAGGAACCTTCTTTAAATCTGTGCATGCAAAGGCTACAAAAGAAAAGAGCAGACTATTAGGTAGAAGTTGCTGATCTTAAAAATAAACATGTGCCAATATCATATCTAGGGAGGACAAGGGTTTTAAAGCACCCCTTCCCCTAGGGTAATGGTACTGGAATAATTTAAGTTTAGTTCCTGAAGAGCAAGTAAATATTTAAATACTCTGTAGTTGTAGAATAGCTGTGCTGGATAACTGTTCTCTCAGGAGGCAAGAGATCAATTCTCCAATGATGAGAGCACAGGATGCACACTCTTAGCTTTGTTTCCTAACAGCTGAAGCAGAAATCTGCACCTGCAGCAGATAACTATCACCTTTATTATCTAATTTGCATAAAACATTAGCAATCAGCAATGATACAACTAACTTTTTTTTTTTTTCCTTTAAAAACAAGGTGTCTAAAAAGCCTTTAAAAGGTCGGTATTTTGATACAACTCACCTTTGCCTGAATCTCTGTTTCACTTGTGCTCACCCTTCCAGAAAACTCCTAGGTCAGAAACCCTTCATTTCACATTCCACAACATTTCCAGTGAGAAATGAACCTTAAGTTTCCAGAAATAACTACCCGTGTGCTGGTACACACCTGCACCTGTCCGTTTTGGATACCCAACCCAGCAACATTTCATTTACAAATCCTACTCAAAATCCACTCTCTGAAATCCCCTTTTAAGGCACCTTTTATACCGGAACACGCGCTAAAACTCAGGGGCTCAAAAATTATTTGTCGCTTTTCAGTCTGGCCGTACACCATCTGATAAATAAGAGCTTGAGCAAAGGACTCGCTATTAATGCTGAACGCTTGCATCTGCTTTTTCAAGTAGTTTATGTATTAAATATGAATGAAACATACCGCTCCTCTGGAGTCTCCACATGAAATGTTCTTTCAATTACTGTGGTCCACTGGAGGCATCTAATGATAAATGTGTTTGGTTTAGGTCGTTCTGTCTTCATCAGCTGGCACTCTACCACAATCAAGGAAGAAAGAGTCATGGTACATAAGCAGGTTTAAATAATCATTTGTCTTTATTCTTATCTAGCAAACTGTTGCGATTAATCAGCCATAGAAATCTCTGCGAGTACTTCTTCAGGAGACTTGAGACAATTTACTGTGTTGATGAAATCAATAAATAGCTTGGGAGATAGTCATCTAAGCAGCACCAAAATCAAATTCTTAGCTTAGAAAGGCTCCGCGTTTGGTCTGCCCAGAGAGGTAAGTAGAAATGTGATGTGATGACACAGACACCATTCAGACTCAGGTCCTACGCTCCAAAGGTCATCCAGAGCAAAGCAGACGGACAAAGTCAGCTGATAACACAGCAATCACATCCACCGAAACCAAAGCCAAGCCCCTCATCCCCTCCCTTTGACTCCCAGACACAAAACCCCTTCCTTGGGCTTTCAAGGAGTTGGTACAAGAGCACATTTGGTCATTTTGCAGTGACTCCACGAAAATCAGACTCAACGCTTCCAGTCCGCAAACACTAGAGGGAACATCAAACTGCAGAGGCACCCCCAGAAAAGATACCTCCCCCTCCCCATTCAAAACACCTCCAGGATATCTGCAGCGGAGTCGGATGCCGTATGGACACGCAGGTAACAGCCTTCATCGGTGTCAGGGCTTAAGCACAACCTAAAAAAGGCTACAGAAGCCCAACTACATGCAAAACCACCATTTCCTTCATAAAAATGCTCTCTCTCGAGCTGAGCATAAAGTCTTTTTTTCTTTTAAAAAAATCACACCTACTATTTTAAGCTTCATGGGATGTTATGAGTGTTTCTCCTTCAAATCTGGGCCTGAAAATGCACCTGATTAAGGGTACCCTAGCTATACTAAAAGAGAGGATCTGCAAAAAACCAAAAGAAAATCAATGAAATAACCACAGAAGCCAAGATACCACATTTTTCAGATTTATATTAATAGAAAATCTAACGCTAATTAAACAGCTCCTGCTAACGGGAAGTTCAATTAAGAAACCAAGTAAGTAGAGGAGAAAAAAAAAATTTAAAAAAAGATATAATTTGGAGGGTTTTTTTTCTTACATTAAACTATTTTCCTTGCTGTTAGTAAAACCATAAGCTTGCTATTATTCGGTCTTCAGGTTCTAAATCAACTTCCAAGTAAATAAAAAGGCACTATGAAGACAAGAAGAAATTTCTGCTTCCTGCTAAAGCTATGAACATCCTCCACCATCAGCAACGTGCAACGCGAGGACAGAATCCAGCCAGAATAACAATGCATGTTACTAAGGCTACGCTGGTATCGTTAGGTCAATTTTATTATTGTGAAAATTTATACTGCACAGTTTTAAATTCAAGCTCTTAATTAGCACCAAGATAAAATATTTACCGCCAGTGTTTTTGGGCGCTGTATTTTTGGCAATATATTTCATGCCTCATTTGCTACTGGAATTATAAGCTTTTCAATGAGTAACTTTGCATTTTTCATGACGAGAAAATCTAATTTTTCTTTACTAGCATGCTGAGGTTATACTGCATCCTACTAAAGCACTGCAATTAGATAAGAGAAAGTTTATTAATGACTCATGAAAAGGTTTTAGCGTGATAAACGGCACTCCTTCATTCACTGAGATTAAAGAACTTCCACAAGGCAACGCAGCCGTGTTTGTCGAGCATCAGATTTAGCCTTCCAGCTCCATCCTCTTCCACAGTGAGAGCTAAACACAACTCCACGAGCCGGGCAAGCCCCATAAGCCCAGTTCTGACAAATTCAGCTCAAAAGATGTCACACGGCTGAAGACTTGAAGAAGAAAATCAGGCTATTTCTAACCTTGTGCTCATCCAGAGCTGTTCTCCTATACTTACACAGAAGGGAGACATTATGAAGAAACAAACCGAAAGGTTTGCTTACTTTTTTTTAAAACAGACTTCAGATTAAGCATTCTGAAGTAGTAGCACAGATATTTAAACTAGCCATGAACCCTAAACTTTAACCATTTAATTTCGGCATAATAAACCACACAAGGCATTTTCTGTCATAGAAGGGGACCAATTAAACATCACCAATTTTCCCCTAAATCAGCGCTGTCCATTGATATTTGTTAAGCTTGCTGATCCAGCAATCTTTAAGGCATACAGCAAGATGAATAATAGAGATTTGTCAGTTAATAACCACTATAATTCAAGTATGTCACATAGAAGTGTTTTGTTTAGTGAACAATATGCTGTCTAATTACCCTGCTCAATCATAACAGCACATATCAAGAAATACAGAAGGCTTTATTTTTAAATGGCTTTACCAAAGCAATTTAAAGTACCACATAGGTTTCAGAAAGTTTGAAGCCACCACTAGATTCTCCCAATATACGACAATCACAGGGAACGATGGGGCAGTAGGGTTTTCTTTTACTCTTAAAATCAAGTCTGTGGTCTTGACTGTAGTTAGGCAAGCTAGAGAAGCACCAAACTCGCCCTCTGTAATCATGTACAGCAACATGAAGCACACAGATACAGATGCTGTATAATATTAGGTCTGGTTCATGGCATATTTGGGGGTTCTGGTATAAAAATATTCACATTTCAGATACAAGCCAGGGGTCGCTTACCCACTTTGAAGACAGTTTTTCCCGTCAAACAGGCCAATGTAAGTATTCCCCATTTGCAACAAAGTAAAGGACTACAAACAGCAGCCTGTTAAAAATGATTTAAATTGCTCTAAAGACCCTCTTGATTCTTTCCTGGCGTTTGGTCTTTTAAAGTAAAGTAGGACAGAGAAATTGTTCCTAACAGGAATAGACACCAAGGCATTCAAATGTAAATTACCATTTTGTATTTGAAAGACACTTAGTATTATCCCAGTGACTTTCTAAAATGTCACAATATTTGCTTCCCCAGCACTTAGACTAAAAGACAGATTACTTGGGATGGCAGTGTCAAACTCTGCTCCCTATATAATGACATCACACTTAAAACAATAATGTCAAGGAAGAATCCTTCCTATTCCTGCTTTGGTTTCTTCAATGAAGGGGATGGGGGGGGAGGAGGGGAAAGAAAAAAAAAAAAAAAAAAAGGTACATCGGGGAAGAAGAATTATGTAGAAATAAAACTTTGGAAAGGCAAACAGGAATATTATGTTGAAGTGCTCCTTTTCCACTAGCACCAGATAGAAAGATTCACCCCCAAACAGCTCAGCAGGGCAAAAGCCAGCAGCTGAGAGCCCGGCCCTACAAACCTGGACTAAGGTGGCCCGTCATAACAGCAGACAAAAAAAATAAAATCTGTCTATTAATCTGGCCATCCCGTGCCCTCTGATAAAAGCTCAACGGCAGAAATGCAGTCCTCTCCCAAAAGGAACACTCATATTTTTGTGCAATTACGTTTTGAGCCATACAACAAAACCACCACAGTCCACCCTCCTTTTTGCCAGTCGGAGAAATAATCCCTTCTTTCTAACAGGAACAGCCTCTTTCTCCATGTGGTTTTTCACAATATACCGCTCTTCTCAGCTCTATGGTTTTAAAGGCTTATAATTTAATAGGCAGACACACACGATAATCCGAGATTACAATCAGCATGAAGGCTACTTATCTTGCAGATTTACAACACAGGCTCTATCTATTGGTTATTTATCTGCAGGGTCTCTGGAGCAGAACTATTTAGGTACAGGCTTTTTTATTCCTTTTATCTAACTAGTGGTGAAGTACAGAACATGAATACAAGTATGACTCAGAAATCACAGTTAAATGCTCAGGCACTACATTTCAGAAGCTTTGCCTTTTTTTTTTTTTTTAAATAAATCATCAATGGGTAACTTCCAGGGAAAATAAACTCCCTAAACATATCATTGCATTACAAACATAGTTATATGGGTATTTTAAATGGAAAATTAGGTGGAGAAAAAAGGTACCTAGGGAAAAAAATAAAATAAATGAGCCTCTCTTTACCCATGGAGGGCCCTAGAAGCAAGTTTTCAAAGATGTACGATCAAAACCCTCACAAACTGAAAGGAAAAGGGTAGTGTAGGAGAAAGAAGAGACTGTCAAGCACATTGAAAGCACACTCTATTTATTGCTAATACCTTCATACCTGTTAAAGGAAAAGATAGATCATCATTAGAGGTTATCTTCTTTCACCGTTTTCTCCCGAATTGAATATTACCTAGCTCTCATGGGTTGAAAAACTCACTTAATATGAATTTTACACTACAAGTAAGAATAGTCCCCTAGTTATGAAAAAAAAAAAAAACAACCACCAAAACTTTTACTGGCAAAGATTAAAAAGCCTACATTATTTCACAGCAGAAGAGGGTAAAGATTTTAATCAGAAACATGGGACCACTTCCAAAGAACAGACTGACAGAGACAGCCTGCCATCTCATTAAAAAAGAAAAAAAAAATCTAGTTCACTAATTAACAAAAGAGTCAGGGCTATCATGGTTTCTCGGAAAAAACGAGGAAAAAAAAAAGGATGAATTTTTACAAAACATTTAAGCTCCATTCCCCCCACCTTTCACTGGCAGGAGCCTTCCTCCAGAGGCAACTGCAGTTCACCCACGCTAACTGGCCAAGTTAACCCAAACGAAAGGACCAGGCGACCAGGTTCAAAGGGAAAACTTGTGGTGCAAAACACATCCAAATGATAGAAGCGTGGAGGGTACCCAGAAAGGAACCGCACATCAGGCGCTGGCAGCGCTGCACGCCAGTGCCTACACGAGAAATTAAATCCTGGTGGGGCAACAGCTGCTTCTGTGAGCCCAAAACCACAATAATGACTTCTAGCAAGGAGCACTCCCCCCCTCCCCATCATCATCGAGGCCTTCTCGACCTGCCACTGGGTCACCAGGCATGAGCCACTGCCAGGGACATCCTTCCACCCTCCCCACGGTCCCTCTCAGAGGGGCTACACCTCCCTCTATGGGCACTTGTGGTGTCTTTTTTGACAATGCTCCAATACCATGGTAACAAACTTGTTTATCTACAAATGCCAAGTCTGATGGGCTCCATCTGCCAAAAAAAAAAAAAAAAGCACCATACTCCCGTGCTTCTGAAAACTAATTTAAGTTAACCCTTTTTGAAGGCAACTTGGACAAAGAGAAGGCAATGGACAGGTCTTTTTACTCCTTAGCACCGAGCTGCAGTAAATAATTATAAGTAATGCAGTTAGCAGCAACAGGATGGAAATGTCCTGCAAAAAGTGCATTTGTTAAAAGCCTCTGGCTACAGGCCAAGCACTGAATTAATTTATGAATTGATGGCTTTCTGCTGCTTTTCTTTAACTTCTTGATCCATAAGGAGATACCACTCTAAAGAGGAAAGTACCGTGTCATTACTGAAATGAAAACACTACAACAATTCTCTCTCTAAATCTAGACAAGAAACCCCAAAGCATTCTTGGCATCCTGCACGGAGGCATCAGGCAACAGCATGTCCATTATTTATTCCCACTCAGAACAGGTAAATGTTGCTACCAGCAGAAAGAAAACTAAAATTTGCATTAATTCCTCACGCTGCCCACCCGCCGTCTAGGCCCAAAATAAACCTGTCTGCTTAAAGGTCAACTACAAAGATGAACCCCATGTATTTCAAGCTACCCTGTCATGAAGAGGGAACAGATCATTGTTAGTAACAGGTGTTACAATCATAGAATCACAGAATGGTTAGTTGGAAGGGACCTTAAAGATCATCCAGTTCCAACCCCCCTGCCCTGGGCAGGGACACCTCCCACCAGACCAGGTTGCTCAAGGCCCATCCAGCCTGGCCTTGAACCCCTCCAGGGATGGGGCATCCACAGCTTCTCTGGGCAACCTGTTCCAGTGTCTCTCCACCCTCACACTAGAAAGAAATTATTTAGTATCTAATCTAAATCTCCCCTCTCAGTTTAAAACCATTCTTCCTCATCCTATCACTACATTCCCTGATAAAGAGTCTCTCCCCATCTCTCCTGCAGGCCCCCTTCAGGTACCGGAATGACATATTTTTAAGTGGTGGAATGAGACACAGGCACATCATGAGGTGGGAAACACAAAGAAGGGGAGAAAATAAAAGCTGGAAGTACAAGGCAAAAGGTTAAAAACATGAGCAAGAAAATGAAATTATCTTCAGAGGCTTCTATCACATCCTGTGCTGCAGCACCTGAGCAAGGTCAGAAATGTTTGCATGGGACAGATTACCAAGTTTAGGAAATGTTATGATTTCCAAACCTTTGTGTTGCTGTAATAGAAGAAATATGGTTTTGTGTTCAAAATAAAGAAAAAACGAGTGTCTGTCACTAAAAGCATTGCTCAGTCCATGTTCTCTTATGCTAATAATCAAATAACTTTGACCTTTGTCAATGCCACTTGAACCCAGACCTGACGGCAGAAGAGAAGCTGAAATGCCTACCTGCCAAACGCCAAGACACGTGGCTGGGTTAATTTTCACTGTGAAGTAACTTGCTGAATAACAGATATACAAAATATTAACAAATGAACCCGTTTTAATCTATAACCAGAAAAAGCAGAGCATCAAACCTCCCCGTCACAATCACTCCTGAGAAACACAGGGAGGTTTTATCATCTCAAATAAACACATTTAGTGTTTAGATACATCACTCTGGGCAGATTCAGATCTAACTGGTGCAGATCACAGGCACTATAACTCCAAGAAGACACCAAGGGAGCATGTAAAAACACTTACGAGCTACTGAGAAGTTATTTAAAGGTGATTCCCGCTGGTCCACATCCTGCGGTCGCTCCTTGTAGCCAATGAACGTGCCATCGTTCTTTAAAAGAAAATACCGTGGCCTCCATGTTTTTATGTATTCTCCTGGAAAGAAAGTATGGACAAAGGGAAAGATCATCAGAAAACACCCCGAAATACTGACTCGCCAACAGTTTTCTTTTGAATTATTGAAACTATATGTCATCCTGACATAGCAGCGGTTTTAGGAACATTCAGTTCATTCTGATGCAAACAGTGGAAAAACACAGGCACTGAGTCAGATATTGCTAGCAATGTTAACCATAAAAATGGGACTTGATAAAAGGTAAACAGCTATGTTTTGTTCTTCCATCTACTCCGATTTCCATTCAAATTCTGCAACATCTGCCTTAAATGCATTTTAAATTTTAAAAAAATCAGAGCAGATGTCCTATGTATTATTTTTGCTATTGTCATTTTTCATACTGACAAGTGGAGAAATTTTTTTCATTTACATTTTGCAGCGCAAGTATTTTAAACAACAATGGGTAATTTACTAATTAGTCAACTGCTTTATCAAACCAACAGTCACTTTTAGAGCATAAGAAGATAATTCTCTGCTTATGTTACATAACATCACTCACTCCTCTCACAACATCTCAAGCGTGAAACACAAGATGATATATCACAATACGAAGGGGAAAACACTGGATGATGTATAGCCACCACAAAGAAGAAAACAAACATCTATTCTGAAAGATATTCCACCTTTCTTTGTCAGAGAAAACATCCCTCACTCACACGATGCTGCTGCTCATCTGAGTAACCTGCACAGGTAACCGTCACGTAACTGTATTAACAGCCACGGTCAAAATCTCCAGCAGTAGAATAAAAAGAAAAGAGTTGATCAAAAGCTCAGTTATTTACTGGATTTACTCAGCTGGGCTTCAGGGAAGGAAGACAGGGGTTCCACCTGTGGCTCTTTTGGGTGACATTATTAATGGGTGCCTCAGTTTCCCCCGTTGCTCATTGCCCATGTTACCATCTTCTCAGGCAGCCTCTGCAGAACCTCTAACAGCTTTACAGGGTGTCAAGCTGGGCCTCCAGGTCCTACGAGGTCCTGCAGCAACGTTTCTATTCAGCTGAATTGCAAAAACCTCACTCAAGGTGCTATTCAAATGGGGGTACCAGCCACATTTCTCCAGTTCTGCTCACCCCAACAACGACCGATTTAAAAAAAAATTATAAAAAAAAAAAAAAAAAAAGAAGTGGTCACTACAAAGCACCCACAGGTGTGCAGCAGCTCTACCCTCCTCCCTCCAGTGTGGTTTCTCATTTGTTTGTTCAACACCAGGGAGAGGACAGGGGAGCAGCCTGGGAGCCAAGCTTCTTTCTGGCCTGTGCACCCCAGGAGGCTGCCCCTGCTGCGGCTGGTACCCAGTGCCCCCAGTTTTCATCTGCTGGCGAGCTCTTCAACCAGCCACCGAGAGCAGGGAGAAGAAAAGGCTCCCCAGATTTATTAGCTCTGGCTACCTTCTGCTGCTCTCCTGTTCTCCCAGGCTCTGCTCACACCCTCTTTTCCTGCTGCTCGGCTCTCCTCCGCCGGTAATTTCTCTCCCAGTGATGTGCACCCCTGCCCCAGGAACTCCCCTGCAGCTGCTTCACCTCCTTCCTCTCCCCACAGACCTCCTCTCCTTCTGCGGCGCGGTTTCAACACGCTTCGGGCACCAGCTGTGGCATTTCTCCTCCGCTCAGATTCAAACTCTTTTCTCTGCTGCACACAGAAGCAAAGCAACCCCAACGCCCACGCCAGGCGGCCACTGCTGCTTTCACCAGTTTAGCCCTCATCAGGCTTTTAATTTTCTCATTTGAAGCAAAAAAAAAAATAAATCCTAAGAGTTACCGAAGCGGAGCAGAGTCACACAGAGGTACCTCTCCACCACCGGCCATGCCTGCAAAAAACATCTGATGAAACAGGACACGGGGCAAGAAAGATGGGAGGAAAAGGAACGAGCACAAACCTTCTCCATCTTTCTTTTAGAGATGTCTGTTACAGCTGCAAGTCTTATATTAACCTATAAGGGGTTTACAAAAATGTCACCATCGCTTCAGGAACTTCAGGAGAATTCACCTAAGCTGTCAAGGCTTAACATTTACAATCAAGACAGTAAATGCAGAAGGTTTTGTTGCTGTCGTCTTTTTAATTCTGACCTTAATTAAAAGCTGCAAACTTTCCGGAATCAGTAGGAGATTATGAAGCCTTTCACATTTAAATTCTCAGTCCAACTCAGCCCAGATCAGTGAGATTACTCCAGTCTCATTACTATCACACCACAGATGTGACGACGGGGACCAAGAAGACACATGGCAGGCTGAGCCCAGCTCCTGACGAGAGGTTTGCCAGGTAAGCAGGTCGGGGAGGCGGCTGCCCAGAGCATCACAATTTTGGAACATGCTGTTACGTACCTGACTCATTGGTATTTTCTTGTGTTGCATAAAGCAGACCCAGGAGACCTAGAAACCATCACACACCCCTTATCATACCCGCATTTAAGACTAAAACCAGATCGGATGGGGTGAAAATTATCTGAAAAGGGGCAAGGCATCGAGAGTTTCAATTTCCCTTACTCCTTCATCTATGCTCCACATCTTTCCCGTTGGTATTTACAGAGGAGACATTTATTTTTTGCAGATTCTGAAACTATTATCTGATTATTTTCAGTGAAGTATGCATAATTTTACAGAAAATTGCACTGTACTGTCACAAGAGACTCTTCTTCTTAGATTAGATGCTTATGTTTGGCTCTCATACTTTCTTGCAGCTTTATTCCCCCAATCTGTTTCTCTGTTAGAAACACATCATCTAACAGGATTAATCACATAGTCTGTAAAATGGTGTGTTCCATACATATATAGCATCCTCCTCCACACTCACTCTTTCTGTGTGAAAAATCCAGGATTTCATTACTGCCAGGCGTTTTTGCAAGGACCGTTCTACTTGGACTTCCCCTCATCCATTGCTCTAGCTGGTTCTGGTTCCTGACCCACCTTTTGAACTTGCAAACGAGTAACGTGATTTTCAACTTCTTTTTTCCACGTGTCTGGAGCTTAATGACTCCTGTAATATGGCGAGCATACACATTATTGATTATTGCTCTTGCCGAGGCCAGCATGAGGCTCACTGCTGCATCTGTGGTATCCATTTGACTCTGTAACACACTGAGGTTACACTTCTGCATCTTGCAGCAAAGTGGCAAGACATCCCCCGGCGTGTGACTTCCCAATCAGATGCAGTAAGAAGTATAATTTTACATTCAAGCCCAAGCAAACTAACGTTCCTTTACAGAAGTTCTGAAACACAGATTTCACCACCAAGAAAATGCACAAAGTGTGTATTCTTAAGAAACAAATTCATATTTTTATGATTAGCTAAAACACTATGAACTTCCTACAACTGCGAGGAGGACCACGTTGATCAGGACAGCAAATCCGAGTAATTTTAGGCAGAAAAGGAGTTTGTCAATAAAGCCAAAAAAATAATTATGTGGAACTACTGGGACAAAGCTGACTGAAAAACATTAACACCTTTTCCTTCCTCTGATATATTCAGTAAGCTGTCATGCCTGAAGAGTGAACTGAGCTGTTTCAAATTTTGCCCTGTGTTTTTTGTTCCTGTTGCGGTTTTGTTTTTAAAGAATCATAAGCAAGAAGTTACTTGAAGTCACTAATATTAGCAGTCATGTAGTCACACTAGAACATTGTACCAAGTACAGTAAAGGCAAGCATGTGTGGCTAATTCTATCAGGCAACACTAAAATAATAATAATAATAATAATGATCCACCATGGAAAAGTGAACAATTTACAAAGCAAAACATTTTTTCCTCTGTGATTCATTGCTTGTGTAATGCCCTGGCAGAGCCTTCTTTGTTTTCAGTAACAGAATGCTAACACTGCAGAGACAGGAAAGCAAAAGCATGGGTTATAAATCCTACATATAAAATCCTGGAACCAAACAGACTCCTCTGTAGCTTGCTAGCTTTGTTATTTAAAATCTTTATGTACCATTCTGTTTACTCCGAGCAATTTCCAAATTGAAAAGATTTCCAAACTGTATATATCTGGAAACATACTCGAAGATTGTTATAGACCGATTTCCCTTTATTGCCTTGTGTCTGCCCCCACACACTGCACATTAAAATACTTAACACACACTTAGAATGTAAATCCATCTCATGCCAGAAAAGCTTTTTCACAGTAACACATACTGCAAAGCCCGCTTACGCCTGAATATTTCAGGAAAAAAAAAAAAGTTAAACACAAAAACTCTCTTGGTTCATGAAAAGTTAATTCTACTGAGGATTTACAATAATGCAGGGTTAGGTTATTTTCCTCTCCTCCCCACAACAGTATCTCACCGAATCTGGAGCTGTCTGCCACTGATAGAGTGTCTAACATCAGAAACAGCTGCCACTCCCTGGGAAGCTCACGGGGTAAGTGGAGAATAATGAGCAGCAAGCACCAGCAGAACAAAAGAAAATCCATCTTTATTTACCAACTGCTGCATGCTTGTTGCTGCATCAAGCTCATTCAAAGCCAACACCACACCCTTTAATTCAGAACAGACTATATTTAAGAAGCCTCTGCCTTTTTTTTTTTTTTTAATCAACTCATACATACCAATGGTTTGGGGGAAAAAAAAAAATAAAAATCATTAGGTTAACCAAGTCAGCATTCAATGATACCCTTGATATTTACAAAAGTACTGGACTAACTATTAACTTTCTTATGCCCCAAAGTAACCAGAACAAGCCTAGGAGCACCAACTGAAAACAAGGTCTCAGTTATATTAAACGCACCCCAAATCTACGGATAAATAACGCATTAAACTTTCCGCTCTGAGCATCAGAAGTAGGGCCATTAATCACAATTAACACTCAAAAAAAATAAATAATAAAAATCTTAGAGCTTCTAAGTTCTGTGAGCCTCTGCTACGTTCCCACACGCTCCCAAGGCGTACGACATTCCTTGATTGTACAGCCCTGAACCCTCCGAGGGAAACAGGAAAGTTATGCCAACCGCAGCGCTAATGTGCCACCGGTGAAAGGCGGAATGACTCATTTCTGGGACTTCAATGGCCGCGAGAAGTGGCCCGCATCCTGTCGGCCTCATAAGGCTTTTGGCGAAACAGATGCCAGCTTCCTCGGAAAGACGTGAAGCTTTCAGGAGCTGCCATCCCCTGCGTGCTGGAGAGCGGGATGGGGATTTACAGTTAGCCTCCGCCGCTCCAGTAAATGGGGTATGTGTCCACTCACTTCAAAACCAGCTGAAATCAAAACACATTTGGAATAAAAAAAAAAAAAAAAAAAAAGAAAGAAAGCAGGGCTTGAAAACTCGCTTTTGCATTTCTAAAGCACTCGGAAGAAAGCCCTTTCCAACTGCAGCGAGCTAATTCTGGATCTTAACGGCTTGACACCAAACAATTAAACAAGTCTAGGGTGACCCCAATGAAAACTCTCAGCTCAAATATTGGCTTTTTTTTTTTTTTTTTTAAAAATAGCTGCACAGACACCCACCAGGCTGGTGCGGCACTCTTCCCTTCCCTCAACAAACTGTCAAAGCAAGATATTTAAACACAGTGCCAGGTTTTCAGTAGCTTGAGGAAAGGAAAAAAAAAAAAAGAAAAAAGAAAAAAGAAAAAGAGGTTATGCTAATGTCTTTCCCAACACGCTGCTCGCAGGGAGAGGAGGACCTCTGGTTTGTCTGCCTATTCAGAGGCGCAGCAAAGGGGGCCGGTTCTTTGATGGGGTTTTTTTTTTTGTTGTTGTTGTTTTTTTGGCCCCTCTCTGGATGCCTCCTCGGCCGCCGCCTCCCTGGTACAGCTGCGGAGGGGCCGCCTGTGCCCTGCATCCCCATGCCCGTGCCCTGCATCCCAATGAGGCGGCCGGGGGCTGCCGGTGGGGATGCTCCCCGGCTGGGGAGGTCAACCCGCAGCTCGTCACCGGCCAAGGCTCCTCCAGCTCCTCTCCAGTGCCTGTCACGGCCCCAACACGGGGTCCCCCACGGTCGCAACGGGCTAATTCAGGGCAGGGTAAATCCTCTCCCTGCTTTATTCTCCCTCGGGCAGCTGGACGGTGATGCGGCGCGGCGGCAGCCCCCATGGCCGTGACTGACAGGACTGCCAACAGGTTAAGAAGAAACGCCGCCGCCGCCTCCTCCTCCTCCTCCAGCTCAGCTCCGGCTTTTCTAAACCTACTGTCGTTTTCTCACGCTCACACAAAGCTGCAATAGAGGGCACCTGCTTCATTATCATATCTTGGGGGAATTTGGAGAGGGAGGGAGGGAAGGAAGGAAGAGGGGAGCTGGAGGTGGGGCGAAGGGGGGGATTGAGCGGTCTGGCCTTCCAGTCACAAAGGGAGCCCTGCCAGGACCGCTCCTGGTCACCTGGCGCCTCACACCTATAAATTAACTTCAGGAACTTGTAAATTAACTGAACAGCCTTGGCTGAGAGCTTCCCACAAAGCTCAAAAAATAAGCGTATCGGAAGCTACCTCCTGTCTTTGGTTACACACCAGCGTGGATGGGAAACACCTAAGGAAGGCAAGAAACGGGCAACTCTTGATTGGCAAAGGTAGGCCATGGGAGAGGTCAGAAGTCAGATTATCGAGGAAGAAATACAGATTTCTCACCCAACACTTTCTCGGCAAAGGGGATGGCCAGCTACCATGTTCTCCAATTCCATCTCTGTCAAAGGGTTTGAGAACACCAGCCACCACCACTGCTACAGAAGATGACACTTCTGTATATTTTAGTCCCTGTATTTCAACTGTATGGTTATGTAAGTAAAACTGAAACACAGAGGTTTATCTTTTTTTTTTTTTTGCTGAATTTCAGTTTAGAAGGTCAAAAATGTTGCCATATTGCTTACAGCAATCAATTTAAGCAATACCAGATATTCCCAAAGGAGCCAAAGAGAATTAATCAGCATGTAAAAAACTCCTTACTCCTACCTTTGGCACAGCTTAGTCAGGCTAGTCCTAACCTACAGCTGTCTCCAGTGGGAGAAGATGTAAATGAAGTTTCATTAAAAACAGCAGTTTTAAGGATAGCTACATAAATTACAGTAAAGCATAAAGCGATTTCTTAAGCTACACTGAAAACAATACCTCAGAGTGAATTGCATCTCCATTACTTCATGGTGGGAGCAAAAGGATTTCAAACTACCATGAGGTGTCCAACGCAATTAGAGAAATCTTTTCTGTAAGATGTTCGTGAGCAGCTACAGCATTTTAACAAAATAAAACGTTCCTGTAACGGAAAGTGCCATCACTTATTCCTCTGCTTTTGACAGGTGCCCAACACTCTCTCATTTTTATAAATAAATAAAAATGACAAAGGAGGTGTCAGATTCACTGAACTGAATTAAGCGTGCTTGGAACAATTATTTCTCCCCAAGTAATTTTTACCTTGACACTATGATGGAAAATAGCACAAGCGGCTAACAAGGCACTTAAGCTAATAAGCCCCTGCAACTTTTTAAATATCTTCCCCTTGGAGGAGGGAGGTACCTACAACTATTCCTCGAGCTCCATCTGATGTTAATATCTGTATTTCTGCAAATAGGGCTCTTAAATACACTGCATGTATTTATATAAAGGGTGTGACTTAATCCTCCAAAGATTTTATGATCTCTACTAAAAAATACAAAAGGGGCGGGGGAGGAGGAGGAGGGGAAACAACCCCAAAACAAAACTACCAAACACTCCACACCTTGTATTTGAACAAGGAAGGGTTTTTCTAGATATCATCTAAAAGGTGATTTAATTATTTTACCTCTTAGCATCCTTACCCATGACTTCTGCGCTTATCTAAACACGTGCCTTATTTGAATATGACATACCCAGTTCTGTTCTTCAGTAAATCCCACCTGGAGACTGACAGATAGAGCAAGAGGGGGACAAAGCAAAGAAACACACACAAACCAAAGCTCTTCCAGAGATTAAACAAAATAAACAAAATAAGTCCGAAAGCACAGTTTTAGTTTCTATTCCTAGGGCTGTCTACACACAGAGGATGTTCAGGAAGAGCATCATTAATTAATTAAAAATTCATTTTATGTCCCTTCCCCTACCTTTGCTCCATTGAAAAAAAAAAACATTAAGAGAGTCAAAAATTCAGGTGAGAGTGGTTGGTTTTGGTTTTTTTTTTTTTATGATGAATTTACTTGCTTTGCAAACATTAAACCTGAGAAGTACTCAGCAGAGGCTCACCGTTAAAATCCCAAAGTTGGCAGAGCTGAGAGATGAGCTGGTAAAACTCGTGGGGGTAGGGGCACACGGGGAAAAGCAGGAGCAGGGGAAGGAAAAAGCCGGACGCAGCCACGCAGAAAACATCCGCAGCGAGGACTCGCCAGTCCCTGGCTCGCTCTTCTCAGCTCCCATTACTAGATCATTGTGTCATTCACAAAGCGAATCAAAAACCTCGGGGAATTGTAAAGAAATGTTGAAAAAAAAAAAAAAAGGCTAGGGGACATTCGTGAAGATTTATGGAAACAGCAGCTTTTCTAAAACAGACGATATGGATCAACTTCAGAGGCAGTTTGAAATGTTGGGGAAAAAGCTCTGTTTGTAAAAACTAAGCTGCAGAACACAGACTTTTATAAATAAGTAATTTACAGAGGGTAAGAAATTAACACATCACATTGTAATCCTTTAGCTTCTGGGTTTGCATCCTAATTTTCAACATAAATATACAGAGTTGGTTTAGGCCACTCACAATAAAAGCTCTACCAGTAATTGTGTGATCATGCTGTGCAGCAGGAAATTTCTTAAAAGTGCCAAGGAAAAAAAAAACAAAAACAATCAATGCAGAGTTTTAAACATGTTTATACAAACAGTCACTGGATAAAAATTTCATAGAAAGATGCATAAAAGCCAAGTTAAGCAAATATTTCAATGGCAAAAATAAGAAGCAACATTTAAAAAAAAAGAATGTGCTGTTTATATGGCAGGGGCTAATTTGGATTTCCTTTCTTCATTTCATCACTAGCAAGTCCTCAAAACCCTGGAGGAGCAGACAGAGACCACGTTAGTTCTAATAAAAAGTTTCATTTATCTTGAGCCATTTAATGGCCATCAATGGAAAAATTACAAGCACTTCCCAGAAAGCAAGTTCTAATATTTGTTATCATGGCAACCTCCTGGTTACGCCTCCAAATTTAGTATTCCACAGATAACTTCTACTGAGTCACTACCCCAAACTAAGTCTCCTCCAGATAACAGGAGCGCCTGCCTCAGTTCAGAGGAATTTTGCAGCTTCACTGCATACTCAGAATTTATTAAAACAGCTTCACCACTGAGCCACCGTAGCCCTGGTGCCAAGCTTCGCCGGGCAACGCAGGCGTAAGAAACTTTGCCAAGGATTTTTGTGTCTTGGACTGAGGTGTGTTGTCACCGTAAAGCAGAGCCCAATCCGTGCTGCTCCCTCCACAGGGTCACGGGCCCAGCGAGACACGCTTCTGTCACCTTAAACACTATGAAAATTCACTTCTTTTTACAATGCACAGTAAAAATGTTGAGTCTCGATATAATCAAGCAGCAAAATTCCTGCTGGATTTCAGTGGTTCCATGGTTTAGCCCTGTAATATCAAAATATATGAGTATGTACTACTAAAAGCACACACATTCAATTCACAGAATCACAGAATGCTATGGGGTTGGAAGGGACCTCTGGAGATCATCTAGTCCAACCCCCCTGCCAAAGCAGGTCCAACCAGAGCAGGCTGCACAGGAACGTGTCCAGGTGGATTTTGAATGTCTCCAGAGATGGAGACTCCACCACCTCTCTGGGCAGCCTCTTCCAGGGCTCTGCCACCCTCAAAGTAAAGAAGGTCCTCCTCATGTTTAGATGGAACTTCCTATGTTCAAGTTTGTGCCCATTTCCTCTTGTCCTATCCCTGGGCACTACTGAAAAAAGACTGGCCCCATCCTCTTGACACCCACCCTTTAAATATTTATAAGCATCGATCAGATCTCCCCTCAGCCTTCTCTTCTCCAGGCTAAAAAGACCCAAGTCCCTCAGCCTTTCCTCATCAGAGAGATGTTCCAGCCCCCTCATCATCTTTGTAGCCCAAAATACACACACATCCTCTTGACACCCTCCCTTTAAGTATTTATAAACTTTGATCAGATCCCCTCTCAGTCTTCTCTTCTCTAGACTAAAAAGACCCAAGTCCCTCAGCCTCTTGTGACCATTATTTTTTGAACCCCAGAGTCATCTATTATAGTGAGGTCATCATACCTCTCCCTAACTGCTTCAAGCTCCAGGAGACTTGCATTCCAGTCGGTCACAAGAAAATCTGTTTCTTACACAAGGAGGAATGAATAAAGACCCATCTACCTTGACATTGCTACCATGAATTAATTTCAAGTTGCAACAGCATCTTGGTACGTTAAAACCACTTTTCATTTTAAAAAAAGCATAAAAAAAGAAAAGGTATACACCACACAGAAGTGAGAGGCAGATAAGCACAGGAGGATGGGAGCTTGAATCACACTTTCCAATTTGCAGTGCCCTGTACTGTTGTTTTGGGAAGACATGGCAAAAATGCCAATCTCCTCTTTTACTGCTCCTATGCCCAAGGGAAAAACAAACATCATGCCAGCTTCCATGGGCATCAAACCTGGCACTCACCCCACTGGATTTTCAGAAGTCAGGGACTGGCTGCATTGGCCCCACCTGATTTTCCAAGCACCACGCGACTGCTCCTCACCACGCACATCCCCTCTGCCACCTGAATCCTAAAAGCCATCCCACAGTTATCCGCTCTCTGCGGTTTATCTTCCCACTCCTGCTAGCACATTCCCAAAGAACAGAAGCAAAACAAACAGCAGAACACATCCCTTGCCTTGCCGGGTTACAGCTACCCTCAGGTTTGTAGGAGAACTTGCAACAACTCCAGTAGCTGTCCAGGAGAGTGGAGATTCCTACACTTTTAAGTGTGAGAACACCAGAAAGCCATAAATAAAGCTTTAAAAAGTCATACAAGGGGGTTTTTGCTTTGTTTCGTTTCTAAAATATTTAATTAAAAAAAAGAGAGTGTGCGAAAACCTATGGGTCACCTGGGGTAACGTTCCTGAAGAAGGTCATCTGGGGCTACGCTGGTGCTTCAGGGACTTCTACAAAGGAAGGAACATGCAGACACACACACAGAAAACCCTGCTTTGTCGTTCCATGCTCTATGCACGCTCTGGTTACAGCATTTCTTCCACCGGTTCCCAATCTGATGCTATCAGCTTAGATGGCAGCTGGTAGGGACTCCTCTGCCACCCCAGGGGTCAAGCCAAGCAAGGCCACCCTGAAAACACTGCTGCTCCTGACAGCAAGGCAGGAGGGGAGGAGGAGGAGAAAGGGGAAGGACAGAGGCACCTTGTGGAGAGGGAAGAGCGTGGTAGACACGAGCCAAGATGTGGCTACCACAATTCTGGCTGGAGTCTGCTGCATCAGAGAGGAGGACACTGACAAAGGGACAAGATGGGGTGTCCCAGAGGCTGGGTCTCTGCTGGGCAGGGGGAGAAGGTGCTGGGCTGCTGAAAGAATAGGCAGGGCAGGGAGAGGTGGGAGCCTGTCCCTCACCCCTGGCCTTGCCAGCTGTGCTGGTGGCCACCTGACCAGGTCACAGGGAAAGTACTGCCCCCTCTTCAGGAATTTTTTCTTGAAATATGGTCAAATCTGAGCAAGTTTGCAGAATCACAGAATGCTACGGGGTTGGAAGGGACCTCTGGAAATCATCTAGTCCAACCCCCCTGCCAAAGCAGGTCCAACCAGAGCAGGCTGCACAGGAACGTGTCCAGGGGGGTTCTGAGTATCTCCAGAGAAGGAGACTCCATCACGTCACTGGGCAGCCTCTTCCAGTGCTCTACCACCCTCAAAGTAAAGAAGTTCCTCCTCACGTTTAGATGGAGCTTCCTATGTTCAAGTTTGTGCCCGTTGCCCTTTGTCCTGTCACTGGGTGCCACCAAAAGACTGGCCCCATCTTCTTGACACCCACCCTTTAAGTATTTATAGGCATTGATCAGATTCCCCTCAGTCTTCCCTTCTCCAGACTAAAAACACCCAAGTCCCTCAGCCTTTCCTCATGAGAGATGTTCTAGTCCCCTCATCATCTTTGTAGCCCACCATACACACACACGTTAAAGAGGGCTAACACAGAGCCTGGCCACGAGCACATGACATCGCTGCACCTTCAAAAGCAGAGCCAACGCTCACAGAGAAATCTTCCAAAAGTCAACCCGGCCACAAAGCCTCAGCCCACCCTCTGGCCTGGAGAATTGATCAGGTTTGGATTATTCCCAAATTAACGCTTTCATATACATATATATATATATATGTATCTCCCTCCATTCTGTGAGAAAACCATTTTAACATCAGGATTGCAGTTTCAGTATCAAGCTAAGAGACCAAAAAAAGTTTCTCAAAAGCAGTCACTGCACGCTTGCAGGGGCTAATCTGCAATTTTCATTTATCCACAGCACAGTAAATGAATCTTTGCGGTGGGCAGACCTTCTTGCAAATTATGGTTTTCTATACGAAGCCACGCTTGGGTACAGAAATTGGAAGGTACAGATAACACCCTCTCTTTTCTTTTTTTTTTTTTTTTAACAAAAAGAGATAACAAAGGACCCACATGAAAATTACCGTCCTGATTATTGTATTTGGTGATAAAATTGCAGTTCAACAACAAAATTAGCTAAGCACAAGTCCAGTACTGGTTCACTGTCACTGGTCTGAGAATATGTTTTTCTACATACTTTTTTTTCCCCCACCAGAGAATCCAAATTTCCTAGTTTAATCATATTCTCTTTTCCAAAAGAAACCTTTTTAACCAATGAAGACATTTAGTTATTTAATCACAGGGGCAGTACCAGGTTAAAATGGATTATAAAAATTAATCCAAACTAAATGTCTCTGTTATAATAAAATTTCCCAATGAACCTTAAATCAACAGGTTCCCAATTTCAGGTATAAAGTCTGATTGAAAGTGCTTTGCAAAACTACTGCTTTCCCCTGCCCCTCTGTACTAAAAATGCAGTCCAAATTGCTATTTCCATAAAGAAATATGTCTGATATTGACAGGAGTCCTATGACAAATTCTTGATGGCCTGCAGGGATTCCTGTAAGTAACCTACAGGTAAAATCTACAGTAATTTATCTTACAAAAAAAAATAAATCAATCGCTCTGCAGATCAGGGCTCCCATTCCATGCTGCAGTTGGATTTTCTATCAAACAGGGCGGGGGGTGATGGTAATTAAGTAGCTTCATTTGCAGTCCTCAATTCTTTGCGCCTAATTCGTGACAGCACACAGGATGGAGAGAGAAGTAGTTACGACACTCTGTGTACTTTCTATTTCATCAGGTATGTTTTAATCTTTAAAAAGGAAATTATAAAGATTAAGCTGCAAAAAGGCTGATGACAGAACAGTAAGAAACAGGGGCAGAGGAAATAAAAATAGTGATAAAAATGGGTTTTCAGCATTATAAACATTAATGCCTTTTAAAAAGAAGAGACCGAGGCATATTCCCCCTCCCTCCTTTCCTTTGTACTGAAGTTTAACAAACATTTTCTCCAAGTTACCGATTTTGAGGGGGGAGAAAAAAAAAAAAAATAAAAAAATTGCTGGATAAACACTTGCGTTAACCCAGTTCAGTGGCTCGGTGCCAAATGTAATGCCAAACTTCCCAGTTGCAAAACGAGCTGTTTTTACACACCAAAGTAACCACGCAGCAGGCCTGCCGAGCCCGAAGACAGCTGACAGAGATGACTGTTGCTGTCCCCCCATTGCACCGACATCCATCCAAATACCAACATCTGCTGTGCTACAATTTACTTTTTACACAACATTTAGCAAAACAGTGCCTCTGACTGCAACATCATTAAGGAAGTAACAACAAATAAATCGCAAAGTCCCATCAGACAATTGTAAAATTAAAGCGTAGTTTGTCTTGCGTACACTGAGCTTTAGTTCAGATGTATTGGACTTCAGAAATAATAAGCGTTAGAATCTGTTTTCTTTTATTAAACACACAAGACAAAAATTCTGTAAACCGTGACAAGTGTAATCCATCATTACAGTGAAAATTACAGTTTTAAAGATGTTGACTTGACTCAGTAGGCAGAGAGGCAGATGCCTGCGAGGCCGGGTACGATGGCAGCAGCCCAGACTGCTAACGGGATTACACTATGCCTGGAAGCCCAAGAAGAGCACTCTCCATTCAGGGCCCGCTCCTTTGCAAACACCCAGAGCGTCTATTTGTGCTTGTGAAGTCAGGAATTAAGGTTCCTACAAACTAAAACGCCCTTCGCTTTAGAAGCGGGACAGAGCACGGGCGCCCATGCGAAGGGATGGCACCTGGCAGAGGTGAGGTGGCAAGGCAGGCTCGGGGAGTTCTGTTACAAATCCATCGCCCGGGGGTTCCAACCAGGAATTAGGCTCCTACGTGAAAGCCAGGTTTGGTTAACGGTGTCACAAAGTCCCCGTGTGATCTGGTGTCCTCCACCCCTGTGTCACCCAGGGTGGTGCAAGTCAAAACGGGGCAGCGCCGCTGCCCTGCCACTGCCTCGAGGCTGTCATCGGCACCAAAGAAAGGAGAAAGAAAGGAGAATTCTAATCTTTCAAGTTGTGATCGGTTTTCTAAACCAATTCTTTCTTCCTCCTGTCCTGCAGTAATTCCACAAATGCAAAAATAAGAAAAGAAAAATATAAAAATTCCCACTTTCTTTTGAAAAGCAGATACTGAATAAATGAATTCATCAAGAAACAACTTGAATTATGCTAGGTATAAATTAAGGGTTTTTCCCTCAATCTTCCTGCTCCTCATCACCACCTTTAACACAACCTAAAAAATCGCTGAAGCTACAAAACGTGACATTTTTTTGTGGGAACAACCCCTCCCTTTACATCCCCAGACAATGTGTCTGTCGGGAACAACAACGTACCCAACACTCAGCCCAAGATACAAGAACTTGGCAGGCTGTATCTCCAAGCAGTTTCACCAACACAATACAGTTTCCCTCGAATCCCTATCAGCTTAATAGTGGAAGACAATAATATTTCAGATAACACCGGCAGCAAACAGTTTGGTGAGTTGAGTGGACGTTCCTTATCCAATTGGCAGATAACAGCAGGCAACATCCACAGTCAGATTAACAAAAGTGCTTCACTAATTTGCTAAATTCATGCTAAAGTCAAGGGGTGCGGCGCTTAAATACTTCTGGGGATTCAGGGCAGCGCTGATTTGTGTCAGACTTCACGACAGTGTATAGACATGCCCATCGTGTGGACAGAGGAGAAGCAGAGCAAAGCAAAGCCTACGCAGATCCGAGCAGGGATTTAGAGGACGGGCTCCTCCGTGCCAGCTACTACGTGTTTGCACGGCAGGAGTCAAGGTCCATTGGAAACTTATCTAACGCGTCGCTCCTGCGCAAACTTTAGGTTCAAGCTCCGAGTTCAGAACCCAAACGCTGTTTGTTTGTCCATTTTATCCCCTGGCACGGTTGGCTTTTTGTCAGACAGATGTATGCCACATGCGAGGCATTTCCCAACCTCCCCGCTCCACCTCCCTCCCCGCACTCTGCACACACTTCTGACCCCTCAGCCAATGTTAAAAGAGAGGAGGAAGTGTTTCTGACAGTTTACATACTCTTTGCAACAATTTTATTGCGGGGTATAAATGTTTCCTCCTGCCCATCCCCCACTCCCCGACCCTCCTCATAAGGAAACACAGCAAAACAAACCAAAAAAAAAAATAATCCACCGTTTCCCAAACAACTGAATGCCCTAAACCCAGCAGCAGGAAAGGAAAGGGGAGGGAAGGGGTGGAGAGGAAAGGACGGAGAGGATGGATTACACTGAAGTTTATTTTTGTCCTGTTCAAGTGGATGGGCAGAGACAACTAAATATAGAATTTATCAAAGCAGGTGAACCAGGAGGATGACATGAGCCACATGTCTCAAGGAGCAAGAAATAAATGAAGTACACTTCTACCTCCCGGCCCAAAAAGCTCCCCCAAAACGCACTGCAATTTGCATGAGTGAGATTTGATTGAACAAATATTCAACTCACCGCAGCCTTCCCTTTGGACATGTGACAATGTAAATGTCGAGCAGATAGGTTTCCTGTCCCTTACCTGCTTGTGCTATATATAAACAAGCACTACGAAGTCCCCATTGAAACGGAAAGAGGTTTGCACTCTTCTGCGGTGTCTTTGGACAGAAATTCTTCCGAAGAAAGTATGTTTGCATGTACGGCTGGGTAATAAAGCACCACTTGAAATCAAACGTTAAGGAATGTTATGTTGTCAGTGGCAACACAAAGGATGTGGTTTCTATGAAATTTAACCAGTTATTTCAAGGACAATTGCTTTCTTCTGGTCAGACTCTAGCCCATGGCTTGCTCAGAGTAACTGCTACAGTAGTTCGAATTTCGCAAGTGCAAATCCATTCATACGTATTTTTAACTCTTTCTAGGGTCTGAGAGAGGCTGTGAAATGCACTGGGTGCCAGAAGCACGTACTCCATTCAGCCACCGTGAGCAGCCCACGCTGGCAAACACACGGGTAGCCAGACTCACCCAGGCTCTCCGAGTCCACAGCCAAGGATCCAAACAACAGCATTTAGCCAGGACGTTAAGGGCTTTGCTGGGTCCTCACGCAGTGGTGAGCAAGGAAACGTTCAGAGAAAAGACGTGGCACCAGCCAAGCCATGACTTCAGTGGAAGCCCCGCTCACATCAGTGCTGTAACCTACCGCTGGGCTTCAAGAACAAGAAAGCTTTTCCACGGAACGTTTCCCTTCTTCCATCTGTGCCCCCAGTTACCGCAGCATCCCAGAGCCCCGCAGCCCCAGCTGCATTTGTCCTCACAACATCCCTGTGAAGTAGGGAAGTGCTGTTATCACCATTTTACAGATAGGGAACTGGGGCACAGAGAGATAAAAATAACCTTATACGAGATGCTCGTATAGGAGGAAGTTTGTGGCAAAGCAGGGGACGACTGGCTTTGATTCTCAGTTCCAGGATGGTACTCTAATACACCAGCCACTTCTTCAGCTTCTAGATGCTCTGCCTTCTATTTGACAGACCTACCTATCTCCCCTGGGCAACATGGAATGGGGAATGCCTACGCCTTTTACTAATGGCATTTCCAGCCCAGAAAAAAAAAATAAATGGAAGACGGCATCGGCTGCAGGCGTTGTTTGTATTCACAAGTCCAAATCTGAACAAAGAAAACAATTTCCAAAATAGTCTGCGCTATCCTGGTATTGTGGGAAAAGGAAGGAAGACGTATCAAGTTTTCAAAGTAGAAAAATAATTTTAAAAAATCCATGGTAGGTCATAAGTACAATTTTAATTAGTGAAAGTTTTAATAGGAAGCTGGTATTAGACATGCATCCTACTAGAACCTCCCTGCTCTGGAAATTTTAGGTTATAAAATAATATGAAATAAAAAAAATCCCCTTGGAATTGCAGCTCAGTTCAGACACAGATTTAAACACAGATCTGATGTAGTTTCATACAGAGTCCTTGGCTCCAGACTTCACACAACAATCTCGTTTCAGATAAAACAAATTCCAGAGGCTGGAGACTGCTCAAGGTTTCCCATTTCTGGCTCAGCCAGACTTCAACCCTGCCCTCAAAGGCTCTCTTTTCTAAGTGAAATGCCACATCAGGTCCAAAATTTACTCTGTCCTTTGGGACTCCAGTTGCAGCCACCCAGAGCACCAGTTGTGAAATAAGCTTCTACAAATTAAGGGCATTCATAAAGCAGCATTTAACATCAACTGTTTGAGGTGACTATTACCCTGGAACAAACAGCAGAGATCCATCCCCCTACGGATTACCTGGTTTATAGGGTCTGACTCCAAAAGGTGGCTGCTCATCATAACGGCCAAAGGATGACAGATGGCTACTAAACCATCATGAACAGGCCTTGATGAAGGCCACGTGAATCTAAAGCATACCTCCTCTGCCATGGTCAGTCTCTCAAAGAGCTGTAGCCAACCAGCTGTCGCTGAAGGTGACCATGAAGGCACCTAATTCAGCTTCCATCAGTGATGTAAAATAACTGAAGCCTTGCTTGGAGAGAACCAGAACGAACAGAGCTAGCCCCACCACACATCCTGCTATGCCTATTTTCCCCGCTTTCCTTTACACCAGGGCTACAAAAGGGTGAAGGAGAAAGGCTGGGATGAGGTTAGAAACATTTCTGCTTTGTGACAACAAGCCTCACAGCAACAACTGCCAACCAAGCAAACAAAAGAGAGCAAAACCCCCAGCAGCTTCACAGCTACATAGCAATCTTAGTAAACCAGACAGTATAATAATTAAAGCAAAAAGCAACTTTTGATTCCAAAGCACAGACCCAGAACACTAACAAGTAGTAAATTAGCGAGGTTTGTTTATTATTCCACGTTTTGAACCTTTTCCTTGAAAAATCCCAACTTCTGTATTTGAGCAGATCAGCCAACACTGAAAAATGAGAAAGCCTGTTGACAACAGAGGAGCTGCTATTTATTTTCTGTTTGACAGTCATCACAAGAAATATCAAAAGTAAAACCAAACACCTCTACAAACATGGTTGTTATTCTCCTTCAAAATCAGGCTGGGCTTTACATGTGATTCCCAATATCAAACCAGTCAAGAATCATAGAATACTTTATGTCAAAAGGAGCCACAAAAGGTGATGTGGTATGACCTTCCATCAAAGCAGGGTCAATCAAAACTCTACAAAAGAAATCCTAACATGAACAGGACGTGTGGGTAATTTGGGACAATTACAAAAATACAAAGGCAAAAAGCAGAACGAATGCAACTTTATCAAACTGCAAATTTCAAATCAAATTCAAGGAACAAAACCTCAAGTCTGGTTGACCATGTGCCCTCATCTTAATCTCCTTGCCTCCAGTAACTGGTTTGAGGATTGCAAGAGTCAGCAGAAAGATGAATATCAATAAACATTCTGTGTGTGTGCTGGGCATAAAAAGAACTGAATCCTGTGTTCCTCCATGTTTCATTTCACCACATGAATGATGAGAGAAACAGCACAGGATTGTACATGGTCAAAAAGGTATGCACAGCCTCTGAAGCATGAACTTGTATCTACAACCCCACATCCTGTTGGGTGTCATTCCACTACTAAAATGGTGCCTGAAAAGAGAAAAAGTCTTCAGAAAGACGAGGTTTTGCCATAAGCACACACAGTCAAGTCGTGGGAGTAAACAAACCTCTCCAAGACACCAGCAAGAGCTGTTGTGAAGCAGCCCATTCCTGGTAGCCTGGAGCAGCTGCCAAGAAGCAAACTTTTCTCTGGCTATAGGGAGGAGGATTCCTTAAAATGGGAAAAAACCTGACTTTTACATTCTCCTGTCAGACGATTAAAACCAAAAAACCCCCCAAACACACACCAAAAAACCACACCAAAAATAACCCGCAAAAAAAAAAACTTATCACAGTAAATCTGATCTTTTTTTCCTCTATTTTAGATACAGCTTTCTATATGTAATGATTTGCATTACTGCAGTACACTGCCACTTCAGATACGCACCTGGAGCTGAGCCACCTGCTGTACAAATAAAACAACGAGATACTCCCTGTTCTGCAGAATTTACTGTCACAGGACAGGGACAACGGAAGGCCAGACAGACAGAGACAAAAAAGGAGGACCAATACCGGGCACAGCAGCGACCAGCAACCTCGGTACACAGACACTGCAAGTTCATCAAGGCCTTTTATAAGCAACACAAGGAGCGAGAGCTTTTAAAGAGGATAATAAAGCAGCGCCACAGCTGTTTAGAGGGAGCGTTTCCCCAGTGTGAAAGGGTAGCACAAGAGAAAGCCCAGAAGCTCT
The DNA here is from genome assembly GCA_033628505.1 of Tringa tobata. Classification (NCBI taxonomy): domain Eukaryota; kingdom Metazoa; phylum Chordata; class Aves; order Charadriiformes; family Scolopacidae; genus Tringa; species Tringa tobata. Next base: position 1,862,457 of record JAHREE010000118.1, on the reverse strand, counting down.
CGCTTGCCCCCCACGTTGCAGTCGCAGCACAGAGAGGCGCTTAGGCGAACGGGAGGCAGAAGTTAACATCTTAATAGCAAATTAGAAATGGTAAAAATAGGTATGAAAAGCCAAAGCAGCTGGTTCTGCAGTTCAATGCAACAGAGGAACTAGTAGACGGCAACAAAGCAGCAGCCCAAAGGACGAGCTCTGCCCCCGCTCCAGGCAGCGCTCAATGGGACAGGGTGACATGCCAAGCATACAAAGATGCAAGATGATGCAAACTTGCCCCCCCTTCCATGTTTTGCTTTTGTTTTCCATTTCCATGAATGACACTATACCGCAACAACTACAGCACCTTTCAAAACATCAGCTTCTTTAAGAGCTAAAAAAATAGTCTCTGCAGACGATCTGGTTACAGTTGCTGTAGAGCCGAGACAAGTCACTATTTCAGAAAGAACTTTGGCCACCTGCTGCTCTAAGCAGAGAAAGCAGTATACGTGTAAAATCATGCTTTTCGCCCAAATTACAACTGGTATTACCCAGGAAACACAGATCAGACTGGAAAAAAATGCATTAACTCCAAATGGTGCAGTTATGCCGAACTGAATTGTACCCGACTGGCCAGAAATCTTCACTCAGTTGTCACAGGTTTGCTCATCTTAAAATCATTTTATATTATTCCTGATGAACAATCTGCTACAGCCACTTCAGACCTCTGGCTTCCTTTCAAGTCAGAAGTAGATATCACTAAGGCTGGGACATCTCAAAACCTCAGGCATTAGTTAAAAAAAAAAAACCAAAACCCAAACCTATAGCAGTTATTACGGAGGGATGAAACACCTACAGTACAAAAGGTCCCTACTGCAGCAAGACAGCACGTTCTAACCCAATAAAAGCAATCACCAAGTCTAGTCCTAGAGCCCACCTGGGATGGGAACAGTCCATGCCAATGACAAGGCGTAAGTTTTAAGCAACTGCTCTTAATGCAGCTGAGCCACCACAGCTGGAGAAGCTGCTCCATCGCATCTGTCTGCACAGCCAGCACGGCTTCCCCAAGGGCATGTCCTGCCTGACCAACCTCACAGCCTTTCATGATGGAGTGACTACATCAGTGGGAAAGGGAACAGCTACGGATGTTGTCTATCTGGACTTCAGTAAGGCCTTTGATGTGGTCCGTCACAACATCCTCCTCTCTAAATTGCAGAGGTATGGATTTGATGGGCAGACTGTTCAGTGGATGAAAAACTGGTTGGATGGTCACATCCAGAGGGTAGTGGTCAGTAGTTCAATGTCCAGATGGAGATCAGTGACAAGTGACATCACTCAGGGGTCCATAATGGGATCAGTACTGTTAAGTACCTTTATGAAACATAGACAGTGGGATTGAGTGTGCCCTCAGCAAATTTGCAGACAATACCAAGCTCAGGGATGTGGTTGGCATGCCTGAAGAACAGGATGCCACCCAGAAGGACCTGGACAAGCTTGAGAAGGGGGCCCACGTGAACCTCACGAGGTTCAACAAGGCCAAGTATAAGGTCCTGCACCTGGGTCAGGGCAACCCCAGCAATCAGTACAGGCTGGGGGATGAAAAGGATTGAGATCAGCCCTGCCAAAAGGACTTGGGGGTGTTGGTGGATGAAAAGCTGGACATGAACCAGCAAGGTGGACTAGCAGCCCAGAAAGCCAACCATATCCTGGGATGCACAAAAAGAACTGTGGCCAGCAGGGTGAGGGAAGTGATTCTGCCCCTCTGCTCTGGTGAGACCTCACCTGGAGTACTGCGTCCAGCTCTGGAGCTCTCAGCACAGGAAGGACATGGACCTGTTGAAGTGGGCCCAGAGGAGGCCATGAAGATGCTCAGAGGGCTGGAGCACCTTTGCTGTGAGAACAAGCTGAGAGAGTTGAGGTTGTTCAGCCTGGAGAAAAGAAGGCTTTGAGGAAACTTTATTGCAGCCTTTCAGCACTTAAAGGGGGCTTATAGAAAGAGGGGGACAAACACCTTAGCAGGGCTAGTTGCAATAGGACAAGGGGTAATGGCTTTAAACTAAAAAGGGGAAGATTTAGACTAGATATAAGGAATAAATTTTTTACACTGAGGGTGGTGAAACATTGGCCCAGGTTGCCCAGAGAGGTGGTAGATGCCCCATCCCTGGAAACATTCGAGGTCAGGGCTCTGAGCAACCTCATCTCGTTGAGGATGTCCCTGCTCGTTGCAGGGGTTCTGGACTAGATGACCTTCCAACCCAAACTATTCCATGATCTCACTATGTTCAAAATGTGAGGCCAGATTTGGCTACTAGATCTTTTCAAACCCACTGTGTAAAGCAGGACAATTAACCCAGCCTTTAAAGGCAAGAGTCTAAAGGAAAAGTGCCTCATTTTACCTGAACAGGCTGAATCTGGCAAGAGCTGATGGTCAGGGAACACACAGAACCCTTTAAAAATACACAACACCATTTATTATACTGGGACGGTACTTCGTGTTGCACAATCCAAGCTTTTGTTTCAAGCAAGAAAATGTTTTCTAAATATTTTGTCACCATGACAGTCTAGCCTTGGACTCCAATTCTGCCCTTATTACTCCAGAAAACCCCTGTGAAGTCAAATGTGCTGTACAACTCGTCACTGCATCCTGGGCCAATGGGAAGGCTCACCTGGCAATGTGGCTACTGATGTCCTCTTGGCCCTCCATGCTCTGCAGGACTCTCTCATCCCAAGCTGTTTTGCCCACCCACAAACTAAAACATTCAACATAAGATCCGCATGAAGAAACAACATCATATGTAAGAGGAAGACGGTTTTGCAACTAAGAAACACTAAACATCTCCCCGACAGGTTCAGCTTTATCTGAGGAATACAGGCAAAACACAAACCATTCCCAAGATAGCAGAATGAAAGATTTTAAACACACGGAAAAAAAAAGAGACATAGTAAAACACCCCGGCTTTGAGGGCCCTGTTCCAAGTAAAAACATTTCTTTCAGGGACATTAATTTGGCAAACTAAATCCAAGCAGATACAGCCTAAGTCCCCGGCACAGCCCTGAAAAGAGCAGCGGAGCATTTCAGGAAGCCCAATGAACTTCTGCAGAACAAGATCAACAGGGTGTTTATATACAGCCAGCAGCGTCATGTGAACGGGCGGTTCAGTTTGCGAAATGAATGTTTGCATTGTCATTTAAGAAAGAAAAAAAAAAACAAAACACACACCACCCAACAAAAAACACCCTCTCTTCCACACTTATAAGTTTCCAACATTAAAAACATAGCAGGGGAAGGAAGTACTCCAGCAGCCAAAATTTACAAATTCTTACCATAACTTTGGCGCAGTAAACTTCTCCAGTGTCACAAAGGCCTATTCTTCAGGGGGCTTGGTTGCCTTTTTTTTTTTTTAGGAAGGACTAATCCACATGTGAAGGCTATTAAAGAACACACATACAAAATGGCAACAGAAGCATAAATATGCATACTTTTTGTGTGTGTGTGTTCTCAAAGGTCTCAAATCTGCCTTTCCTCACACAGAGATACCTCGGAACAGCCTGGAGGCAGGTATTTCTGCTTTCTCTCTTTTCACTAGTGAAACTCTGAAAGCTTTTTCCTTTCCTTGCTATAAAGTGGCAACGCTATTTTACTTTAATTCATTGAAATTGAAAGTCATCCTCATTAGCTGCATTCAGCAGCCAGGTTTCAAGAATTTAACAAAAAAAACAAAGATTTTAATACGGGGAGGTGGTGGTGGTGTGGGGGTGTCAATTGGGTTTTTTGCTGGAATAGAAATTCTTAAGAGTAACCTTTTAATTGTTTGAGAGGCACCTTACTAGAACCTCAAAGAAAATGCTAATACTGTAAGTTACACTTGGCATTTCTGCACCGCAAAACAAATCCAAGCTCTGAAAGTCAGCACTTTTTCTTATTATTATCTGATGCTACATAAAAGCCCTCACATGGATTTGAAAGAAATACAACAGAAAATCCTGCCTAATCTAAATACAGAGAGTTAAATTTATCTTTCCGTTTTCAAAACATCGTTTAGAGATTGGGCATTTAGAGTCCTATTCACTGGCTAGAAAAAAGCCAAATGGTACAAAAAGCCAAATTTTAAAAAACTGACTTTGAAATATTGTTATGAGAACGGGGACAAGCTACGTAAACCCTAAAATTCTGTGGGGCTTTGTATTCACGATTATTGTCGCAAACTAAAAGGCTCATATTCCCTACTAAGCAAACATTTACAATTAAATCCATTCTGCACAAGGCATTTGCATTTTGAGATAGAACAGTCAGTTGTTCAGCTGCTGTGATTTAGATGGATTGGTTCATTATTGCTGCAGTTCGTTTTCAGCTACACTGTATAACAAAGGGGTGCCAATGTAGTCTTGAATGGCTTTAAAGCTAAGTATGCTGGTATTCTTCCATGATGATGTAATTTAACTATCTTCCCATCTCTCTGATCAAGATATCTTGACTTTACAGGCTAAACTTCAGCGAAAACGACAGAAACAAGCTGTCACAATAGTGCTCAATAGGCAGTATCTCTGCAACTCAGCTGAAGGCTGTTGCTGGCATGTTTGCAGTGATTTTCCACGTATGAAAAAGTAATTTTTCCCTAATTCTTATTTACAATAAATAGTTTTCCTACCATGGAAGTAAAAATGCAACTTTGACACCAGAAGATATATCAGTTATACACCTTCAAATGTTTGTGCTACAGTGAAAACGGATCTGTAACAGAAAAGACCTAGAACTACAATGATCTCTGATGCAAAGAAAATTTCAAGTTGGAAAAGTCAAGTACTATCCTGCTCCTTCACTGTCTGAAACACATCACCAAAGGCAGTATTAACGCAGCAAAACCATTTTTCTATTAACAGTCACATAAAAAGGCAAGATTTCTTTTTTAAAAAAATTATTTAAGAAAAAGCCATGCTGATTAGTGGCGTTTAACCTCCCAGTCTAAGACACAGTCTTCTCAAGACTCTGCTAGGGCAACACAAAGAACACTTATCACAGAGTGACTTGATTCCTTCATTTATAGTGGTAAAGGATTAAGATCCTACATCCAGAAACCAGTTTCCACCTGTAAAACTATTTCAAATCCCCACAACCAGCACTGTCATCGCAGATTATCACAACTGGATTCTAGCCTGCTCTGCTGATGAACTTGCAGTGGAACAGAGCTAAAGCTATAAAACCACGCATTAAGTCAAGTCTTGAATTAAGAAATAAATGTCTTTGCTTCTCTTGGTGTTCTCACAGTTTCGTTTCTCCTCAATGAGGAAAGGAGGAGAAGGAGATTGCATGATTGAAAGTTAAACAACCAAACAAAACCCCCACAAACCTGCATCGCAGAGAAAACACTTCCATTTACTTAACTGACTGTTATTTACAGACTACAGGCAGGCACCAGAGATATCTAAGACCCACAAAAAAAAGCCCTATCCAGAAAATCCATGCCTGCAAGTCCTTGAAAACCAAGCAGCAAATAAAAGGTAGTATTCCCATTTTGCAGGGCTGAAGAGGCGTGACAAGGGATTTTGAACTGCTTACTGGTTTTCTTCATGGGTGTAACTTCTTACTGACAATTCAACTGTGTAGCTCCAACCTAGGCATAGTGGCAAGAATATATAAAATAGTGGGGGCCCTTGCATTTTAGGGCGAAAACCCCATTTGGTGTATTTTCCACACCAGTATAACTACATCATTCCAAAAAAGGTAGTGTATATTTGGCAGATGTAACACGGGATGCACAAAGGCTGATATGGAAACACATGGCAAAAAATTTAAATAAGTATTTTTTCTCTTAAATCTTGAGATTTAGTTTAACTGGAGTTTGATGGATAACAAAGCAGTTCAAATATAGTTATACATATATATATACACTAACCATTAGACCAGTCAAGCCTCTTGCAGCAAAGGCAAAAATTTATTCTTTCACATCACTTGCTTTCTGAAGTGTAATCAGGGTACACGTCTTGATCCCTAGACCTTTTGACAGAATTGCAGAAATTGTAGGGTATATCGCTAAGTCTGAGTGTTCAGAAAAATAAAAACACACACAATAAATTATTTTAACTCATATACTTTTTGAGACTTTTTACTAGGAGTAATTAAACACTAATTTGTAAGGGCTAAACTGCGAAGAAGGCACTCAGGTTATGTTTTCCATTTTTTCCTCTACATCATGAGGATTAGAAAGCTCCTCTATTTCAGAAAGAAAAAGGGACAAAGCCTTCAAAATCTTGAGACTTCTACAGGTGGGAACCAATTTATAAAGCCAAAACAAACATAATGGCTGCACTTAAAATCAGAGAATTAATTCATTAATTGCTGTAAGCAGCCCTGATCCCCATCAGCACCTGAAGTCCACTAAAATAACACCAGCGTAAACTTCATGAGTTAGACTTTCCTATCAGCATTTTAACATTTGTCTTAAAAGACCTCTCCCGTGAAGGAAGGCTGAGAGACCTGGGGTTGTTCAGCCTAGAGAAGAGAAGGCTTTGTGGAGGCCTTACTGTGGCCTTTTAACATATAAAGGGGACTTATAAAAAAACAGACTCAAGAGAGGCTTTTTCCCCAGGGCCTGTAGTGATAGGACAATGGGTAATGGTTGTAAACTAGAAGAGGGGAGATTTCTGATTACATATAAGGAAAAAGTTCTTTACCGTGGGGGTAGTGAGACACTGGAACAGGTTGCCCAGAGAAGCTGTGCATGCCCCACCACTAGAGGTGTTCAAGGCCAGGCTGGATGGGGCCTTAGGAAAACTGATGTACTGGAGGACATCCCTGCCCACAGCAAGAGGGTTGGACTAGGTGATCTTTAAGGTCCCCTCCAAGCCAAACCATTCTATCATTCTAAGACTGGAGCTCCCACCTAAACCAGGTATCTACCTCCTGTGAGGACGATGGTTCAAAACCAACACAAAACTCAGTTCCTCAGCACGCACGTTCTGTGGGCCTCATTAAAAGCACATTAGGAAAGCACCAGCAGAAGAGACTGATTTGATAGAACGCAGCATGTGACTCATTTACAGGGCTTTCTCGATATTAACATGAAATACCACTGCAGTCATGCACAGAACCACTGGCTCCAAGGTATATTTCTACATGCAGTTCACCAAAGGCCTGGGCTTTGGACAACACTTCAGAACACGCTCTCCCAGTTTACCCAAGAGACTGAGGAAAACAGTCAATGGCTTGCCTGGAGTCTGCGATGATTGTTTACCTCTGCTGTCCTCAAATACGACCATGCACTTTTGAATAAATTGACAAATTTCACAATATTGTTTGACCAGCTATCTTTTTCACATTTTTGGCTCAACTTGAAGAGGTGGCAGAATAATCCCAGAGTTCTGTAACATGTTTTCCAGTTGCACACAGTGTCGGTCTTCATTATTTCCCCCTTTCAGTTGCAATAAATATTTCTCACAGAAGCACACTACTTCACACCTAATATGGTGTTATTCTTTCTCCATTCTTTTTCTTCCTCTTTCCTCATATAGTTTCCTGTTTTTTGTTCCCCCTTTAAGAGGCACATTGTACCTACAACATAATACATCTGAAAATAATAATCCCGCCTCTGTCTTCCCCCCGTGAGAAATGACTTTTTAAATAAGATTTAACTCTTTTTCTTAGTAAATCAGTTACTTCGATATGTAAAATGGGAAAAAAAACCACAAGGCAGACAGTCGGTTGTTTGTTTTTTACAATGCTCTGTCTTTTAAAATGCATTCAAATTAAATGTTCAAATGTTAAGGAAATATTTGTTTCCAACACATACTAGGGTTTTTTTCATGAGTGTGTCTGAAACCAACTACCACCCTAATTTTTAACGGAATTATGAGCAACATAAGAAGTGGAGGAGATACACCATGTCACCATGTACTGCTCTAACAGCATTAAAGTCCTTGCTGTCTTTTCAGATGATGAAGTCTAGGGCTAAGAGTGCTACCACAGAGCAAGTTTAGGCAGGGGAAGCCGTGGGCACAAGCAAGGAGAGCAGCTGATGGTGTTCAGGCAGGGCAAGCACCATCAGGGAATGGTGGAAGGGAAGGAACCTTCTGGCATCCACACAGGGGCTGCAGGGGAAGACACCTTCAAGTGAGGACAAGGCGCCAAATTTAAAATGCATGGCACAGCACCTTGCCTAAAAACACTCCTGCAAGAACAACAAGCAAGCTTTAATCTCTTGATCTCTCTTTACCTCAAAATAGCATACTCAGTACTTCTTTCTTCCTAAATCCAAACCTGATGACTTCTCAATATGCCTACTGAGAGAAAAAAAGAACAGAACACCACACACGGGCAACTTTTTTTTTTTTCTTTTTTTGCACAGGCCTACCTTTTCCTTCTTGAAAAATGAAGAAACCATGAAAGAGAGGATCAAAGCCAATGCAGGCAGCTTCTGGATGATCCACTGTACCAAGCATTCCCAGGCTCACTTTTACAGGGCTTGAAACGTCCTAGATCCCTCATTCTCAAATCTCTTTTAACGGCAAATAACAGTAATTTATGATGCTACCCCACTTTTAGAGGTAAAATTGAGACCTAGTTTGTTTCACTTCTGATGTACGATAAAACAGAATATGAAAGTAAACTTCCAGGACTGACAGAAATAATGTGGGCATCAGCATCTAAGCTCTTCCTCTTTGCCATTCAAAGCGAGAGTGTGTTTTGTGTCACTTGCATGAAAGTTCCAGAGAGTCAGTTTACAAACACATGAGCAAAACATCTAACCTAACATGACTTCTCTAAAGAACCGAAAGTTTTTTTGCAATAAAAGGCGAGGGAAAATGATGGAATGAAGATTTTTTGGGAGTAATTTTTAGTGAAAAAAGAAACATTTGGACTTCGCGCTTGAAAAGTGTGAAGCTGTGGCTTAAAGAATGGGGTTTCCTACAAGAAAAGTGTTCTGGAAGAAAGACTCTTCTAAAAGGACACTAAAAAGTAAAAAAGCTGGTCAAAGACTTAAGTAGTCAGCTCAGTGGAAGGAAGATGAGCAATCTCTAGGCTATGCTAGTTCTTTAAAAGATGTAATACAGTACAGTTACACTGGACTAGGTAATTCTCTGCATCTGACTTCCCTGTCATCCAAAGCAGACTTTTTTACAGTACACTGGATCCAGCCTGTTTCCTATGATCTCTCCACAAATAATTCCATCAGATGAGATTTACCCTCCAAAAGTCTTGCTGACTAGCCATTATCAGCTCATATTTCTCCAGATGTTTTGTGATCTCATCCTTTCTTAATGTCTCTAGCATCTTGCCTACCACCAAGGCCAGATTTATTGGTCGATGATTTCCTGGTTCCTCCCCAATCCCCTTTTCCCAGAAGAGGGCAAGCAAAATGAAAGCAACCAAGAGCTAACATTGCAAAACTATTGCCCCTTGTGTTGAAAAAAGAGACACAGAAGAAAAACCACAAACTGACACAGCTTATCTTTTGTTTCCAATAAGAAGAACCACAGATTTCCCTATAAACCCAAGCCCTTCAGCTCTGGAAGGAGCATCAGCTTCTTTCCCTCTGTTCCAAACTTCCCCCCCTCCGTTCTTTGTTCAGCCCCTATCTTGTGTCTTACCTTTCCTCTTCCCCCCAGTTTTTTCCTCTGAAGCAGCTGTGCTCTCTATAGCTGGCATCTTCAGAGTTCAGATGCGTCTGAGGATCCTTTGTATCAAGTGCCACAGCCACTCCTTTGAAATACCGTGAAAGCCAGACGATCCTTGAACTACTCTGAACCTTGAAGGTTCTAGTTACACAGGTCATCAAGGAAGTGCACCACTACATCCCAGGGACAGACAAAAGCCAAGGTAAAAAATAAAAAACCACCCCAAAACAAAACACACACACAAAAAGAGGTAGGGAACATGGTGAGGACAGAAAAGATGGAAGAAAGAAGAGGTGAAGAAAAACAGCAACACAAGAGACCCACTGGCTTTAAAAAAAAAAAAAAGAAAAGTTTACTTCTGGCCATACCTCGTAAGATCCTGTTTTGATTCATACTAACAGAATACTGAAAGTATGAACCTGTGCTCAAAATAACAAAGTTAAAGTTCACCGTCCATGCTATCCTGCTAGAGAACATTAAAAGAGCAACAATCAGCGTTTAATCCTTGGCTTGTATTTTATATACAGACCCTGCATTCATTTTATAAAATGAAGCTATGGGAAGACAAATCACCAAGGACTACTTGTTATTTATTAGAACATCAGTATCTCTCCGCTTCATTACAGAAATAATTCTTTACAAAAAACCCCAATGGTATTTCCAGCAGTGGAATAAGTATCTTTTGTATAATTTTTCATTTAAGGACCTGTAGTAATTCTAATCAGCTTGGCAGCCACACTCCCAACTAATCAAATAGTTTTGTCTGCCTAAAGTCCACACAAATTGACATTTGGAGGACATGTCCTGGTTTCCACAGTTAAAATTACTATGCAGCATGTATTTAAAAACAAAAGCAAAATGTAGCTCCACATTTCCTGCTAAATACTAATGGATGAATACACAGGTCTCTTCTCTGCTTATAATTGCTTCAGAGTTCTCAGAGTGAGAAACCAAGATTTCTATTTCCTTTTTTAAATGTCAATGTACATTTTTCCCTCCCCCTCTTTCCCTGCCTCCAAAAGACTCCTTTTTCCATACGAGCTTATGCCCTAATAAGAAAACCGGACATACTAGGGAAGACGGAGATGACAGAGTATCAAAACGCACAATCCCTCTCTTTGTTAGCCTTGCAGAAAGACTTTAAAAAAAAAAAAAAAAACAGGATGAAGACTGAAGACAATAGAAGGACCTTTATAAGCAAGGATCAGAGCAGAAAGATGCCAAGAAATCCAATGAGATCTTTAAAATGGATCAGTAAAGCAAATAAAATACACTTGGGCATACCTCTTTTATCCAAAAAGTTCCACAACACACAACCAAAATTAAGAATACTCATGACATGCATCCAGAAAACCAGTAATCTCAGAACTCAACAAGCAGCAGTTTGGACAGACAATTTTCTCCTTCCTCCCTCACATTCAGTCACAACTATAGCACCCGTACATCCACCCATTTCCCCTATGCTTGCCCACTAAACAAATTTTCCATGTAATATGACCAGGGACTACATATTCTGGATGTACACATACAATACACCCGCCCCATGTTTGAGTTTCCTCACGTTTTCTACGTGTACGTTGGAACGCTTCAGCCAGGCGGTTATGCGAAAAGTTGTTAGTATTTTAATTACTGTTTGTGTCTTTACGCAAGAGTCTATCACCTCACTGTCATTAGAGTAACAGGACCAAGCACTTCCCAACCGGGAAACGGCGCGGGGGAAAAAAACTTCATTCATTAATTCTTCTATCTCTGCCTGGTTGAGGTTAGACATGTCATGGAGATGACTCTGGCCCCCAAACATCTGCACTACTGGAAGTACAGCTTCCTTTCAGCGAATGACTTACAGAACTGCCAAGAGCTCTCGGCCAGGCAGTGATGATTAATTTCATTTCTCCATTTGTATTTTTAATCTTGGAAACAAAAACAGAAATGTAAAGCACGCCGACAAAAGAAAACAACCCCATGATTCTAGAAAGCCCTGCTATTTCCCTGCCAGGCCAAAACACCTGCTCCTGCTAATGACGGCTTTATGCTTATATACACCTGCCATCCAGAAGGGCTCCAGAGCACTTCACAGCCTGATTTATACGTACACAAATCATTAAAACCACCAAAATTAAGCCACTGCTGGGGCGAGATGTAGCAATTGTTTAACTGCACACAGCCATGCTGTTCAGCTGCTCAGGACGTGAACTAAGAGACACCATATCCAACCAAAGCTACAGGGGGAACGTTAGGTAGAAAGAACATCGTTGCCCAATCTGGATTTTGGCCAGTCATTACTTAAAATATTTGCGTGTGGGAAGTCCTACGATCTTTAAGGAACACATACAGTGCAACTTTCAGCTTTATAAATGATCCAAAAGACAAGCAATATACATTTCCTACATCTAAAATCCTCCTTTAGCAGTCCCTCCCTGCAGTAATTACTGTTTATGCCTTAACTTCAGAAGCTCATAGTATCAGCATCAGTTTTGGAAACATCCTGTGGTTGAAGCACTTGATCTTGCAGAGCCAGCAAACTGATAGGGTCTGGCAACAATTGCAGACGATTGAAAAAAAAAAAAAAATTCTTTACAAAACACACACGAGTGGATCAATTTCCCTCACAAGCACCCCCAGCCACAAGAAGTGAATTTCTCAACTGATCTCGAAACAGCTTTGAAAACCAAGAGAGTAACGGAGCTGAGATACGGGCAAGCTGAGGAGGAAAGATAGCACTGCTTTCTAAAAGCCTCCTCCCGTGGACAATGCCAAATTAACAGCTGCAAAGTCAATGAACTGGAATGAAATAGGTGTCACCGCACATACCGGGAAGGCAAAAAGGCATTGGGGAACAGGTTAAAAAGATTAGGAAACCAGGCATCCAAAACACGCCACGATACGTTTAACAGTTTGGGCGTTTGGGCACAAATTTGCAGTCTCAAATATGCAGAACATGCAGAGTAATATTTTGGAAATGGAAATGCATTCAGCAGATAATCTCACTGTAATATTATCAGCAAACCATCAGAGATAATAATCTGTTTCTCTAAGGTAATTAAAAAAAAATCAGATCAGGAGATCAGGGCATCTTTACTAAGACCTCCTCCAGAGGTCTCCTTACTTGAAAGCAGCTTTATCGTAATCCTAGAAACAATGAAAATTCAATTCTCAAGAGTAAATACAGACAAGTTTGAAATACAACACGACTGTTTTAAAGTTTCAGACACGTCTGCCTCTGAATCATCCTGACCATACAATTTCATTTTCATATGTTTTAAAATACATGTTTCTGCCCCAGATTTTTATGCAGTGCTCCTCAAAAATAAGAAACTATTTTTTTAAAGTCACAGGTAAGTGCAGAAAGAATTGTAGCAACAGACGGTAAAAAAAAAACCTCAGCCTAAAAACATTTAAAACTAAAACCATATCTCTCGGTTTTGAAGAGTTTCTAGATTCATAAATGGGAACAGGAAGCATAATTCTGCATTTCATTCTCCTGTTTTATCCAAACACAGCAAAGAATTCTCAAATACTTTATCAGAACAAGGTAGACTGGGTACAACAGAATTCTCAAATGAGTTATTGAAGATAATGAGTGGAAAGGCATTTCTAACTGATATAAACCAGAAAAGAAAAAAACACCAAACAAAAAAACCAAAAACCAAAACAAAACAAACTTGAAAAAACCTTATGAGAATATTTTTACGTCAAGCATCAGACAATTTGCTAAACTAAGCTGTATATTCAGCAGTTAGAAACGTATGTTTCCACCCTTTTAGAACATGACTAGCAACTGGTTTTCTAAATTCTTAGAAATTTCTTGGTGTTGCGGAAGAACCATCAGCCTTTATCAAGGTTATGATAATGTATTTCCATTTTCTTCCAGAAATAATTATGCTACACCTTTGCACCTTCAGGCAAGTTGTTGCAAACCCTCTAGAAAAATCCTGAGTCTGCAGAACCACATGAGCTTCCCTACCGCTGGAGCACTTGGATTCTGTTTCTGGTCCAAAAAAATGACGGTATTATGGAAAGTACCTAAGACTGCTCTCTCCTTTCCAAGAAACGATAGCAGTGTACAAAGAAACAGGTAAGTCAAGTACTTTATAGGAGCAACGCTGTGATACTTGAAAACAAACACCTCTCTGCCCCCCCCAAAAAAGACCAAACCCACCGTTTTGGGGAATAAAACATTAAAGGATGCAAAAGGCATAAGGGTACGTGTGACTAGGTTATTTCAGTTTTGCCGCGCAGTCAAGAATAAAGGCTTCTTATAAAAATCAAACGTCATTAGTGGTAGCACAGAAATGCACAGAGTGCACAAACTCGAGGCTGTTCTTCCTGTCTAGGACACTGGTCCCAAGCACAGTTCAGACACAAACAAAACAGCACATTCTCCAGCAAGTCTCTGCAAGAGCACAGCACCGCTCGCAAAATACAGGCCGATTTTTCACCCTTCACATGAAGATTTACCTCAAGACAATTCCACCTCCTAACACAAAAATTAAAGCCACAGACCCACATATAAACCAAAATAATTTGCCACAGCCTAACCTTTCTCACTCGAAGTAGCATCCCCTCCAGTCGCTATCTTTATCATCGTTTTCAAAGCAGTTGACGCAGTTTTCGGTCAACGCACACCCAAAGAAAACCCCTTACACTTGCGTTTTCTCAAACTTGAGAGAAAGTCACACACACTCCTTATATGCCATTTCCCATTGGGGTGAACGGGAAAATAGCAGACTATTGAAGACACGCTGCTAAAGGATAAATTACCACGCAAGAGAACGTCAATCTACTGTCCTGGAGGGAATAGACACTTACCTCGTTTGTGAAGCCACCCTTCCTTCACTATTGCTACTTCATTCATAATGGCAGGAATGTCTCTTGAAAAACCAGTTTATGCCGAAAGATCACGCTGTTGAAATTCCTGAACTCTGGCAGAAGGCTCCACAAAAGGGATGGGGTTGGGTTTTTTTTCCGTTTTGCCTCTTCTCAGCTGTTTCTAAAAGGGTCAAAAGAAGAACGCACCATCATTTTGAAGCGTCTACAGTAAGGGATACAACAGGGAGTAGCTTTCATTGGTGGGTTGTTAGTTTGGGGGGG
>JAHREE010000118.1:1826681-1837845 GCA_033628505.1 Tringa tobata | reverse complement strand
GCAGAGGTAACGGAAAGGAAAAATCTGGGTTTGTGATCACATTTCAACCTACCGTGCGCTACGTTCAGAATATTTAGTGTCGATTAAAATGTAGGTGGGCGCTAAAGATGTATTTAAAATTAAATTTATTATGGACGTGTACGGAACTTTAAAAAACAAAAAAAAAAAAAGAAGAAAATTTGTTGAGGAACTAATTTTGAGTCTTCAGACTGCAGTTACACCTGGCGATAAAGAATGGGTGTAGGTGCAGGAGTTCACTGGCTGTAGGACGCTCGTGTCCAGGCAGGGGGATCTCTGGTAATAGATCTGGTTGCTGGAGAGCTTTCTTGCCTTCCTGCCAAACCCTGTACTGATTGATAAGCTCCCAGGCGGCGCGGTGAGCAAGGTCATTAGGACTTCCCCCTGCAAATGAAGCAGCAGCTTAAAAAATAAGGTCATACAGTAAACAGTTTTCTGTCCTGAAGAGAAGAAAATAAACCTCCCTTGTTTGCTAGAAAGGAAGTACAATTAAAAAAAAAAAAAAAACCAACCAAAATTTCAACATGAAGAGATTGTTTAGATTTGCCGGCTGTTGATTTACTGTGATGAAAGGCAGGCCCAAACGAGAAAGTTTGGATCCCATTCTGGATCTGACATGGCCCATATTTGAGGGGGAAGTGTGATTCGGAATCTGGAGTAAGGGCTTATCTCTCAAACACAGCAAAGTGCCGTGGATAAAAATACCCAGGTAAAGTAGGAAGTGCCTGGTCTGCAACAACAAGAGTGACTTTGTATCAACAATGAACAAAAGCAGCTGCCTTTTTTTTTTTTTCTTTGAGAACAATGAAATCACTCAAGAATTGTTATAAATGCAAACAACGGGGGTTTTATCACTCAGTTATCATCAATGGGATTACAGTCTATAAACCCTAATTTTCAGGGAAGTCCCTAGATTTCCCTGAGCGCTTCCTCAAATTTCCCGTCTGTTGACTTTGGATTATTAAAGTGCTTCAGGATAAGGTGCATCAACTGTTCCTTGGTATTATATTACCTGAAAATACCAAACGTAGGGGTTAGTGGCAAAGAATGGTTGATGGCTAGAGTTTGTATTGATACCACACCAGAGGAGCGGGCACCCCTGTTCCCATCCACTTTTAACATACATGTAGGTAACATGTAAGCGACTGTAAGTTTTTAAATTTATTTTAAAACATTGAAATTATGCAGCTTTGGATAACAATGTGTTGGTTTTTCTTTTCTAGCCAGGCATGAGAGGAAAGACTACCATGGTGAGATGAAGTGGAATTATTGAGGTAAACCCCAATAGAACAAACTCTGTTCCATGACAGCACCCTTATGGCCCAACAGTGAATTTGTTCCTCCCTTTTTAAAAGGTGGGCTGTACTCAAAGCTACTCAAAGGAAGAGACCATCTGCCATCCTGTTAGAATTTCAGAGCTGATATCTCAGTCTAGGCATTAACAGTTTTTAAACAAACAACTCAGGTTTGGTCTCAGACAAAAATCTAGCTCAATAAAAATGCAAGTTAAAAGTGCATTTCACGGTGCCAAATATAATAAACAGAGTTGTGCTTCTAAAATTGAATGAATGCAATGTTTGAAGGTGTATTTCTCAATGGAAAAACAATAGCAGGCTATCTGGAAAAAATAATAAATATACTGAAACACTGTAGATTTGCTTTCTGGAAATTCGTCTCGTGAATAAATCCATGTATGATTTTGTTTGTACTTCTCCGATGAATTTCCTACAAGGCTGGGCGTCAGCAAACTGAACAATGCCCATTTGCTGAAGCATTTTTGGGGAGCTCTTCCCGCTAAAAGCTCTGGGAGAGGTGGGACGGGAGACCTGGGTTTGGTTTCCATCTTCTGTTCCTGGTCACCACAGGTGCTAAAGCCGAACAGCCCTGGACAACAGCGTGCTTTCTCCAGCTGGAGTAGGAGGAGGAAGAAACACTTCGCAGTTCAGCAAAGAGTTTTTTGGGCTGGGTCATGAACTCTGGTGACAAACTCCAAAGCAAGAGCAGTAGAGTCCTCTTCACCAGGAGTAATGATAGCCGTGACAGCGGGCAGCAAACCCAGTGGTATGTAAACAGGAACTGAATTGGTTTGCGTAGAAAATGCGCTAGTTAGATATAGAACACACAAAAGTAGCAAATATATCAGTTCTGTCCCATACACCACCGCAGTTGCTTTTGTTGTTATAGCAGTAACCACAAGTCCCAGTCTGACCCAGGCACCATTAGGGGCTGTAGAGGCACATCAGAAGACATGGTCTTTGATCTGGAGGGACTGAAGTCCACTTCAAACCACTGCTTTCCCTCCTTGTTTATAAAGTAACATTTCATGAGTTCTTAGTTCTGGGAAGATACCTGAAAATGCTGAAATTCCAATGATCTGTGTGAGGAACCACCACAATCTTAATCATAGTAAAGTAAAAACTTTCAGGTTCCTATGGCATTCCCAGCTCTCACACCCCCAACACTGATTATGCTCTTCACCTAAAATTGCACAATTAAGCCCGATGTGGGCATATTGACTTGAGTGCAGCTTCAGTGGTTGATTACCCCTGCAGATCCCTAGGTGGAAAGGTGGAAGGAGCAGCTGCTTCGCTGCTGGACATGGGCACAGCAATGGGTCCTTGGAGCACTGGTTCTGGCCACACTGAGCTCCAGGTGGAAGCCAGCACAGAGCAGTCTTCCCTCCTCATGATGCCTTCAATTTCCTCAAGATCCAGAACTACAATTGAACCATTAAGGTCTTAGGTGTTATCGTGACAGAGGCTTCTGAGAGCCTTTAAAATGTGTGTGTATATATATACATATATATATATATATGACATTTACCCAGTGGGCTGGCAAGTTTTTTTGTTATTTGTATATTAATTCTGGAAGAGAAGGGATTGCTTTGAATTTCTTCAGTGCATTTTTAATGGCGTCTGCACGCATGCGAAAATCTGCGACCCTTTGAATTACCTCCACAAAATTGCATAGTTTGGAAACTTTTAAGGACAGAAGTGACCATTTCGGCATCATTCTGGTCTGACCCTCTGGCTACTGCAGCCATAAAACTTCTCTTAGTGACACCTGCATCTGTATTCACGCTTCCTAGGTAAAAGAGGTGACACTAAAAGCATAAAATTAAAATAAGAATAAAAGCAGGAAAGGAGAGGAAAGATAAATTTGTATCTTTGGTGCTGTCTTTACTTCAGAGCCTCCTCATTTCTGCAGTCGTGCCCATCAGACAACAACCAAATGGCTTATGGAGCAACAAGAGAAGAGTTTCTGCTGTATTTATAACACAAGAAGCAGTCCTACGAAAGGAGAGCCCCCGGTAATAATTTATATATTACATAAATATTAATATGTATGTATATAAATGTATGGGGGTTTATTATTATGTATTATATCTATGATTCAGTTGGTGTTCAGGACGCTGTCTCCACACCAGAGGTGTTTCAGTGAAGTGGGGTTCTTTGGGCTAGCTGTAATGGGGTCCCTTGGGCTGCACGCCCAGTCGTGGCCAGAATTCACATGAATTGGTCTGGGGGACATCACTGCTTTGGGTTCACTGGAAGGGAGCCTAGTTCATGCACTCCAAGGCTGGTCCATGATATAAGCTGAGGCACAGTAAATCAGTGTGATCACAATATTTGGTTCAAAACCACGCTCCGGAATCAAACCTGCTAATGTAGATGGAAGCACTAAGAATGTTGCTCTTACATGAGGTGGTGGGATCCAGAGTCATAGAATCATAGAATAGTTTGGGTTTGGGCTGGAAGGGACTATAAAGATCATCTAGTTCTTAGCCCCCTGCCATGGGCAGGGACTCTGCCCACTAGAGCAGGTTGCTCAAAGCCCTGTTGAACCTGGCCTTGAACACCTCCAGGGATGGGGCAGCCACAGCTTCTCTGGGCAACCTGTTCCAGTGTCTCTCCACCCTCACAGTAAAGAATTTCTTCATAAGATCAGATCCAAAATTCCCCTCTTTCAGTTTAAAACCATTACCCCTCATCTTATCACTCCACTCCCTGATCAAGAGTCCCTCCCCATCTCTCCTGTAGGCCCCTTTAGGGACTGGAAGGCTGTTATAAAGGTCTCCTTGGAGCCTTGTCCAGGATGAACAACCCCAACTCTCTCAGCCTGTCTTCGTAGGAGAGGTGCTCCAGCCCTCTGATCATCTTTGTGGCCCTCCTCTGGACCCATTCCAACAGGTCTATGTCCTTCTAACGTACCTCTTTGGTTGCCCTTCCCACCCCATCTCTCACCATACTCAGGACATAACACCGGTTTTCTTGGACATCAAGTCTGCAAACATTTCCTGTCTGCTGAACTTCCCAGCCCAGCCTTCAACAGAATGGCTCACACATTAAGCTGAGCCTGAAGAGGCTTTGCAAAACAGGGCCATCCCTTTGGGGCTGTGTGGGACAGGACCTACCTCTTGGCATGTCCGTGTCCAACCCTGAGCACAGTCTCTGCAGGAGCTTCTTGGTGCTCGTCTAACAGGGACGCTAAATAATAAAATAATAAAGGCATCTGTGAAAGAAAGCAACCTGTTGACCTGCCTTGTGGTCCTCACTGCCCTCAGCCTCTTCATCTGCATTCAGCTGGAGAACTAGCAGCTCCTCGGCCAGGTTCTCCTGGCCAGCCTGGAAGGAATCAGGCCCCCTGTATTTTTTCTGCCGCATCCAGCCTGGCTCTCACACAGCGTTCCCACTGCAGCCCCTGAGCCTGCCAGGACAGGCTGGAAGTTGTAGAAAATGATGTCAGCAAATGGGCAGGGATTCTTTGCCACCGATAACATCTCAGCAGATGTCCTCCAAATGCGCTCACGGTTCTTCCCATTATAGCATCTTTATTTTCTGATTACCTTCCATCGTCCCACCTTTTAAGTTAGCAAAGGGGTTACTCTGCTAAAGGCTATTTACGTGAAAAAATGCAGTAGAGCTTTGCTGCAGTTGTTTTAAGTAGGTGTTTTTTTTATTTATTTTTGGGCAGGAAAACTTTGCAATTCAGTAAAATGCCAGGATTCAGATACTGCAAAACATATAGTTACCAGACTCCCACTGCAAAAGTTTATGATTTTCCCCTGTTCATTTACCCTCATACAAAATCAAAGCAAGTGGTCAACAAAGTTGCTCCACTGCATGCCTTACCTGGGCAGCCCTGTGATCCCATTGCCTATAATCTCTTCCCCATAAATCCTGCAGGTTTTACTCCCACCTACTGCATCTCATCCCTATTTAGAAAATCAGATCTACCCCAGGGTATCCTTCTGGACGTGTAGAGTTCCACTGAAATCAGTGGGGATCTTTTTAAGGACATGCCTGCAGAGAGTATCTGTTATTCTATATTTACACAGTACCCAGCATAATAGGACATGAAACCTGATTAAAGCCTCCAAACACTACTGCCATGGAAATCAGTCTTGTTATTGACTGATGACTCAACATGTCTGAATTTAGATGGAAGAGGGCTACTTTCAATTCCCAATTCTTTTATAGACTCCCTGCATAACGTAGCCAAGTCATTTAATCTCCTTACCTCAGACACTCCTGTATTTAATGCAGAGAAAGTCAATCATTGATTAATTCCCTTCCCCCAGCCTTTTCTCTGGTTTTTGATTATAGGTTACTTGGGGCAGACGTTGCCTCTTGAGAGCTGCCAGGACACTGTGCAACACCAGGGAGCTCTGGCAATCCTATAAATGATAAAATAACAATCATGTTCAGTAGCACAGAACCAGCTGTGATTGCCCTAATATTTGTCCTCATAGAGCCATTTTTAAATTGAAAGCACACCTGGGACGATTCAGTTCCAGAAGAGACTCAACCTGATCCTTGGATGATGACAACCCCAGAGTAACCTGAGCTACAGCATTGCCCCTGACAAAGTAAGAAAAGGTAAAATGAAAAGAGTATTAGATTTTTTTGTAACAAAATTTAAAGCAATATGGATGGATTCAAACCTTAAATAAAATACGAGCAGCCTCGCAGCTTTTCCTCTTCATGAGAACAGATGTGGAAAGCTATTATTATAATTTGCAAACAATGTTACCCCTCTTACGTGTGTCACTGGAGCTTTTTTATGACATGGCTTTGGGTAGGCAGTTTCTTACATAATGCTGTTATTCTGATTTTATTTCAGACATAGTTGTTAGGTCATGGTTTTCCATATATAGGTTCTATACCATGTATAGGTAAATAGCCATAAGTTACACAGCTCTCAAAAAATTAGTATTTTGAAATCGTGGAGATATTTCCTGGGAAGAATATTTGCCAAAAGTTAAGCCCAGGAGCAAGAAGAGATCCCTGCAGGTTTGCCATAGAACTAGCACACACAACCATTATTAATACAAATCACTTCAATTAAAATTGACACGTGAGCTAATTAATAGTATGTTGATTGATAAACAAGACCGCGCTCGTTTTATCGAGGCGTTTGTTAATTACCTGCCTGACGTTGCAGTTGACCGGTGAGGGCACGCTCCTGCTCTAGAAATGTAGTGGGTTTTGTGTGCGTTCCAGTTTACCCGTGTTTGGCTCTACCTTGAAAATAGCAGCATTTTTGAGCCACGGGATATAAAGTTTCTGTCTGTCGACCTGCATCGCAGCTGGGATACAGCGCGCATCAGTTCATGCACAAGAAGGTAAATATTATCTGCCGTGTGATGCTACAGTAAATTCTCACATTATTTGCTGACATTAGGGGTTTTTTTCTTCTCTCCCCTATTATCCCCTGCCTCATCTGACAGCACTGGCAGCCTCCACAGCGCTCTGTACCAGCGAGCACACTGCGACACTGTTGCAGGGGTTCCCTACAGCAGAGCCTTCCCGGTGCCATTGATCAAGCCACAAGCGCTAGTTAAGTAATGCAAGGTTGCTCTAATTCCCTGACTCATCTCCTGTTCCCCCTGGAAATCCTAAACGTGGTGCTGGAAACCCAGCTGCAGTCAGAGGACTGCAGCAGGACAAAGTAACTTTGATTGCTGAGTCACCACGTTGACCCACACAGCTCAAATTTCTGTTTGTAGTTAGCAATAGTCGAAAATGCTCATTGTAATCTTATCACGGTCAGGGTACTAACTGCACATTCCCTGGAAATGCATTCAGCCAGGCTTTCTGCTCAGGACTCAGATTCCCCAAATCACTATTGGTGTAATGTTTACAAAAACACATTTCATTTTAAGTAGCCTTGAATTATTATATTCTTGGGATCCTTTTTTTTTTTTTTTTTTTTTTTTACGCATATGTCATCTTAGAGCTCATCAGCATTCTGTTCTTGTGTTTGCAACTGCTGAGAAAGTCAGATCTTAAAAAGCCATAACTCCCCGACAATTTCTGCCTGTCAATAGCTTGTACGAGCTGCTCGGGCATAGTAGGTAGTGTGGGGGAAAACCGAAGATCAAATTATTCTCAGGTATGAATTAAATCTATTGCTTTGTAGCTGCAAAGCATGTCTCCATGCTCTGCATGATGAAATTCTCCTCGTTATGTCCTGCATGCTTTTACAAACGCCGCTGTCCTGAGCATGATGTATGTTTCTCCAACAGAATTCTGTGTTTTGCTGCAGTGGCACCACTGTGCAACACTTCTGATAACTATGAGTCCCACCATTTAGATGCAAACCTTTAATTCAAAACCCGCCTGGACACGTTCCTGTGCAACCTGCTCTGGGTGGACCTGCTTTGGCAGGGGGGTTGGACTAGATGATCTCCAGAGGTCCCTTCCAACCCCATGTGATTCTGTGATTCTGTGACAAACGGTAGAGTAGAAAAACATGTGTGATGCTGTTTGTTTCTAGAACTGATCTTGACTGGGCAGCATAAAACGCATCGTGTCAGTCGGTCATAAGGCTCTTTCCGTCGGAACTCGGACACAGGGCAAAGAGGAGTTGGGGGGGATGCCTCTGCCACCCTTTCAAACTGCCTAGTAGATAACAGTGCGCCTGCAATTCAAAGCAAAATGTGAAAATAAATCAATGTAAATAGAGACGAAGGAAGAGGAGACTCACGTCAGAGAAGACACAAATGAAAAGGCATGTGACCGGGTTGAAATACGAATGAGCTTCTGTTAAAAGGGCTCTCTTCAGTGACCTTCTTTCCTGCCATGTGACCAAATTCTTCAATCAGGCACTGTAAAGTAAAGGAATACTAAAATTGCCTTTATTTTCATGTCAGGTCTGGCCACGTTAGCATGTAGTTGTTGTACTCATTTATTGCTCAGTCTCCTTTTCAGCCGAAGTCCAAGGGAGTTTTTCTTGTAGCCCCTCTCCTGGCCCTGCTCTGGGCTGCAGCCTTTAACCATCCCAAGGGCCAGGGAGCAAATAATTTGAAAGCCAGCAAGTGGCTGTGGAGGAAAGCTGGTGCCTGTGCAAGGTCTTGGACTGAAGGGCAAATCTCCCTGAAAACCAGCCAGCCCCGCGGTGAGCAGAGGGACACTCTCTTTGGAGCGTATATTTAACCTAGATGTCCTAAAACAGGCACGGAGGGGTAGCGAGGTGGGTAGCTGCATCTATGCAGCCTCTTTAATTTATCAAAATCCTTGCAGAATCACAGACCCAGACCTGGAGGCAGCATTCACTTGGTTGCACCCGGTGCCAAATGCAGCAAAATAGTAACTCCTTCTTCTCCATCCCCCTTCACTTAGACTTCCAAGGATCGCAGAAGAATTTCTGACGTGCTCCGACATTGAACAAAGCAATCTCTGATCTTAAGGGGGTGAAAAAAAATGGGTTCAGTTTAATACAGGCAACTGGCAAAGATTCAAATTGCATCTTCTTTTAGCCAAAGCAGTTCACCAATCCTGAGGAGAGCTGTGAATTTTCAGCTCCGGTCAGATGCCTAATTATTCATCTCTCCTTATCTTGCTTTTAAAATCTTGCCAAGGCTGCACCCTTCCCTCTATCTCTAGGCATGTGAATACCACTCAGGAAGCATCTGAACCCTTGGACGGAAGGTCTGTTTTTGAGTCACCACGTAACATCTCAGAAACCCCTGCAGATGACGGTGTGCTGACACAGCACACCTCACCTTGGAACGATGCTGCCTCTTACCTGTAGAGGTACCACTCCATCCACTGTGCCTGAAAGGATCTCTGGGACCGTCAGCCTGGTCTTACCAGGCAGGAGGGAGCCCTTTTCCAAGGGATGTTTGAGCAGAGCTACTGTGTGTGACAAATAATACCACCATTTTTGCTCTAGGCAGAGCCCAAGATTGAATCGTCGATCTGTTCCTGGCTACACAGTAGGGGCTTCCTCAAACTGCTGAGTCTAAAATGAAAGTGAATGGGAAAGAGGGTAAAACATGCAGGTTGTGCAGCATAAAATTAGATTTTTCAGAAATTCCAGTTTTGTTTTTCTCCCAGATAGATTCCCCACCCGACTTCCTCATCGTCCATTCCCTCCCCAGCCACGTTTTCTGCAAAGATCCCTTTCAGAGATGCACCGTACACTTGTTTCCTTCAGAGCTTGAATTCAATCCCACCGAAGTCCGTGTCAGTCCTGAAGAAGGACGTGAGAGGATCACATGTGAGCCCTGGAGGAAGGACCTTTAGGCTTCTGGCAGGGCATCATAAAGTCAGAAGAGATTTTTTTTTATGTGCCACTTGCAATTAGAGGAGTGACCTCAGTGATGGATAACTCTGGCTTTCCACAGGGGCCAGTTTCACCCCAGGTGAGGGTTAGCCCCACTGGAAGAGACTGATGGCATCTGGTGTGGCCTGGGAGAAGTGCTACACAAGCCACGGGATCAGCTTCTTAGCGTATCGTATAAGAGGACGCTGTGGTTTCCTGTATCATCTCCCACTTTTAGATCTGCTTATAGAAGCGATTATTGTTCATTACCTTTGGCTTCAAAAATGGCCACCTGCAACTTAGGAGTACAGGACACGTTGAGAGTGAAATTTATTTCAGTTCCCTCTCTTTTACTGGCCGCTTTGTGCGTGGGCTTCAAGCTGGGTTGAAGAAGGTTGAAATGAACTTCAGTTTGGCTAATGCAGAACCAAAGTGACTTTTTTAACCTTATGGACCTTCCTAAAACAGTGTTTTGTGTGATTCCTGGAGAGCGTGTGGCACCAAAGGCCCTCTCTGAAGAGGCTGGCTGCGTTTCTCTTATGTTTTAGACAGAGCAGGCATCAGTGGCATTGATACATAATTTAGTCACCACCTTCAGGGTATGTTAAATTAGCAAATTCTTTAATTTGCTAGGAATTCGCATAGATGAATTGATGATTAAATAGGTGAAGAATCCAAATGGAACCATTTGTTGCTAATTTAAGTGCCGTCTACGTCTAGACCACTCTCCTTGTTACATTCTAATTGACCTAATTATTTCCAAAAACACTCTTTTTGTCATTTCTTTTGCGTTTAGATCGTTCTCTATGGGGGCTGGATGTGGGAGGAGGGCTGCATTTTATGCAGTAACTTCAGGTAGCAGCAGCCCCGACTGGTTATGAAGCTGCAGAGCTTCACGTAGACCCGGGGAGAAGATTGTGGGCTACCTGTTTGAACTTCGCCGCCGTACAACCACATCCACTTTTACCACGTTCTTAAGAATGAGTGCATCTCTAAACAGGTCTTCTCGTTTTCAGCGGAGTTTCAATATTAGTGCTTAGGCATTTGATTGAGTTAGTGGCATTTGACAAGCTGGCGCCCGTCAGCCCAACTGAGCCGGGCAACTGCTATCACCGCACGCAGGATTCATCTCTGGTGAAGGCAGTGGAATGGTACTTCTTGTGGTGGGGAAAGCAAAACTGAAATAGCACACGGTTGCTGTAGGGAGCTGTTGTTATTGCTTGTAGGAGCAAGTACCCACAGAGTTACCGCATCTCGGCTGACATGAGGTAGCTTGTTCGCCTGCAGTAACTGCATCGTGCGTCTGAGCCCCGGAGAGACCCGGCTTTCCCACAGATAATAGTGTTATCTTTAATTTATAGTAGCAATAACATCAGGTGTAGGAGGAGTACTGCATCCAGCTCTGGAGTCCTCAGCACAGGAAGGACATAGACCTGTTGGAAAGGGTCCAGAGGAGGGCCACAAAGATGATGAGAGGGCTGGAGCACCTCTCCTACAAAGACAGGCTGGGAGAGTTGGGGTTGTTCAGCCTGGAGAAGAGAAGGATCTGGGGAGACCTTATAGCCCCTTGTAGTACCTAAAGGGGCCTACAGGAGAG
>JAHREE010000118.1:1810170-1826281 GCA_033628505.1 Tringa tobata | reverse complement strand
CACCTAAAATCCCTTGCAAAAAGTTCTGTTCAAAAAAAACTTAGGGTTTGGGCATGTTGAGGTAAAAAAAACCAACACTTTTTTGTTTCAGCCCAAAGCCGCCAACAACAGAGGTTGTTTTTTAATTGAAAATCAAAAATTCCTCCTGCTATTCTTTTGGTTTTTTTCAGGAAAAACTGCCGAACATTTTCTTGCCAACTCTAGCGCAAATAACCTCTCTGCTGGTTTTGACAACTTCCTTGGGATTATGTTGCTCTATTTCAAGTTCTTCCTTGTTTTCTTTCCTCTACCTTAATGCCAGCGTTGGCACCGAAGCTTCCCTTAATGATGACATATGTTCCTCACTCATTCAGAGTATGATCTAACGCTTTATATAGAGCATCTGTTTATTTATCTGTGGGACATGTGGCTGGAACATAAACTTGAATGAGCTGTGGGAAAGGCCAATTTTAAATATGAAAATAGACTAACATTGGTGTACTTACAGACACTCACAACTCCCTAATTTGATTATTAGTCATAGAAAGTGCTCAGACGTTCTCATGACAATTAGGATAAACATTGTTCTTCCCATTGGAAAAAAATATTATCATAGCTGGACAAATAAACTGACCCACAACTTGAAAATGAATGTCATTTCAAGATTGCCTTTGAAGGCATAATTCAGTAGTGGTGCTTAATATTCTCGGCTGTCATCAACCATGTAGTAATTATTTTCAGTTCGAATGAATATTTATTTATATGAACAAGGTATAAGCATTGCAAATATCATATGTATTTGAGGCTGGTTTATGGTGATGATATTGTATGATTGCATGTATGTATTCGTTATTATAACATGAATATTTCATGGATCAGTGTAAAATGTAATTACACCCTACTATGTTTGCTTAATGTCAGTGTCAACAATTTGATCGAGATTAGCATAAGATCGAATCATTTTCTCAAAGCAGACCCCAATTTCTCATCTCTGGTTTCAGGATCAAGAGTTTGGGGATCATAAATCACAGGAAAGGTGCTCAGGGTCCTTGACGTTTTCCACAGCTTGAATCTCTTGATAGAAAACTCCTCCTTAAGTTAAAGGCAAACACAGAAGAGCGGGGGGAAATGTTTAGTTTTCTCGGATTTTTAATCCTAGAAGAATCAGACAGACAGAAGATGTAGTTATTGCATGTGATGCAAAGACCTGCAGTCCAGTTGAGGACATTTATCCATTGCTCTTGCTAGGTTCAAGAAGAGTCCTAAACACAAGAAATCTTTGTGTCCCGCTCTCAGTAAGAACAAGACACAGTTTCCTTGTATGCGAACACCTGAACCATTATATCAGTTGTTTAAAAATCTCCCGTTTGCCCCAAATGTTGGAAGTTCTCCGTAATCACAAATATCCCCTAAAAATGAAAGACCAGAGAGAAAATCAAGTACTGCTTTCTATTTTTGTCAGTGTTTACTTTGTTCCGTGGTTCGCATGTCATACGTGAAGCCATTTCGGTTTCCTCCGTCAAGAACAGTTTCTCTTGCAGTTTCAGCATCTCTCTCACAAAGCAAGACAGCAGAGAAAACAAGCTTTAAAAATAGGAAAATGTGATTGTGAAACCACAAACTTCTGTTTTGCACAGAGGAGAGGTGAAGATGGTCAGAAAGAGGTTCTGCACAGAAATCCCTTTAATTGGAGTTTTGAATTGACAAAGCCTTACTAAAGATGAAACTCCTCACTTTTACACTCATACCAGCCTAGGTACCAGCACCTGTGTACATTTGTGTGTGGGAGATGATTTCTCAATATTATTCAGCTACATAATTTCCCTTTTTTCTTGTGATTCCCCGTTTTCAGCTCCTTTCATTTGCTGGTAATGCTGCCCCAATTTGTCGATCATTTCTGAAATATTTTTCCTGAGAGCTTGAATCATGAAGGTTTCACCTGATTAATCCACGGGTGCTGCAATGCCAAGGTGGCACTGTGGGACTCGGTTGAGGTCCGTGGCTGGCTTGGTCTGTTTTGATGTTGCTCAGGGTTTGGGAGGGGAGTTTTGTAATGACGATGGGGTGACAGGGAGCGCGAGGTGGGAAAGAAACCCTTTCCATGGAAAGGCTCACAGACAACTTGCCTCTCTGAGCCTCTGAATTGTGAAGCGTGTGCTGACATTTTCTACTAGTTGCTCTTGACAATCTCGGAATGATGTACATGGTTTTGCTTAAAACTTTAACTTAGGTAAACTTTATGTTTACTTGCCTGCCTTGTGTGTAGGGCAGAACCTCATGTGTTCTGCAAGGGGCATATTCCCACCAGTAAAACCTGCCTGTGCTCCCCCAGTCCCATTCCCCTGAGCATTATAGACCTAGACCATGCATGGATTTCATGAGAGGTGGGTAGCAGAAGCGTAGGAAGGGCTTCAGAGGTTTGGAGTGCTGAGAAACCCCATGGAGGAAGTAATCTGATGGTCAGAGATCTCTTTTGAGACCCTGAGTGGTGTGCTCTCTTGGAAGAACTGCTGGATTTTTGTTGCTTTTCAGAAATGATTTGGTTTGGAAAAGTTCCGGCAAAGGAGCCAGGATTTGTCTTTGCCTTCTAAGTCACGTTGGCTCATGAGGTTGAGATGATTCCCAGGTGTTTGGACCGAAACCACCAGCCCAGGTGACGGTATGCACACAGTTTGTCACAAAATAACGTGCACAGTGCCTGGCACAGCCTTTGTAACACACTGAGTTACGGCAAGAGAGTGCCCAGACCCAGTGTCTCTGATATTTCCCTCTAAAAGGCCACCACCTACCAAAGCTTTGAAAGATGCTTCACAGAGGGGTGACAAGAGCCACAAGCTTTCCTGGCACTGCTGATTTCGGGGTTGTGTAGCACCCTGTGTTTCACCTCACGTGGGCTGTTTTATTTGGTGTAACAGGTTGATTAACTTTGCTACCTCGCTTCTATCAGCCGCTCCCATAATCGCCGCACAGCCCGACCCGTCGTAACTTCAGCTGAACCTTCAGCTCCTCTGGGTTTTAATCTTCCTGTCCTTTTCCCGAATCAAATCGCAAAGGAACGGTCCTTTTCTCATTGTGCTGCTGCTTGTTCTGCAGCATCTTTCCCTGGTGCTGAGGCACAACACAAAGACATGCCGTGCAATGTGCTCCTGCCTTATTTTTATGGCTTGATGTTGAAAGGAGTGCTGCACGGAAGATTTTAATCAAGAAACTGCAGCAAGTTTATGAGCAGTATATATCTCTCTTAATTTGGCCAGCAATGAAAATATGGTTGGCAGGGGGAGAAACAAAAACTCCTTCTCTCTCACCGACGTACTTTCCAACATGAAAAAAAAAAGGGAAGATTTTGAGTAAAGTGGCAATATGGATGCATTTGAAACGGCGAAATGTGATTCTTAATTGCTCGTGATTGTCTCTCCAACAACTGGTAGGTTAACCACGGCAGGCTGACAGCCTGTACTAACTGACAATCAATATTGTTGAAGCGCAGAACCTTTGCCTGCGAGACACAAAAACATTTCATTTTCAAACACTACAGGACATCTGCTTCTGGAGAGAAAGAGTTGCTTCTTCCCGGCAATATGCACCGACTTGTAACTTATTTTTTCTCCTTGCTCGGAGGAAACAAAAGTCTTCTTTATACCATATCCTTTCCACTAATCTGGCAGCGATCCAGTGTGGGTTTAAACAGATGTTCTGGAAAAAAAATATGGCATATACAAATGAGATGGAATCCAGCAACTCAGTCATGGATTATTACAGATATAAAATATGAAGGGCTAAATTCTTCCCAGATACATGTCCTATAGAATATTTGGCACTAGATGTAAGAACAGCACGCAAACAAATCATTAATACCCTCATTATAATAATTATTATATATTTAGCACAAAGACCCCAGGCTGGCTCAAACCCTTCACGTTAAATACTGTACAGATGCACGTTCAGGCTGAGGGGTTTAAATTCAAATAGCTGCATGCACCAAAGACTTAGATACGTAAGTAACTTTACTTGTGCATGTTTACAGGATTAAGCCCCACGTGTGATTATATTTTTGGCAACAACGGGCATTTCTTACTTTCCATGCTGCAGCCTTTGAATAAATCACACAGGAATGAATGATTTGATGTTAAAAGGAAAGAATTTGAGTCTTGCTGCGTGTAGGTCTGCTAAGCCCTAGGGCTGCCACAGGGTTAGAAGCTCAGTGGTAGAAATCATATGGACACACATTTCATACATATATATTACACACAAGGCAGTGGAACTGATAAAATCACCTTTTAAATGCTGAAATGCATTTATGGTCTCCTGATGTGATGGGCAAACAGCTAAGCCCTGGGCTCTGGTAACACTCCTGGGGTGACCCCTAAAAGCAGCTGGGGGGAAGAGCAGGTACCACGCGATGGGCCGAGCATGAGGTGGGAACGAGGGATGCCCCAACTTGGGGAAAGGCACAAAGAAATTGCTTTCAGCTTTTACTGATATTGTAGATAGAACATGGTCTGATGGACATAATAATATCTAAGTGCAAATGTGGCCGTGGAGACCCTGGTCTTCCCATGCTTCTGGGTGAATCTTCACCTCTCGTATTCATCCCGAGCTCCTGGTGGCTGGGAGTGGGCATACCATAACCTGTTTTTCTCCAAAGCTTTTATTTTTAACTTTTCCCTTTCTTCCACCTCCTTCACCTTATTTCATCTGAATGTGAAATGAATTTGCTTCAGGCAACTCTGGTGCCCTTTCCACAAAACGTGCTCTCCCAAAAAATAACGCCCCCTTTTAAATAGCCCTGAGAATGTATAGCAACGAAGTCCAATACTTATGGAAATAAAGTAAAAAATCAACTTTTTTGAGCATTCACAAAAGGCATTTGATTACTTGATAAATAATTTTGTTTCCTATTGTTATTGTTGCTGAACAAAATAAAATGAAATATGTTGGGGAGATGCCAGAGTGAGGAGTGGGAGGGATTCATTTGTCCCCATTTTCCCAAGTGCTTTTCTTCTCAGTCTCTAACTTCTCATCACTTCATCAACTTCAGAAAAGTTACGGGGAAATAGAAGTACCGCAAACTTGAGCTCTTGTACCTCTGTACCTTTTGAAATGAGAGTTTACTTGATGGGTTGCAATGGAGAAACAATAAGAAAATGCAAAGGGGAAAGACAAAGAACTGGGTGGGTTTCTTTTCCCCACCTGGAGCCAAGGTGAAAAACTAAACATCAGAAATTTGGGAAACGCAAGGAGATCAGAAAATCTCCATCTAAGGAGTATCCCAAACACAACTGGAAAAGCTGCTGCACTTGTAAATGCTGCAAAAGAAAAACAACCTGAGCTTTTCTTTCTGGGATTATGACGAGGCCGTTCTTTCCTTTCCCCGCCGCTGCCTGTGTCTGCTATGGGTATTTTTTTTGCCCAAACTGGGCTCACAGGTCGAGCAGCGCTGCTGCTGCCCTGTGCCAGGGGCAGATGTCCCCCCCACCCAGCACCCAGGGGGACCTTACGCCTCTGCAGAAATGTTGGTGAACTGCCACACGGCCAAGGGTTCATTCCTTCCGTGTTCCTGAGGGATTTTAACAACTTTAACTAGAGAAGAAGGAGCTGCGTTGAGCAGGCGGGCTGACTGCTGGAAACAGCCTGGCTCTGGTTAGAGGCTCAAGGAACCGAGTGAAATAAAGCGCGAAGCTTTAGTGTATCCTCTCTAAGCCAGGGAGCAAGTCAGGCTTAGTGGGTTATTTGATGATATTTGACTCTCCCTCTCTATGAATAACATCTGCAAATATGCTGAGTCTCTTTGGAATTGTTTTTTGGTTTAGAAGAATTTGTTATTTAGAGCATTTCAATCAGTCACTCCCTGGCTTGCTGTTTTGGCTGGTCACAGTGTCACGTTTGAGCCTTTCCATCCCCTGCTTCAAGAAACATCATTCTCATAATAATCAGGTGTTTGTTATAGAAGACAACACTCCAAAGACAACAGGAGAGAGCCCTGATACTGTAAGCCTACTGCTGGGGGTTAGGAATGAGGATGATGCTACAGCAGGGAAAGAAGATAAAATCAAATGAAGATAAAGATCCAATTTCTGTAACTCCGCTGGCTACATTTAGATTTCTCAGTGGCAGCCAGCTCAGCGTTAGGCCACTGTGTATGCGTCCTGCCCCGTGTCCGTGCATCCACCTGGCTGCTGGGGCAAGGCAGCTTGTGACACCGGCAGCTTGAAGCCATCCCAAAGGCTCTTCCTGAACAACAATGTCTGGTCAGGCAGAATTGTTTGCCTTTTTTCACAGCAGTCAATTCACAGGAAGGAATTAGGAGGATGACGTTAGCAAAATCAGTGGCCACTGCACCTACCTCCATCATCTCCATCATCCACATCTAGAGGGCTTCTGCAACTGCCACCAGTAGCAGAGCAAAAGCAAGTCTTATAGAATCATAGAATGGTTCAGGCTGGAAGGGACCTTAAAGATCAATGAGTTCCAACCCCCCTGCCATGGACAGGGACACCTCCCACTAGACCAGGTTGCTCAAAGCCCCATCCATCCTGGGGCTTCTTCCTCCGTGCCTCTTCCTTCTTCTTCCGTGTCTCAAGATAATAATATAAAAAAGGCCATCCTGGGGCAGATGAAAGGTACAGCTAGTCTAGTCTCTTCTCTCCCACAAAGACCAGCAGTGATATGGAAGGATGAATGTAAGAACAGGGTGAACAATCAGTGATGCTTCCCCAGTATATTCTTCACACTGTCGACACTGTGTGGCTTTCTCAGCCAAAACCAGTGCATTGTATTTAACACATTTTGGTGAATTTATTGACCATGACATTTTCTCATGGTCCTCCAAACCTTTGCAGTCTTGGCACCCTGAAGGTGCTGTACCAAGGAGATCCGCACTTTAACCACAATCCCATAAAGAAACACCTCCTTTAATTCATCCTGAGCCTGCTGTCTTGCCAAGTTTATCTATTGCCCCTGGCTCTTATCCTGGAAGAAAGAGGGAAGGACAGATCTCCCCATACTGTGGTGATCCTCTAGGCTGCTTCCATCCCTCCCTGAGCCACCCCGCATGGAGGCTGCAAGAGCCATCCCTCTGTGACCACCCTGAGGCCACACGGGCCCGTGGGTCAACATCCCACCAGCCTGAACAGCAAGTTTGGG
Source organism: Tringa tobata (assembly GCA_033628505.1). NCBI lineage: Eukaryota > Metazoa > Chordata > Aves > Charadriiformes > Scolopacidae > Tringa > Tringa tobata. Next base: position 1,819,159 of record JAHREE010000118.1, on the reverse strand, counting down.
ATTGGGAATGGTCTCGGACACAAGCTCAAAGGCAGTCTCCTGTCTGATGAGACCTTAAACCTCACCCAGGCGGCGTGGCTTGGTTCAGCAGTGCCCACAAGGAGTGCAGGTACACAAGTGTGAGGCACCGCACGAGTGCTAGCAGCGTGGCAGCAGAGGGATCAGCCTCTGTACGTGTTTACACCGACAGCAATGTTTTGCAATCATAATTTTTCCACAATTTGCCCAACCTTACTACCTCTTTCCTTCCAGGCTTTAAGGTAAAGCAACCTTAAGAGCAGCTCCAGAAGCGGGCAGAGGCTAAAGAAGAGAGTCCCAGAAAAGACATCTGGGCAGGGAGAGGTGGGAGGGAGGCACATGCCCGTACGCCCCGTCACCAGCCTGCCTGAAAAGAGAACTAATATCATTTGTGTGGGCTTTTCCTCCCCCTCCCGCGGATCAAAAGGACAGCAGCAATGCAATCTGCTGTTTGTGTAGGAAATGTGTCAGAAGAGGGAAGGAGGGGATACTCATGGGAACATCTGCTCTAAGAAGCCACTTGAAAATTAACCATTTAGGTCCTGATGCAGGGAGCACCTGCCCAGCGTTAAGCCTCGGTGACACCGGGGCTGCGCGTGTTCACGGCACCTTCTGCCAAGTCCTGGAGGAGGATGAGGGTGATGAGCAATTCTTCCTCCCGCTTCCTTGGACTGGGCTTACGCAGGCAGAGTGGAGCCCTTCCTGGTGCTGCTGGGCCAGTATGTGTGAGGGTCACCCCGCCGGCTGTGCTGAAGGTGTGGGAAGAGTCACAAGAGGAAATGGCCTCAAGTTGCGCCAGGGGAGGTTCAGATGGGATATTAGGAAACATTTTTACACGGAAAGAGTTATTAAGCATTGGAACAGGCTGCCCAGGGAGGTGGTTGAGGCACCATCCCCGTAGGTATTTAAAAGATGGGTTGACATAGTGCTTAGTGACATGGTTTAGTGATGGTTTTTATCAGAGGTAGGTTGATGGTTGGACTCGATGATCTTAAAGGTCCCTTCCAACCTAGACGATTCTATGATTCTATGATCTCCATCCAGGAGCACCTGGACAAGTGCAAGATTTGCAGTGGTTCCCTGAGTCATTGGTGCCAAGAGCAAGGACGGGACTTTTTATCTCATTTGTCTATTGGGCTTTAAGCACCTAAAACCTCCCTTCTCCTGCTCCGCTTGTTGCTTTCTCCCTCTTTCTGCACCAGCTGGAGGTTGCAGCCTGCAGCTGAGAACCCACTGTAGAAAATTAAACGCGGGGAGCTGCACATCTTGGGTTTTCTCTTCTGTCTGTGAATATTACAGGTGCCCCGGTCACTCACAGCCAACCCCTTGTGCCCTTTGCACAAAAAGTTGTCACCGGAATAAAATATTTGCTGACCTGGCTTTGTAACATCGCCACAGGCAGAGATAAGTACAGCAGAGAAAAAGGTAAAGAAGGAGGGGGGAAAAAAAAAAAAAAAAAGTTGTATTCATTCTTCCTCCTGGGTATAAAATTAAAAATCTCACATTGTCCCAGTGCAACGGAGTCGAGCACAAAAGGGAAAAAACAGCCCCGTGTTGTTCTAGGCCCGGCGCCAAAACAACTTGTGCGAGTTTGTGCTGGCAGCGGCCTTCTCCGGCAGAGGGTCCGTGCTCGGCCGCAGCAGAATCCTAACCACCGACCCTGCCTCCCAGCTCACCTTCCTCTTAGCCCCCCGCCACCCCGAGCCTCCCACCCACTTATCAAGGGTGGGGTTTGGGTGTTGTAGTTTTTTTTTTAATTTATTTATTCGGTGGGTCCTGTAAAATGTCTCCCGTGGTTGCCGTTTACTGCCCAGGGTGGCATACGAAAGACTGGCGTCTCTGTGAAAACATCAACCTTAACCCGGTTTTGGGTGCCGTCCAACAAATCCTTTACCCACAGAAATAGTTTTACACAAGTATTTAAGTCAACAGGATTCCTTGCATGAGTAAGGGATTGTGGGATTTAGCTTTTACCCATCTTATTTTTCCAGTAAATAAAATGTACTTTTTTCAGCCTCTCTAGAGAACTTTACGATTTTAATCCATTTGCTGCTCTTCAGGTTTTGCCTATTTCCCCAGAGCTCCCTATCACTTCAAACACCATTTAACTTGCAGTTTCTTTCTTTCCAATCCCTCCTCTGTGTAAATCTCTCTACATTTGCCTACCTTACCTGTAGACATGAGTCAAATCAGCAATTTGATCTCCTAGTTAGGAGAGAGAGATTGTTTGGATTTCAGTTTCTGCACCAGAGCTGGTCTTCTCAGTATTGATTCTGCTGATAGAATGATAGACTGGTTTGGGTTGGAAGGGACCTTAAAGATCAGCGAGTTCCAGCCCCCCTGCCATGGGCAGGGACACTTCCCACCAGACCAGGTTGCTCAAAGCCCCATCCAGCCTGGCCTTGAACACCTCCAGGGATGGAGCATCTGCAGCTTCTCTGGGCAACCTGTTCCAGTGTCTCACCACCCTCACAGTAAAGAATTTTTTCCTAATATCTAATCCAAATCTCCCCTCTTTCAGTTTAAAACCGTTACTCCTCGTCCTATCGCTCCACTCCCCGATAAAACGTCCCTCCCCATCTTTCCTGTAGGCCCCCTTTAAGTACTGGAAGGCTGCTATAGTTGCAAGAGTTCAGGTGTAACTCCCAATAACCAAACAAAAAACTGAATTCCAGAGTTGTTTTACCATAAATGATCTTAAAAGGACCTCTGCTTTCCTTTTCTTTCCCTGCCTTCTTACAAGCCTGGGCTAAATATGTATAATCACAAATCCTCCCCCATGTTCATCCCCGTGATGCAGCAGAGAGCCTGCGAGTATCCCAATCGCAAAGGTGTCATTTGAACGTTGTTCTGGACTTGAGCTGGAGGCTACCTTTGCTTCACTCAGCTGAAAATAAATACTTAGCCTTTTGGACTATGGAATTAAAGGCAGACACGAGCTGCAGCACATCACCTTGTGTACACTGCTGGCTATTGCAAACCAAGGTCCTACAGTCACCCCGGCCCAAGAGACCGCCTAGACACATCCTCAAGTCTCAGTCTTGAAGGTCAGTCAAACTAAGGGAGGTGTAAAACCCATGGGGTTTTGGCCCACTGCTATTTCTGCAACTCTCCTGGTCCATTCAGTGTCACACTTCATGACAGTGGTCTTCACTCATCCTGCTTTGAACAGGTGACATCCCACCAGTGATACCCACAGGCCCCTGGCAGGTGATTACCCAAAAGAAACCAGTGACTTTTGGAAGCCCTTTGTTCCAAATGCTCTGTAGTAAGTGTCCCCGGGTTTGCCAGACATGACTGACTGACACTTTGCAAAAGCATCAAGAGTGTGCCTTAACGAGCTGGTATTTTTTCGCGAGGCTTTGCCTGTTTGCTGACATGCCACCATATCACACCATCCCGTATTCTGAGGCATTTAATTTTCCAAGGGCAAACTGCTAAAACCCTTCTCCTCCATGGGTCCAGGTGGGACTCATGCTCTTTGCTATGTTGCAGAAGGAACTTGGTAATGTAATAGCCTGGACCTCAAAACTCCAGCCCGAACCTCCTGATGTCATAGAATCATAGAATGGTCCCGGACGGAAGGGACCTCCAAAGGTCATCTAGTCCAACCTCCCCGCAGTCAGCAGGGACACCCCCAACTAGACCAGGTTGCCCAGGGCCTCGTCGAGCCTCACCTTGAATATCTCCAGGGAAGAGACCTCAACTACCTCCCTGGGCAACCTGTTCCAGTGTTCCACCACTCTCATAGTAAAGAACTTATTCCTAATAGCTAAATCTGCCCTTTCCCAACTTAAATCCACTGTCCCTTGTCCTGTCACTGCAGGCCTTTGTAAATAGACTCTCCCCAGCCTTCCTGTAGGCCCCCCTCAGGTAATGGAAGGCCGCTATTAGGTCTCCCCGGAGCCTCCTCTTCTCCAGGCTGAACAACCCCAGCTCCCTCAGCCTGTCCTTGTAGCAGAGGTGCTCCAGCCCCCTGGTCATATTTGTGGTCCTATGTGGTCACGATGTCTGTCACTTCGTTGCAGGATGATGCCATAACACAGGAGCGAAATGTTCAGTGTACAAGTACCAGGCTCTGAAACCAAACCTCTTCTGCAGGTGGAGAGAGGTCTACCTGCAGATAAATTCAGGTTTCAGGGAGTCCCTTCCCCCTTAGGACACCTTCACGGGGGGTGCTACGTGCTCCTCTCCCCACGGACCCAGCCGGGCAACCGGCTCTAAGTGCCCAACTCTGCAGCCATATTGTTGAGCTTAATGTTATTCACATATTTCAGTGATTCATTAAAACAGGACTGACTTACACCAAGAGCCTAATTAAGACCAAAGTTCCACATTCATTTCCAGAGCAGTAAAAGGCGAGTTATGTAAACTTGCAGCAAGTACTTCTTCTTTTACCAGAAGAGCAAGATAAAAGCATAAAACACATCCATAGGCAAAACAGTAAAGGAGGGGAGCGAAGGTTTTGGCAGACAGTACATAAGAGAAGGAAGTCTAGAAAGATATTTTTATTTGCATTTCTTACATGGCATTCTTTGGACTTCCCCTCCACCTGGAATACGTCAGAGGGAAGCGGAGAGACCAGTGTGATGGCTACTGCACAGCCCTGAGACAACAGCAGCTCTTTTTGACTAGAAAAATGCTCTGTCTGGCTCTCCCCATCTCCAGCTTCCCATTTCTCTCCATCCCTGGGGGCTGGACTGCTCTGAGGGGCGTGGGATTGGCATCCAGGCTCCCAAGGGAGTCAAGCAGAGGCTGGGAGCACACCAAGCCCAGCTTCTCTCCTCACAGAGCTCCCAGACTCACCCCAAAATCCTTCCTATATCCAGTGCTGCCTCTCCCAAAATCCTCATCCCAGCTCCTCTGACTAGAGTGAGGACAACGACACCAAAAAAGGGTTGAGGCATGGTGAAGAGGACAGGTATCCATGCTGAAGGGACCTAATAACTGTAAAAATTGGTGGTTTATGTATCTGAAGACAGAAATAGCGTTTTATAATGGAAGAAGTGTGGTTCCTTGAGCCAGGGAAGCAGTTCTAGTCCCAAAGAACAGCACAAAAAGGATTCACAAGTGAGGGGAATAAAAAAATATCCGGGAAAGGGGCTAGATAATGATGTCACTGTGAGTGCTCCAGCTTACAGTGGGGCTTGGAGGTGGGAACAAGGAGTTTGGTTTCTGTTTGCTACGTGAAAAAACGATAAAGAGATAGTAGAGGTGATTGCTGTAGCTATCTGGATGGGTTCAAGAGGCCAGAAGTGGGTATCACTTCGGCCAACGACAAAGAGGTTGTAGCAATGATGGTGTGAACTGTGTAGCACGGGAAGGGTTTAGTATGCTGAAGGGGGAAAAGTGAGATGTTTGGGGTTTTATTTTTTTAACTCGCATCGGGGATGCTTATGCTTGTTTATATTTGCTCAGGGTGGGCTGATCTGGAAACCTCATGGAAAAGCAAAAACCAGGAAAAGACTGAGATTATATGCTGCACACATGGGAAAATATAGAGCCTTTTATGCCCTGAGATTGCAGATTTACCTAACGAGGATCCCAACACTTGTTTTAAGAACACATTTGGCCAACCCCACATGTCCCAAGAGAGGATCCTGCCAAGAGACCTTTTACAGACGGTGGGGTAGGGACACCAGCTCTCTGCCCTACAAAGCTCAGTGCAATAGTTAGAGATAAAATTGATTTATCCTGGGACAAAACATTTTGTGAGGAACTGCTGCTAAATTGGCACCAGGACATCGCTAGTACTGAGCCCTTTATTCTAGGTTATATTTTTTGCTTAGCAAGGATTTCCATTGTGAGATTTCCCAGTCCTAATCTAGCAAAACACTTCTGCAGTATTTAGCCCTGTTTTCTTCTGGGAGTTACTAAAATAAAGTGCATTGTTAACACAGTGTATTATTTGCTTACAAATAGAGCAACGCCAATTAAGAACCTCTCCTTTAATAAGAAATTAGTAACTCTACACTGGACCTCACCAGGGCTGCTCGGCTTATCTGAGAATACATCAGCTTCTGATTTAAAGACCTTTGTCTGGGCCTGATAAATCTTACGCCTGGTCCCAAAGCAGACACCAATTTTGTCTCTTACTGTCCACTGTTATTTATGGCCTTTCATTGTCATTCTCTACATATCCTGCTACAAACTTCTATACAACTGTTAATTTATAACATAGGTTCTCAGATTTCCTTCCTGGGAAAGGATAGATAAATAAATGAAACAAATATTAAAAAGGAAATAACTTGCTTAATTGTATTAGAGTTTTTAAAGTAAATGTATGTATGTTCTGAATGTGCCGAAGAAAACTCAAGCAATAAAAAACTATGGCTGCCAGGGTGATTAGTAAGGGTGAAAAAAAAAAAAGAGGAAAAAGAGGAAAGCGTGCCTTAGCAATGCCATGCAAATTTCTTTCACCCCTGTAAACCAAGAAGTGTGCTCCCTTTACGGAAAAAAAACAAACCCAAACAAAACACCCAAGGGATTGTTAAAGGCTGAAAAAGTACCTTCATTTACCATTTCTAGAAATCCAGGACAAGCAGATTGTAACAAAACCAACGAGAAGTCGCGGGTTAGGCCAGCTGAGAGACACTGTGGAAGATGGGTAACTGAGGGGAAGCCACTGAGAGGGGAGCTGAAGTGCAGGTGTGACACGAAACGCCTGGCTGCTGCAGAGCTGGACGTCCCAGGCTCTCGCTGCGGAGCTGAACGTCACCGGTGGCACCTCTGCAGAGTCCTTAATGCACATTGCTAGATCCGTGGATCCATACTGACAGCCGTGGTACAGCCAATACAACAAGTTAATATGTCATTTATATATGCAGCATATATATGGGTATATATATATATGCAGCTTAGTGCTAGGAGGCTCCCCATTTGGGAGGATGATTTGACAACGGAGACGTAAGGCCCAATATATACTCACAGACACTCCAGCACACACACAGGGTCTCATTATCAGGGAGAAATCAGCAGGACAGCCATAAAACAAATACGACTCACATAAGCACGCTGCTCAGGAGGCTGTCTGCAATATATGCTCTGATTAACGTCTGGAATGGCAATAGTGCAAGTTAATGCTTCCTCCAGTCTGAGATGACGCGCTAGAAAAGATCTTTGGGAAGGTCATACCCACTTTTATGGCCTGACAGCAAATGGAGCAACCCCCCGAATGCTGACCTTGCATTTGACCGCAGGGTAAGTGCTGGAGCAGATTGCAAATCGGGGGAGATCCGTGGACACCAACGGCAGCTTCTTCTCTCAACACCAGCACCCTTTGGGGTTAAATTCCTCTCTGTTTCAGAGGAGGGAATGAAGCATTCGGTCCTTCTAATTGCCCAGTGCTGTCTGCGTGGGATAAATCAACCTTTGGAAAAGTTTGGAAGAACTTCTGCAAATAAAACTCACTACGACCAACGCACTGGAAAATATCTTCAGTCCCTGCAAGGATCAAACAACCTCAGGCCCTGACTCTCCCTCTGAAACGCAACTGGACTGTGCCACAAAGAAGATGGCCTACCAAAAAAAAAAAAAAAAGAAGAACATAAAAGCACTCAAATCATGTAGAAACAAACACAAAGAGGCTTCTGCCCAATGCGGGGAGAGAGAAAACGATTAAATTGCATGAAAAACCTGTTGCTACCACTTCTGCACTTGGCCAACAAAGAGGGCTAGAGAGGCCCCGCTCAGTAAATATATACTCTTGTTGGATCAAAGGGGTAAGAATGGAAGCGAGTCCTCAGGCTTTATGGACCTGATCCAGTTGGTTTTTCTACTAATTTCTGTGGGCTTTGGCTGGTGTCCAGGCAGCATAAACACCCAAGAGCAGGGCTAGCCTTCCCTGGCAAACAAGAGCCCTGCCAGCACCGCTGATTTTCACTCTCTCTGCCCTAAACCTGGGCTTTCTGCTCAACTCTTGGAAGGCTCCGAAAGCAGCCATAGGGTCGCTGGGCACCCAGCAGCAGAAATTTAGGTGGACCCAGGAAGGCAGGGAGACCCGACGTGGTGCTTCCTGACATCCTCCATCACGTTCGGCGGCGTGACGGTGGTGGTATCTCCCCTCCACGAGCACGGATGCCGGTCGGAGAGTTTCCTCCCACCCAGCCCAGCAGCTGCCTCCTGGCTCCGTTCCCTCGGGGAAAGGCTGAAAATGGAGCCTCTTCTCTCCCTCTCGGCGTCGTGCCGGGGGGAGCCTCGGGCTGGCAAAGGGCTCGGGGCCGGAGCGGTGACAGCAGACGGCTCGCTGGCCACGTCGTGGGAGGAGGGGGGAGTCCTTCAGGAAAGCAGAATAAAGTTTCTGGGGCAGTTCTTCCTGTTAGCCTTGCCTCCAGTAATGACTCGGGGCTTGTTTACATTAGGGAGTTGTACTACCAGTATTTTATACAGCCCTAGTTAAATCACTGCAACACCTGTATTGTGCCTCTCGTTGCCTCGGTGTGAGGGTGAGTATAGTATTTCTGAGTGTGTCCCCCCCCCCCAAAAAAAACCACCAAGCTGACAACGGGCAAAATGGATACCTGGAGAAAAGGGGAACGCCGTTGTGTTTTCTGACATTTCAAACTCGGTAACGATCACAGACTTACTGTGAAGTTGTAATTGGTTTACTAAAAATAAGACACTGCTAGATTGTAGACAATTACGCCTAGCTTACAGCACCCAAACAGGAATTAAAACCTTGGTTCTTTTTTTAATCTTTTTTTTTTTTTTTCCCCTTATTATTAAAGGGGAAAATGAACAATGAATTACACAAAAAGAAGAGATTTCTGCCAAGCAGCATAATTCATGTGATTACAAGAGACCACCTAACATTTCCAGGGTACGAAGGCAGCGGAACTCTACAAGCCAACAAATCCACGGAGTAACTTCATGGAAACTGCACTTGCACTTTGGGGAAGAAATTGCTCCACTTTAGGTAGAATCATAGAATCATCTAGGTTGGAAGAGACCCTTGGGATCCTCGAGTCCAACC
>JAHREE010000118.1:1762986-1795687 GCA_033628505.1 Tringa tobata | reverse complement strand
TGAATTGTCCCCCCCCCCGTGGGGCAGCTCCAGCCCAGCAGGACTTTGCAGAACACGTGTGGTGTGGAGCAGGGCTGGGTGCAAGAGGGGGAGGCAGAAAGGGTGGTGCTAATTTCACTGAATTTCACTGAATTCTGCCTGGGGTGTCACGAATTCCGCTCGTTTGCCTCGGGGTGGGTCCTGGGGTGTGAGAATGGCTTGAGGTTTGCTCTGGGAGGAGGATGGTTCGGGTAATACCAAGAGTTGCAGCAGCAGCAGCGCTGACTTCCCGACTGGAGCCCATGCTTGGCAGCGCCTGGCAGTCAGTATAAAAAGTAACTACCTGGCAGGGTGTTTTGGAAGCCTGTACCCGTTGGAGCCTCTGGCAGGAAACAGAATAGATCTTGTGTTCAAAAATCCATCACGTCTGTGCAATAGGCTATGGCAACGAGCGCTCAACAAGGACCAGGAACGGGTCACGGACCAGAAGCCGCCTTTATTTTATGGATGGCCAGAGACATTCAGAGGAGCAGAAGCTTCTCTCTCCCTTACTTTGTAAATTAGGTAAAAATACCTTTGCTCTAGTCGATCAGGAGTAGTCGCAGTGATTAGGATTTCAGCCCTTCCGATGTCTCATCAGCTGTCAGAAGAAGCTGGATTCCTTTCAATAATCTCCTTAGAGAGATTCTTACACATCTAACAGTTTTGTTTCTGAAAATGATGTGTAAGCAAAGCCTTTCACCCTGCTGCTGTCAAAGAAGACACAAAAATTCCTCGGAAAGGATGGGAAGAGACCTTGTCTGGGCATCTGGTCTGTCCTTCTGCTGCTGGGCAGGGCCAGCTCACCATTAGATTTACCTGGCAAATATGTGTCTAACCTGCTCGTGGGAACCTCCTCGGGCAATCTGTTGCAGCGCTTACTTGTCCCTTAGCTTGGAAAGCTTTTTTTCTTCCCCTAATTTCTAGCCCAGGTCACATACTCCGGTGTTTTTGTCTTTCCAGGTGGGTAAGGAGGGAGAATCTACCAGCAGTGTGATGACTGAGCTGTAGAAATGGGCTGATGCGGTGAAGTGACCCAACGTACACGCTCAACCTTGGTGTAGAGTCTTGGGCAAAGCAGCCAAACTGCAGAGGGAGCATATTCTCAAGCCTCTCGTGGGTGTTTTATTTCATGGCCAGTAAAGATCCAGGAGGTCCCAGGACATCTGGAGGTGGGCAGCATGAGAAATGGGCTGTTGGGTCAATGTGTGCAGAATTGCCCTCCGTACAACGTGCTGGGTTAAGACCTTGGTGCTGTTTGTTCTTCAGGAAACTCTTAAGGACCCATCTCTGCTTGAACAACAGGTAGGCTGTGTTCTCCTGGGACCTGTCTTAGGCTTTAGCTTAAGGTAGAATTTTTAGCTCTTTATAATTAAATTTTTAGGGGAAATTTAAATATTTTTTTTTGGGGGGGGAGGAACCCAGATGTAGATGCCTTCCCTTTCTTGTAGCCTTCAAACTGAACTTCTGGTTCTGACTTCAGAAATAACCTTATTAGCCTCCTCTTAATGAAACTAATTTGTCTTGCATTAAATTGAAAGGTCAGTGTTGAGATGCATCACACTAGGAAAGGGGAGCCAGGGGCCAAGCTACACCAGGACTTATTGTGACGCCCGTTAGAGTGGAGCTGGACTAGTGTAGGACACCATAGCCTGTGGTGGTGTTGGTAAGTGACTGGGGTGGTGAAAGTGATGGTCCTTCCTGCGTTCTGCCCTGAAAGGTCCGATTGTTTCAGCTGATGTTTGTTGAGAGTATGGTGGAGAAACTCACTGCTGGGGAGGACGGGGACTGCTAGGAGACACCTGGTCTGTGAGACCTGGTGCTGCAGGTACCCCTGTCTCTGCTCTGCTCCAGGCTGATGGAAGGGTGAAATGGGATTAATGCCTGTTCACCATAGTCCCTTGCTGTGAGCAGCACTTTGTCCCCTGGTGCTTCTCCTACACTTGGCATTTCTCCTCAACTTGGGATTGAGTTTTGGTTTGGAGGGCCTGAGGGAGTTCTGTCGAGCTGCTCGGTTGCCACCCGGTCCTAGTTTCACTGCCATGAAACTGGAGCACTGAATTCTGTTCAGCTCCACGTATCCAGAGGTGGTGCAGCCTCAAGCACCTGATGTTGCTTCATGAGGACCCTCTCAAAGCTGGGGAAGGAAAGGAGCTGGAGTCAGTGATGCCGTCCAGTGCAATAACCGAGGGGTGGCAGCGCTCATCTGGGAGGGAAGCAGCCAGAACTTCAGGTCTTTCACAGCATCTGAGGACTTGAACTTGCTGTTCCCAACCTTGAGGAGCGCCTCATTGCCTCAGGCAAAACCAGCAGGGCCTGCAGGTGGTTCTCCATCCCTTCCTGCAAGGATGGCGTTGGAAGAGATGAGCAAAGATGAGCCAGGCTCTGCACCCAGCGGATAAGGACAGTTTTGGGGAGGGAGGAATCTTGGATTGCAGACTTGAACACAAAAGGGGTGAAAGCACAGGGCCCTGGGCATGGCCTCAGCCTAAAATGATGCTAAAATAGCGCTGCTGCTGCTTGTTGCTGGTGCTGATGGGGCCAAGATGCTCTGGCTCCCAGTAGCACCCAGTTCCAGCGGGGCAGAGAAGCTGCAATACTTCCTGAGCGCTGCGTTTAACTCCTCACCATCAGCAGAATCAGAAACTCCTGTTCCTCTAAAATTAGGCTAAGAAGTCACCCGAGACTTTCAACAACAAAAGCCACCTGTTTTATTGGTCTTTTTTTTTTTTTTTTTTTTTTTTTTTTTTTTAAGTCTTGCTGCTTGTAGAACTAGAATTTAAAAGATCAGGCAGCACTTTGTTCTACAGTATTTGCAAACATCAAAAGATGCCAAGAGTTGCTAAACGCTGCTCTGAAGTATGGTATGAGCACAGTGACTTTCTTGCGGTGTTTCACGGTGCCTCCGGTAGCATATCGGCAGATTCTTGCGATGTTTTATTATTCACCTTCAAATTGGAAGTTCTGGCTTTTCCTTTCATTTATTTCAAACCCAACAAAGAATGTCAACTGCTTTCAGAGTAAGAAAACGTGGGAGATTTATCTGGGAAAAAGGATGTCTCAAAATGTGCCTTTTTGTGTGTGTTTCTCTCCTTTTGCTGGGTCTTCAGGGTACGTGACGTGGCTGCGTGCAGTTGATGGAGCACAGGGGAGTGCGGGGAGGTACCGGGAATGTAACTACAAAACCCCAGATTTGTCCCCCAGGATGGTCTCACGCACAGTCATGATATCTGGATCTCTTAATTCTCCTCTCAAGCTGACATATCTGAAAGCCTCGTTGCTGAAATGTCAGCGCCGGGAGTTTCCCTGGGAGAGCCCGACGCCGCTTCGTGACCTGGCACAATCTCCCTTTAGCTTTTACAACCGCATGGCGTTAAAGGGCTCTGGGGGATGAAAAATAGATGTAGCGAGAGCTCTTCCTGCACTGCACTGCAGCCAAAGCTGGCTCATTCAGTGGGTTTTAAATTATCATTTTAAAGTATGATTTTTTAATTTTTTCTCTCTTAAATCCGCTAAGGAAAATATTAGATTTGCAGCTTTTCAGGTAAAAGGCTTCAGGTTTGCCATCCCCATAGATTATCGCGCGTGGAGGTGATGAATTGCAAAAAACCACAATGTGCTTTCTATAGCAAGTGTCTGGTTTCTGGGCTGTGTCCTGTGAAGCTCTGCCCCGGTGGGGCAAACTCCAGTGCAGCTCTGCAGGCTTTTTTTTGCCCACGTGAAGGCTGGTGACCGGTCCCTTGGTTGTTGCACAACTTGCAAGCGGGCACAGCTTCCGAGCCGTGGGCTACCTGGGAGCCTCTCCCTCTTCCTTGTGTACTTTGAAACCCCAAGGGAGGGGAGAGGGGGGAAGGAGTAAGTCACGGGGAACAGATGTTGCACAGTAGCAGCGAAACAAATATTTTTGTGTTTGTGCTGCTTCCAGTGGAGGGGAACGTTAACACTGATGCATCTGCATTAACTCACCCTTCCCTTGGCTCAATCCCGCTGTAGAACCGTGGGAGCCAGTTGCTAATAAAAGCCCACCTGGAGAGGGGGGAGCGCTGAGCTCCTGGTGGGTACGGCTCGGTTCCTCGTCCTGCCCAGCGCCTTGGTTATTCCTTTGCTGATGTGTCATTTCTTCCCCTGCCTGGCCTGTTTGCTGTCCCCTCGCTGCTTTGCATAAGGAGGAAAGACACTCCCCAAAGGAGTTTCTGGGTAAGAAGCAGATACCCTGGGGTTTTGTTTGTTGTTGGTTTTTTTTTTTGTTCTTTTTTCTCTCTTTTTTTTTTTTTTTTCTCTCCAAAGGCACCGCCTATGCCTCTCTCCAATCCTTTTCTTAGAGAACGTGATGGGCTTGGGGTGCACAGCTGCCCTTCCATCCCCTTGCCCTCGGCTCTGTCGGCTGAGGAGCACCCGGATCCCCAGCCCTGGGGGATGTTATCCCCGTGGCAGCATCTGGCTCTTGGCAGGCTCCGCGGGCAGCCGCGCTGGCAGGGTTTGGAGCTCCCTTTTAGCTTTGTCATGGGGTAATCTGTCAGTTGGCTCTTCGGGCTCCCTTGTTCTCCCGCATGCTTTTTCTTCTCGACAGACCTCTTAATTCAGAGTTGGTCACTGAGAGCTTTGAGAAGGCTCCTTGGGATTGTTCTCTATGAGGCGTTTCTTTTGCTTTTGCTCCAAAGAAGGACTTTCGGCAAACCTTTATTTTATTATAACAGTAGCAAGAAGGAAAAAAGGCTGATCAAGTTCCTGGTAGCTCGGTGGAGTCTGTTAGTGTCAGCAGACAGGATAATTTACTCAGCCAATTGTTCTGGCTCTGATTATTTACAGTAACCCTAAAAGCATTGCCTCCCTCCCCAGGAAGGAAGCACTGGTGGTTTTAAACAGCAAGAAAAGACTTTAAACAAACCAAGAGTAAAATATGAAATGCCAGCTCTGCTGCTCCTCTTGGAAACGAGCGTCGTTTGGGGACGGATCCTCAGCTGAAGTAAATCCTGCCTGTCCCAGGGATTGTGTCACCGTGCACCATTTCAAAACCATCCCCCAAGGATATTACTATTCCTTTCTCCGTGTATGAATAAGCCACTTACAGTGCATAGCTGCTATATTACAATTTCCTAAGAGGTGCTGGCATCTGGAGAGATTACATTCCACTGGCCCCTGGGATGGAAAGAATGAGTTCAAGAACAAAGAATGAAATCCTCACTTCTACGCTCAGAAATCCGATATTCGCCGAAGGGTAGGGGTGAGCCGGTAGCCGGACCTCGAGGTTTCCGGTGCAGCCTTCCCCTTTTCTGCCAAAAATTGGGCTGCGCTGGACCATCCATAAATTTCAATTTTATACCACTCAGGCTGAACTCGGTGGGAGGGGGGAAAAAAACCCAAAAAACCACAACCAAACCCCAATCATCTCAGCAGCGAACTTTGCGACACCGAAACGTGTGGGATTAACAGCTCTGGGATCCGGCGTCTATTTACGGGACGGGCACGGTTCGGACCGTGGTCTTGGCAGCACCTTGCTCTGCAGAGACACCTCTCTGGGTGGGAGGAGGAGGAAGAGGAGGATGCTGAGCACCTGGCTGCCTGCCAGCTAGCGTTGAAGCGCCACACAAATCGCAGCGGAGCTTGGGGAGAAAAAAAAAAAAAGTTAAAAAAGAAAAAAAAAAAAAAAAAAGAGTTCGCCCACTCTTCGCAGTCTGTGCCATCGGCTGTCTGGCAGGATTGATGGTTGTCACTACCGAACGCTGCTGAGCTGGAGCCAAAAATCAAATGAGTGGATGTCCTCGTGAGCCTGCTTGGGAGAAAAAAGAAAAAAAACCCAACAACTTAAAAAAAAAAAAAAAAAAAAAAAGCCCTAAGAACTTTTTTTTCAGTTTAGAAACTAAACTCAAGAGGCCTGTTCCACTCTGTAATTGCTTAGCTGGGAATGAAGGGCTGGGAACGCTTCTGCTGCGTGTGAAATTGGAAGGTGACAGGTTTTCTGCTGCCTCTCCTTGCTACCCTTTTGGGGTGGAGGAGACTCTGGCAGGAAGGAGGGAGCATCTCCTCTCATGCTAAACTGTCCCTGGAACCCAGAGGGATGTTTAACCATGGCCAGTCCTGATCTTAACAGCTGCGGTGCATCACTGGTTGTGGCAACAGGGGACAGGTTGATGTCCTTTAATGTTTTTCCCTTTTCCCATGTGGACAACTAGGCCTGCAGCAACTGGTTATAACCTCCTTGGTAAATCATAAAATAGTTTGGGTCGGAAGGGACCTTGAAAGGTCATCTAGACCACCACCCCCCTGCAATGAGCAGGGACACCTTCAACTAGATCAGGTTGCTCAGAGCCCTGTCCAACCTGACCTTGAATGTTTTCAGGACAAATAGTGGTGACCAGGTTTCCTGAATCTAAATGAGTGGTGTAACCAAAAGGTTTTTACAAAATCCTGGTAGGAACATCATGTTAGAGCCTGGTTTGGCTGTAACTGCTGAATTGAGCTAGATTTATACCAGCGGAGATCAGACCCTGGCCTCCTGTAGCCCTAGCATGGGGTCTGCTCACCTTGCAGTCTCCAAATTGTTCTCAAAACAATTTGTCCAGATACAAAGAAGTATCTGCATCAACGTATCATGATGGGCGAGAGCAACCTGGAGTATGATGTGCATTAATCTCTGCTCCTTTGCCTCTCGAAAAAGGGACCAAAGGAAGGAAAGCAAGACAGAAAGGAAGGAGACATGCTTCCTTTTCTCTTCTGTGTTGGGAAAAAAAATGCTTATTTTTCTGTCTGTTTCCTCCTTCCTTCTCTCATGTCCTTGGTGTGGTAAGACGCAGAGAATAACAAGTGTTTTCCTTGACCGTGTGTGTCAAGTCCTCTCCTGGGATGGGAGTGCTCTGGTGCTGCTGCTCCCTGGTCTGGGGAGGGCTGGGTCTGGTCCTGCCTCTCCTGTTATTCCCACTGCTCCTGGTAATTTATTCTGGAGGGACAGATCTGAATTATCCAAACTAAATCCATGGGCCCTGCTAGAAAAACGGTGCAACGTATTCTTGAGTTATGTCAACAGATGCAATGACAAAGGATGTCTTTGAGCCTGCCTGAGCTGAGGAAAAGCCTCCTGCCTGGTGGTATGGCATCTCCAGGGTGAGTCCTTATTTTCTTCTAGTGTTGCTTGAGTAGACCAATTGTGGCAGTGAAGGTGGGTACTGCTGTAGGGACATCCCAGTGCCTGCAGTGGGGAACGGTGAAGGGACAGGGGCACACTTCTTTCTGTGGCATTAGAAGCACCTGCATTGCTCATTCCTGAGGGGTACCAAGTGATAGAGCTAAAACACATGGTATCTACTGGCGTGGCAGTAGCAAGACCACAGCTACGCATGCTGCAGAAATTCATGTATTTGTGATCCTGCTAAGATGCCGAGCACCAGCTGTGTAGTCCAGCCTGGCACAAAACAAGAGGAGAAATCAGCCAGAAGGATGCAATCACAGCCCAGCACTTCTTTGGGGTAGTATCCTCCAAGAGACAAATCCCTCCCTGCTGCCCCAGGCAGGGAGGTGAAGCTCTCCTCTTCCTTGGGAGCTCCTTCCCCCCTTGGTTGGCAAACTCCGCTCTTCAGTTGAGCTCTAAATATTTATAGGAGGAAGCATAGGAGCACCATGTAGGGCCAACACTGCTGTGACTTACAAACCTAAATTGCTCAGGTAACTTGAGTTCTCAGTTTGGAGGCCACCTAAACACCCTGTTTGAAACAAACTCTTCCTACCTCCCTGAGCTTCCTCTCTGGCTTTCAGAAGGATGCTCGCCCCATGCCACCTCCTTCCCGACTGCAGTCCCAGGTCCAGCCTGGCCTTGCATCCCTTGCATCCAACATCCACCTTCAACCTGAGAGATCCTTCTATCACTTCTCTGCTTTAGAGAAAACAAGGTTCAAGTGTTGTACCTACCCCTGGGCAGGTGCACAGAGGATTAACTGGCCACTTGTTTATATCCTGTCAAAGATGATACTTGCTTTGGTTCCTTCTCCCTCTCCTTTCCCCGTTAGGCTGGGTGGTATCTTTATATTAAGCATCGTAAGAGATGAATGAAGATTTAAACTCATTTAACCTTGAACATAGCCATTAGTTAAGCAATTAAAATTAAAGGGTGAGTTAATGGGCAGTGTCAAACATTCGGAGAAACATCTGTTGTAATAGAAGTCTGCCTTTTAGCTGATGAATAATTGATCTGCCGTTTCTCAGCACCTAAGCCCAGCGCTGGCACTGCTGGAGTATCTCCAGTGCCCCCCTCCTCAGCCCTGGGCTCCAGGAGACCAGGAGGACCCAGCCACCACCACTTGAAGATACATTAGGAAAACCACCTGCCTTGCATCCCCTTGGCTGAGGTCATCCCTGTCGGGTCTTTTGCTTTCCTGGGATCAGACGTGTTATTTCAGGTCTAGAGGAATCGATGGTCTATTTTTAAGTCTTTATTAATACATGCGTGGATGGATGCGGTGTCTGTCTGGACACCAATAGCCAGGGATGTAGATGACTCAAACCGCTTTGGATTGTATCACCAAGCTAAATTAACTTGCTTTTTGGCAAGCAGCGGCTCTGAGTGAACATCTTCACTAATGCATTGAGGGCAATACAGTAAATATTGACCGGAGTTTGAGGGGTAAATAACAGAAAGCATTTGTCTCTTGGCTGCAGTAGAGCCAATAATGCTGAAGTCACTGCCATCTCCCACAGAAAGGCCCCCGTCCCTAGAAAAACAAACAGCAAAAGATATTTGGGTGATATCTTGGGTCCTGTGCAATGAAGGAGAACTCTGCTGTTCCCAGCAGCAGGATGGGATGGTTCCCTGGGCTCCTGGCCCTGCAGATCCACCTGGGAAGCACTTCCACACCGCACAGAAAGCGGCGATGCAGCAAGGTGAGATGGTGTGGATGTGCTCCCTGCACGAGCTGAGTTTTGCCCAAACTGGGCTCTGCATGGATTGGGTTCGTGTCCCCCGGTGGCCAAGAAGGCCAACAGCATCCTGGCTTGTATCAGCAATAGTGTGGTGAGTAGGACTAGGGAAGTGATTGTCCCCCTGTATTCAGCACTGGTGAGGCCCCACCTCGAGTGCTGTGTCCAGTTTTGGGCCCCTCACAACAAGAAGGACATTGAGGTGCTGGAGCAGGTCCAGAGAAGGGCAATGAAGCTGGTGAGGGGTCTGGAGAACAAGTCTTATGAGGAGAGACTGAGGGAACTGGGGGTGCTCAGCTTGGAGAAAAGGAGGCTGAGGGGAGACCTTCTCACTCTCTCCAACTACCTGAAAGCAGGTTGTAGAGAAGTGGGGGTCAGTCTCTTCTCCCAAGTCACAGGTGACAGGACAAGAGGAAATGGCCTAGATTGCACCAGGGGAGGTTCAGATTGGATATCAGGAAAAATGTTTACACTGAAAGGGTTATCAAGCATTGGAATGGGCTTCCCAGGGAAGTGGTTGAGTCACCATCCCTGGAGGTATTTAAAAGATGGGTTGACATAGTGCTCAGAGATATGGTTTAGTGACTGTTTTTGTCAGTGTTGACGGGTGGACTAGATGATCTGAAAAGTCCCTTCTAACCCTGGCAACTCTAGGATTCTATGGGGTTGAGAGCACCTGAAGAGGGTGGGGTGATAGAACAGCATCTAGTCCCCAAGCTGAGCTCTTCCACACACCCTGCTGCTGAGGCTGGGGCTGGGAAAAGTGCCAGAGCGACCCAGAAACCGAATCGAGGGCATGAAACATTTGTAGCGTGGGATGTGGGAGAAGGAAACCTGGGCCGCAGAGGCTTCTTCATGTGCTGTTTTTCATATTGCTTCTTAATCCTTTAAAATAGTCCAACTGGACCTGTTGTGTGATTCTTCAACCTCGAGGATGTGCAAAATGGTTCAACGAGCTGAACTAACCCAACCCCAGCCCTGCAGGGACAGCAGGTTATTAGCAAGACCAGGTGAGTCCCTCCGTCCCAGTATTGGGGTGCCACGAGCACAGGCCTCTTTACAGAAGGCAGTTGAGAAAAAGCGGTGGGAAGGCAACAGGAAAAGCAGAAGGAAAATTACTTTGAAGGCATCTCGGAGGCAAATGTTGACAGAACGTGGGTTCTCAAGCTGAGTCTGGTCAAGTTTTTACCCTTTGAGGTACAAGGCAACAATATCCATTTGGCTATTTATTAGGGAGAAACATAACAAAATCACATCCACAATCCTAAAGAAACTAGTTGTATTAAGATTTGGTTTTCATATATTCATCCCCCCCTCCGGCTTTTCTTTTTTCCCTCAAGACAGTCTGTAGAACTTGAATCTATGCAACAGTTTAGGTTTTGTTTAAAATCATGTTAATCTGTACTTGCATCATAAGCGTAAAGAAAGGGAAATAAATGAGGATGGGAAAATTATCTGCATGTCTTCAGCTGGTTTTAGCCGGCAACAAGCAGAACCTGTAGCTCGGTTTCTTCCCTCCTCTCCACCTCGGCATGCGGAGGCTGCATTAGCATCTGCCCGCACTTCTGCTGCTACTTCAGCTTCTTTCTCTGCTTCTTTAGACTAGAGCAGCTCTTTTCTCAATGTAAAATCGCCCCTGGATTATTGTCAAGTGTTTGATGTCTTGCTCCACTTCTACCTTTCATTAACTCATCGATATGTTTAGTTTGAGGAAGAGGAGGCTGAGGGGAGACCTCATCACTCTCTACAACTACTTAAAAGGGCATTGTAGAGAGGTTGGTGCTGGTCTCTTCTCACAGGTAACTGGCAATAGAATGAGAGGGAATGGCTTCAAGCTGCAACAGGGTAGGTTTAGACTGGACATTAGGAACCAATTCTTCACAGAAAGAGTGGTCAGACACCGGAACAGGCTGCCCAGGGAGGTGGTTGAGTCACCACCCCTGGATGTGTTTAAGAGTCGTTTAGATGTGGTGTTGGGGGATATGGTGTAGGGGAGGACTTTGTAGAGTAGGGTTGATGGATGGACTCAATGATCCCAAGGGTCTTTTCCAACCTGAATGATCCTATGATATTGTCTTTAATGATATGTGCATGCAAACAGACCTCGCTTTGAAGCCTGTGTACAGCAGGCAACAAATTTGGATTGTTCTGGAGCTCTTTGAGGCGAGTTGTGTTTAAACCAAATTTTAACTGCTGAGGTTACAAATGTGTGTAACTGCCCATCCAAGTGTAGGTGGGACGTGGACAGAAAAGACGTTCGTGTTGAACTGAATGTGGAAACTTCAGCAAAGATAAATGTGAGGACGGATGGATGAAGTAGAGATTAATTTTTTTAATCCTATTTTGTTTTGAGGAATTTTGTTTGGGGATTTGTTTGAGGAATTGACACCAGTTAAATAAAGAGATTGTATTCAAAAGTATAATTCAGCTAGTCCAGTTCCCCCACCCTAAAAAAAGAGCCCATTTTCAAACTTCAGTAGGAAAAAAAAAACCTCAGAGACTCAAAAAAAGAATTCAGAACTCTGCCTTCTGAAATTTTCTTATTTTTGTGTTTGGCTATATTATAGAGCCAAAAGTGTATTTTTTTTACTTTACGCCAAAAAATGCGTATTCATATCTCCATCTCAAACACAACTTTGGCATTGTCCCTGTGGTGATACGAGTGACACCATTTCCATTATAAGAACCTGGTTACATTTACTTGGCCATAAACCTGCAAAAATCATAACCGTACTTTCTTTCACCCAAAGATTTTGAATGTTTGTGTTTATTGACTTAAATGGAAGCAGATTTGAGCCCCGGGAAGGCTCCTGCCCTTCAGATAACTTCCCCAAACACCACTTTTTCATCTGTAGTAGCCAGACTTCTTTTCAGCCCTTCGGTTTACATCCATGGATAATAAAAAGGGATTTGCCCCAGGGCTTTCTTGCCTCTGGTGACCATTTGTCCCCCACAGGCCACATCTGCTCAGGGAAGGGAGCAAAGCAGCGCTGGTTTATCTGAGGATGCAGGTTACAGGAACAGCTGTTTTAGAGAAGTGGAGTTTCTGCACGTGAATAGGGGATAGCTGGGAGCTGCCCACTAATCTGCTCTGAGCTTACCCTGTACATTGTTACAGCAAAAGATTTGGGTGGTAATGCTTAATTTTTAATTGCATTTTTAGTAGGATTATTAGCTAGTTATTTCCTCCCCATTGGTAGCAGCTGGGCAGGGAGGAAGATGAGCAGAGCTACATGCACAAGGGCATCCTCTGCCTCGCCTGGTCTGAACAAACACAGCAGTGCTCTCCTGGCAGGGGCCAACTTAGTGTCTCTGCCCAAGCCCTGCAGAGCCCAGGTACAGGAGCCCTCGCCTGAAAAAAGGAAACTTCCTGGGAGCTGTGCAGGATTTTGGATTTCTTAAGGAGAAGATGGGTGTGCTCCACCAACCCTACCCTTGGGACCAACTCTGCCGTAGGCTTGGGGCTGAGCACCTATAAGGAGGTGGCAGCAGGAAAAGGGGGCCTGAGCTGTTGAGTAGCCACATCCAAGGCCCACCACCCTGTGCCTGCAGATTGAAGCTGCCTGTTGTGTTGCCATCCCAGCTTCACTCCCATGAGAGATGGGCCCAAAGCCATTCAGACCAGGCTGGGCTGGTGGGCTTGAACCAACTTTTGTCCAGAACTGCTGCTGTTCCTTACCAAGAGCAAAGCAGAGGCACTGCCAGCTTTATCCTTTGATCTGGCTTTTCCCAGCATGTCCTCAGAGCCACCAGCTGCTGCAGACACTTGGGAGGACAAAGTGAAGTCGGGGAGGGAGGAAGAAGCCTCTTCACGTTGCAAAGACATCCTAGAGATGCTGCTGTGGAAAGTCGGGACAACTGCTGTTGCATTTCAGAATTAAAGAGGATTGATTTGGCTTTTTCGTCCAAAAAGCTGTATACAGTTTTAGCAACCATGCAGGCAAAATAAAGGAGAAAGGTACAACTTCCCAAGCCTTGGGTGTTCTCCTCCTGCCAGCGACTGACAGCTCCACTCTGCCTGTCATCTGCAAAAGAGCTGAACTCCTCACCCTAACAACAGTTGGAAGAAATCTGTTTTTATAGACTAAAAATGGGGGTTTGGCCTTGGCCTTTTTTTTTTTTTTTTTTTGGTAATCTGTTTGGAATTTGGTGGTGGTGGTGATCAACAGTTGTTTAAAGCTGCTGGCAACCCGCTGGTCTTCGCGCAACGGCTCGGTGGTCTTGGGCTCTTTCCAGCTCCGTGCATTAAACATTTCTTTCCCGTGATGCAAGGAAAAGGGTGCAGTCGATGCTAAAAGGCAGAAAATTTAAACCTGATGAAAGGAAATGCTTTTCCACACAATTAGCCTTTGGGATTTGTTACCACATGGAGCTGCTTAGGTCAAACATTTCGCACGTCTTTTGGGGGAGGGAAGGGTATCTGGGAGTTTATATGGAAAACAGATTTTCCAAGGGAAAAAAAGGTTCGTATTTGAATGAGGGGTCTGAAGTTCAGAGCAAGAGTTTCAGCTTCAGTTTGAGTGATTAAGATGTTCTCTGGACTGCAGCAGGATCTTGAATTGCAACCTGCAGTCCCAGGTGAGTGTCACAACTACTGGTTACACCGTTAATCTGCCGTTATAATTGGTTTTCCTGCCACTGGTTTACCAAACATAACAAACTTCTCCACTGGACGAGTTTGAGCAGTGGCACAGTTCACATCACCTTCCTTCTGGGGGCCATACCATCACTACGATGGACTGGGCATGGTGATTTTTTTTGTGTGGGTGGCAAAGGTGTTGGTAGCTTCCCCCATCACTCCAGCTGATGGATGACTTTGTGCTGTGGGAGAGGTTGACCTCCACCTTCCCTTCAGACACGAGCAAAGTACCAAAAGTTTTGTCTATGAAATAAGCTCTGCTGGACGGACCATGAAGGCTGGAGCAAGCTTGCTCCTGGGAAAGGTTTCTCCTGGCTGCAGTCTTGCAGGTGTTGAGCCCCTGAAGAGCCTCTTGAGCTGGAGTTTTGGTGAGGTTATTACAGACACAGCATCCTCTAGTCACCTTGTGGTGAAATTAATGTGGCCTTTTACGGTGGGTTTTCCTTTCACTTTTGTTTTGAGAATGCCAAGACATTGTTTAACTGGTTGGTTTTTTTAACATGTTGTTAAAAACCAAAAATTTTCCCCCTTGGGTTTTCCAGCTCCCCCTGAAATTGCAGCCCTTCACGCCCAGAGAAGCTGTGGCCGCCCCATCCCTGGAGGTGTTCAAGGCCAGGCTGGATGGGGCTTGGAGCAACCTGGTCTGGTGGGAGGTGTCCCTGCCCAGGGCAGGGGGGTTGGAACTCAATGATCTTTAAGATCCCTTCCAACTCTAACCATCCTATGATTTAAAATCTCTATTATTATTAGTTTGAATCTCACCTGACAGTCTGAATTTGCATCCAGGTGGTTTGTTACACTGGATTTGTTCCAGTGCCCCTCAGCGGGTTTCATCCTGCAAAATGAGGCAGTTGGCTAAAAAGGGGGCTTTTAGAGAAAGTCTTTCAAACCAGCAAAATAAAACCATGGCAGAGCAAGACACTATTGCTGTTATAAACAAGCGTTTGGTCCAAACACAAATCTCTGCAGAAGTTCCCTTGTTACTGGTGGGAGGGAAGGTGTCACTGCACATCTGGGTTGTACATGTAGATCTTGCCTGAATGGGAGCACTCGGGCGCTTAAACGTTCTGTTGGCCTTCATCCTCCAGGCTGTTGTGTGAGGGTGTCTTGGACCCAGAAACACCCACGTGATACACCCAGGAGGACGGGGGCTCCCACTTGCACCCAGCAGCCTGAGAGCAGAGAGCCCCTTGAGGCTGAAATTCAAGATTTTCGTCAAGTCCTGGGAGCTCCTGCCCGGTGGGAGATGGGTGCTGCGGTGGGATGGGTGCTTCCTCGCAGCACCAATTTCTTCCTTTCTTTCCTTGTTGTCTACAGTAACGTTTACAGCACGTGAGGATTTAGACATCTACTTTATCTGATATTCACCCTATATTGTCTGTCAAAATTACATCTTGCATAATGTATAACGAATAGATGATTTAAAAAAAAATGAAGAAACTATTGGGCTTGTCTAAGTCCTTGCCTGCATGCATATTTTAAACATATATTGAGCGGTAATAGCATTGCAAAAGCAGGGGGAGTAGTTTTTTTCACTGCTTTGTCATTTACATTACACTTTTATCCCTATGTGAACATTTTCTTCTTATCTTTTGTAAGCCTTGAAACACCGTCTAAGCCTTGGATAAACCTTGAAACGCTTTCTGATCCTTGGAACGTCTGGAAGTGCTGCAGGTTGGGAGCAGAAGGAAGCAGTTTGTCTCTCACTGCTGACCCAAGAGCATCCTCTAGTGTGTATTTAAGGTAATACTTACACGTCCCTTGCCCGGTTGCCTTAGGAAAAATGATATTGTCAGAGCACAGGAGCGAAAACCCCTGCATGAAGTTCATGGTAAAAGGCAGCACAAGACACTAGCCATGGAAGTAAATGCAAACCCAGGCAGTAAGGGCTTGCTCCAGTTTAAGGCTGGCTTCAGGAAGACTCAGCACTCAACCCATGGGGCTGAGCCTTTCTATGGGGCCGTTGGGTACCTCTTATCTATAAACTCTGAGCAACACTGAGACGCAACTCTTCCCTAACATCAAATGTTTTGAAGTGGCCAGGTATATTAAAAACGGAAGACTTGCTGCAGAAAAACATCTTAAAATTAATTAAAATGCGTATTATGCACTTATAGATTACAGCGATGTCTGTAAGGGGCGTGTTTTGACTATAAATATATTTTGCTAATGAGACAAGGCAAGTGAAACCACCTTTGAGGTTGTGGGATTTTTTCTTTTGCTGTGAAAACCTACTTTATATTTTCGGTAACAGTAAGCAGTTTTCCCACACTGGGACATTTTGATTTTCACTGCACCTTGAAAAATGGTGCATAATGAAGAGTACAGCTAAAGATTTTAAAATAGCCATTACATGGCTATTATGTGTATTTATGCTATTATGGTGTTATATGAAAAAAATCTAGTCCCCCTGTGCCTCATTTTTCCTCCAGTAAAATGGAAAAAAAGGCTAATTCTCCTGCCTCAGAAGGGAATAAACGTATTATCCTGAGTGCTCAGCTAAAAGATGATGGGGAGCTGTATAAATATTACAGGTGGGTGGACATGTGGCAAGGACTTAGGGGTGTTGGATGATGAGAAGCTCAACATAAGCCAGCAGTGTGTACTTGCGGCCAGAAAGCCAACTATATCCTTTGGTTTGGGTTGGAAGGGACCTTAAAGATCATTGAGTTCCAACTCCCCTGCCCTGACCAGGTTGCTCAATGCCCCATCCAGCCTGGCCTTGAACATTTCCAGGGATGGGGCATCCACAGCTTCCCTGGACAACTTGTTCCAGTGTCTCACCACCCTCACAGGAAATAATTTCTTCCTAATATCTAATCTAAATCTCCCCTCTTTCAGTTTGAAACCATTATCCTTTGTTCTGTCACTGCACTCCCTGATAAAGAGTCCCTCCCCATCTCTCCTGTAGAACCCCTTTAAGTACTGACACCACTCTGATATCAGGAAACCACCCCGTTATCAGGATGGTTGGTTTTTTTGGTTGTTGCTGTTGTCTGCTAAAAGGATGCGGCAAAACACTGCTGAAAACATCTGCATTAAGGGAAGGCAACACGTACGCTCTGGTTCAGAGAAGGACAGGGCAAGTAACAGGCTCTATTTGTGCACAAACTTGAAATGAGTGGAGAGGAAGGGTGAGATCAGGACAGCCACAGGTTAGATTAATCTCACCTCAGAGGGATGAAAGACTTTTAAAGAAACTTTAAAGGGATGAGGGCTTACCGACATGGAAGCATATATAAAATGAGATAACATCCAACAGAGCTTACCCAAAGTCGACGGTGCCAGCCTAACCTGTTAGCTTTCTTTGATAAGAGAACTGATCTTCCAGATAAGAGCTACTGCAGCCGTACATTACACACCTTGTCTCTCGGAGCAGTTGATAAAGTGCCATTTGGGAAATTATGCATTAAGATGGGAATTAGTAGGAGTGTTTTGGTGGGGTATGGAATTGGCCAGGCCAGCGTAAGCAGAAGGGAAGGCTTTGGGGAAGCTACTGGAGCAGTTCCTCAAGAAGGAGACTGGGGAACCGTTGCCAGTACAGGGGAGCTGGTGTGTCTCTGTGGGGCACACACAGAGGGAAAGAGTGTGAGAAGGAGATGAAATTCAGTTGCTGTGAGCATGAACTCATGGACCAACAACAGAGTTTCTGCCATGAAACGTGTGCTTGACACTTGGGAATGACTGAGAAGGAGAACACCTCAGTGCCTTCCCTGAACCACCAATATGCCATGGCCCTGAGGGCAGTGTGTTTACTCCAGGGATTTAAAGTGTGGAGGTGTATTTCCAGTAGATATAAGGAGGGGGGAAGGCCATGGTACAGAGGCTGGTGAAACTTTGCCTGGGATGCTCTGCTCAGTCAGGTCCTCTGTGTGAAAGGAAGACAAATGTAGGAGGCGGCGATGAGAGAGGAGCACTTGAAGCTGGTCTGGTCACTGAAGGAGCAGTCCTGCCATTGAACCATTGAAGACCTGTCCTGAGCTAAAATAATGTGGTTTGTTCTTTTTTTTAAATTTTTTTTCCCTTTTTGTTTATGTGAATTTTGCTCTAGCACAAACTAGGAGTACCTGGGTAAGAGGCAGCAGCCCCAGTGAGGAAGAGGAGGGATGACTATTTCCAGCATGGTGTCGCGCTGCACAGCATGGAGCATGCCCTTCCACCACCACCTCTTGTGCAAAAGATACTGGAGACAGCCAGTGGGGCCCAGCCAAGCAACCTGGAGCTGAAGGGTTTGTGTCCACATCTGTGGCCACACTGCTGTCGTATGGGGACCATGCCCCAGGGAGGGTGAAGCTGGTTTCTGGCTTCAATACTGGCACCAGGCTCAGCAGATCCAGGTTGTCCCATGAGTAGTTTTGGCTGGGAATGAGCCAGCTTCTAACTCTTGGGGCTGGAAGAGCGTCCTTGTGGGGATGAGTACCGGGAGGAGAAGCCCAGAGTGATTTTCAAGGTAGAGTCTGATCGGTTTATATGTGGGGTGGGGTGTTGTGATGTGGTTGCCTGAGGCTAACACAGGACCAGGCTCAGCGTGGGAGGCAGCTAAGCTTTACACTGCAGCTAAGGAAGTCTACGCTAAAAAAAATGAAATGAGAAAGGGAAAAGGACCTGAAATTTGAGGCCATTTGTTTTGCAAGGAAAGAACATGAAATACTGAGCAGTAAGAAAGTTAAATAAGGCAATTTTGAGTGAGTGCTCTGAAAGGAACCGATCATCTATGTACCCCATAGGAAGTGTGACCACACCAGGAAGCTCATTTTAAGGCATTTCCTTCTCCTGTTTCACCTCTGTCGTGCATCCTAGACACAACCTTTCAAGTGAAAAAGCAATTTCCATTTCTGTTTTTACCTCTTCAGCTATACTGGCATCGCTGTGAGAGACAATTCCTCACCCATCTCCCTCCTTCATGCAGACGCAATTTTTGGTATAAAAGGGACTGTGACAATTCTTTTATTCATTCTTTGGAAGGGAAGATGGCTAGGTATAAGCCATCTTTACACTGGGAAGCTGCATTACAGTAAGTTTATCTAGTTTTCAAAAAATAGAGTTCACATTCTTAAAGATTCTTTAAGATTGTTTGGTTTATTTTTGTTTGGTGGTTTTTTGTTTGTTTGTTGTTCTTTTTTATATTAAGCTGACACTAGTATATACAAATATTTATATTTGTATACATATTTTTGATTTATATACATATATTTGATTTAAAACCAATCATTGCAATATTCATCTGCTGCCCTGTACAGACTTAGTGTTGAAACAGCTGAAGGAATCACAGCAAAAGCAGGAACTTAGAAAGTCCATTATAAACAAGGGAATTTTAAAATCCCTTATTTCATTTAGGCGCTCTCCAAGTGATTTTCTAAATACGTTATCTCTTGATGTGATCAAATATACGAACGAAGAAGTTCACAGCCCATTCTAAATCTTGGAGAGGACCGAAACCACAAATTGTTGAGCTCAGTTGACATAATACCTTTTATAGGTGGGGTTGGCAGTGCTACTTCCGTCTTCCTCTCATAAACCCGTTTTCACTTAGTTATATTCAGTTGAAGGCTTAGTCATTTGGGTTAAACCCCTCCATCCTCTCTTTGCCTCAGGCCCATAACTGAAGCCAAGTTCCTTTTTAAGCTATTTCTAAGAAAGACTAGAAGGGAAAAGAAGAAAAAAGTCTTGCTTCTATGAAAAGCTGGCAACCTTCTCTCTTTGGGAACTCTAGCAACGTGCTGTGCTTCACCAAGATGGGGAGATCTGGGAGGAACCTGGTCTTTACACCGGCCTCTCTCCCACACCTGACCCATCTTCTTCACTCAGACACACTGACATAGGACCAAATGGAGGTGGCCAAGTTGCCACCTACGCCCCTTCATCTGCCATTGCCCTCAGAGCAGACTCGATGATCTTAAGGGTCTTTTCCAACCTAAATGATTCTATGATTATGAAGGAGCGAAACAGCACCTGGATGAACCCACAAAGCAAGATTTTTTTTGCCATCTTCACTGGAATCAAGAAACATAAGTAAATTCAATCTAAGGAAGGTGCTTAGTGTATCAAATTTTAAAATGAATGTTTCTTGTGATAAAACTACAAGTAACAGAGTAAAGCCCCATCTACAGGGCATATCTACCGGGCAAGGCAGGTGGCTCTGGGGAGAACATGAACCGCTTTTTATAGGTAAATATTGCAGTCGGACCAGATTATCGTTGTTGATTCCTTCCAGCTGGGACTATTCTATTCTGTTCTAATACCTTAAAGAGAACCGCTGGTCTTACACCATAATTTTGGGCTTACTTCTTTTGCTGACTTGTGATTTAATCAGCTAAACACAAGTTAAACAGGTTCAAGCAGCACAGATCTTGAAAACAACAGCAGAGATGTTCATGTCACCAAGGCCACTCTGGATTTCACTTGTTCAAGATGCTAGCTCACTTGCAGGTTGCTGGGCTTTGTGGACTGATGCCCTCCCACCTGCAGCTGGGGTGGTTCTGGGCATTCGGGATGTGCATGTGAATATTTGCCCATGGACTTGTAGGGCTGATTCCTCACCTTCTGCCCTATCTCATCCCTGTATCCTCTGGTTATCCTATTGCAATCCCACCTGCAAAGCACATGGGAAGCATTCAGTTTATATTGGCAGTGATTTCAGTAAGACAGTATGGACAACAGAGGCATCGCAACTGATGTATATCATGAATAGACCCGAGTGGGGCCAAATGATGTGTCATCTGGTCAACAGAAAAACTCTTGATAATACTTGATCTGGATTGTAGAGCTGCTGCGTAACAGTGGTGAAGGGAGGTGTTGCCAGAATTATTCATCCAACCTTATGCAAAATCTTGCAGCCCCCTGCCGTGTCCCGTCGTGCCGGGCTGAGAAGAGCAGTGGCTCAGCTGCTGATGGAAACAGGCTTTAGGTCAGGTGCTGGTGAATGCTGTACTTTTTTCCACTCCCTGTTTTAACAAACAATGGCACCTGCAGCCCTGAGCGCCGCCTTGCTCTCTAGGTATCAAGTGATGCTGCTTCTCTGTTGCTTTCTTGGCATCTCTCTGCCTTTTGTCTTCTTTTTATCCATCTCTACAGCCTATGCTATTTGCCCCAGGCCTGCTGCAGGAGGGTGGGCTCTGAGGTCACTTCTGTGTTGCTCTCTGGTTCCTTGGCTTCTGTTATTTTTGTGGAAACCCATTCTACCTTCCCAACATCTAACCTTGTCCCCCAAACCCAGCCTTCTAGCTATGCCATCTCCCTTTGGGCCTCGTGTATCCGGAAGCTGCTTTTCTCCAGCAAAGGAGCTAAGCTTGATTTATAAAGTCTATGGTTGTGATGAGTGCAGCCGACTGCTGAGCTTCTTTAAAGCCTCTGCTTTTCCCTAGAAGGCTTAGCAGTTGCAAGATCCTTTGTATTCACCTCGCGGAGATGCTGAGCGCAGCGATTGCGGTGGGAAGCCCTCCAGAGCCACGTCGTCTTGCGCATGGCTCAACTCAGGTGAATCATTAACACCCGGTGCCAAGAAATCAAAGTAATTGCATAAAAGCCTGAAGGAAAACTCAGTGCAAGCTGATCTATAACAGCCTTCAAATGAGGTGAGACCTTGAAATACAGGTGTCATAAATCCCCTCTGCCTCCCCCGGTACCGGGGAGCCTGCTGTACCTTGGTAAAGGAAGGCAAAAACGTGGTCCCATGGGCCTTGTATCTCTTTAGTGCAATATTAGATTGCGTATGATAAAAATTACCCTGAGTTCAAGGAGAGGCTGGGCAGATTTGCAAAAGGGCTTTTTAGGAGAGGGAAACCACAGAGACTTTGGGAAACACCTGAGCTGCGAATGGTTGGCAGCCGGGTGATACCCAGGGCAAGTAGGTATTTTTCCATTTTTCTCCAGGAATTCACTTTGGCTTTGGGCAGAGAGGCACTGCTGCCTTGGTGGCCCCTTGCCTGATGGGGTAGTCCCATTCCCAGGAAAGCTGTCACTTCCCAGAGCGTGTGTGAGCTCTTGGGTCTCATCATGGACTGGCTCTGGCTGCCCTCGGTGGGAGCAGGTCCCCGGGGCATCGGGAACCTTTGTAGTCTGGACCTTCCTGTCTGGTGTCAAGAGCAAAGCAAAAGCTGGTGTGCTGCCCAAAATGCAGCTGGCAGTGCTAATTTTAGGTCAGCAGCTTTAAGTTTCCCTTCAAATAGCAAAGACCGCAGTTTAAACCCTTCCCTGAGGACGGGGCGATGTGTGTCCCTGCCAGACAAGGACACGGAGTGTAAAAACTTGCCTCGCTGAAGTCAGCCAGATTTTACCTCTTCACTTGAACGAGGGGCTTTTCTGGCCACCCCCTACCTTTCCACCATGAAGGAGCAGAGAGGTGCAGTAGTTTGCAGGCAGCAAATCCTCCCGTCGGGAGCAGCAAATTTATGAATTTTCATGGTAACCATTAGTAAGAAGCAGCAGTTGCCTTGAGACAGAGTTTTTGTTAATTAACCTTCTGAACACGCACTTTTGTTTCTAGCTGGTGAATGAATTTGGTGTTCAAAGACTTCCCCACATGCCCCTGCTTTTTTCTTTTTCTCTTCCAGGTTAATATAATCCTTTATGGATACTAAAATAATTACCAGGAGGCAAGAGTGGCAATTATACAGAGCAGAATAAATGCATGCGGTCAGACCCTCTCCCAATGTAAATAGATTTTGAGGGATCTATTCCTACTAGATGAGGGTGTTCAAAGCCTGTCCTGCCTTTCTTCCTTCCCCCAAAGAGGATTGTAGAATGTGAGTTCTCAGGGTTGTGAAATCTCGCTGTGTAAGGATGTTAACATCTCCACGTTTTACTTCTCAGCTTTCTATTTTTACGCTGTCTAGAAAAAGCAGCTGGAGCACGGACAAAGCACTCAGCTGGGCTAAATATTCCCAGCACGACTCCTTTGGTGACCGAAAACCAGAGTCCCAAATGTCCAGCCTCTTGCGCTCCTGTGGGCCCATGAAGATGGACCAGGTCAGACAAGGCTGGGAGGTTTCCAGGAGCAATGCATGAGAGGACACGGCCCGTCTCCAGCCAGCAAGTGATCTCCTGATCCCAGGGGGCTGAAGTGGGATCTGGGGGCTCCCCATGGACACTAAAGTGGAGTGGTTCAGATTGTCCTTTTTCTGGGTCCGACCAGGGCTTGGCCCTTCTGCCACAGCCAGGAGAGAGGCCCTAGGGCTGAGCTCCTGCCCTGCACTCCCTCTGGATTTTGGACCAGCTGTAGCTCAGCTATACGATGATAAATTTTCATAGCCAGTTGTAGGGGAGGCAGTGGCACAAAACCAGCTTCATTTGGCCCTCCTATAAACAGTGACATCCCCATTTTTTCAATCGGAGTCAGTTTTACACAGGTTGCACAAACCACTCAGCTTAGACAAAGCAGCTGGGTGATGCTGGCTGCATTACCAGGACCTGGTTCCACTTCTGTTTCCTGCTATGTTTTCACCAAAGTCTGTATTTTGCTTAAGACTTGCCAGTTTCTCAGTTCTTAATTCATTTACCTGACACTTTAATGTTATTAGTCACTGTGGTAATTTACAATGAGAGTATTGCAAATGATCAGGCAATCTACAAAAGGCAAGTACCTTACAACTATTTAGTAGCTGTTATCAACTAAACCAAGTCAAATTTCCTTCACGAGATTTTTTTCCCTGTAAATCATGTTGACCCCTATTATTTCCACTGACATTCTTTATTTGCTGACTTCCATACTCGCATTTCATTACTTTGCCCAGAATTGCTAAATTGACTGGCTTGGAATTACTTCGATTGCCCTGGTGATTCTTTTTTAATCATTTGCCCAAAATGCAGCATTTCTCCAGTCCTCTAAAACATTTGCAGTCCTCCAAGATAAAGTAGGAGTGGGTCAGAGGTCCCTTGAGCCAATTCATTGTGGTGGTGAGGGTGACAGTTGTCTGGACCTGTTAAGGTAATAATGTTTATCTCTAGTAATGCTGTTTAATAGCCTCCTTGGTTACTAATGGGATGGAAAAGTGCATTGTCCTCATGACATCAGCACATGATTCTTCTTGTTTCCAAATGCAGAATGAAAATATTTATTGAACACCTCAGTCCTTTTCACATCATCATCGAGGATTTTACCATTTCCATCTAGTGATAGAAGTGCTTTTGAAGTGAGGATCATCTTAAATGTAAACTGGAGCCAAATGCCAGCTTATTGCCCTGTTCTACCTAATGTGCTTGTGACCGATTTAGGACCTGATTCTTCAAGACTACAGCAATACGAAAATCCCACTGAAATCCTAAAGAATCTTCAGGGGTGAACTCAACCTCCCAGGATGTTGGTATAGAATTACAGAATCATAGACTGGTTTGGGTTGGAAGGGACCTTAAAGATCACCCAGTTCCAACCCCCCTGCCATGGGCAGGGACACCTCCCACCAGACCAGGTTGCTCAAAGCCCCATCCAGCCTGGCCTTGAACCCCTCCAGGGATGGGGCAGCCACAGCTTCTCTAGTAGCTTCTTTGCTACTGCCTGCCCAAATGAACTCAAAGATTGACACGGGCAATGACTGACGCAGCGTATGGTATATTGATTTTGTTAAAGCTATAAATGGCCTCAATTCAAGTTTTAAATCAGTCAGAAAGGCAGCTCAGTACTTTTCTTAAGCCAATGGCATTCTCAAATTTATTTTACAACAGCAGGCATCTTTCATGTTTTTAAAAGCCGGTTTCTATGCACCATCCACTCTAAGTGCTTCAAATGTAAAAAATTAACCAGCTGTAGCGCAGAGGCGGAAGAAAATGTCTTAACTCTGTTAGCTCAGCACAGAAATGGCTCAGAGCTCCAAAAGTGCACCATGAGGAAGTGCCTGATGGCCAACGGCACCATCGCTGCCCCTGTTAGTGTCTACAGTTTATGACCTGATCTAATGATTAAGCTCTGAAGGTGCTGACACCCCTTTATGTGGGTTATGTTACATCAGGTAGACTTCTCTCTTCCTGGGCACTCTTGGGCTCAAGCTTCGTGCCGCTGTGAGCAGTGCAGCAGAGAAGGGGCCGTGGTCCTGCTGCTCAGAAGGTTTGTGTGGTGGGAGCCCTCTAGCCCCACCAGACAAGTGCTTCTCCTCCTATTCATGGTGCGTGGGCCTCTGCGGCGTACTAGGAATGATGGAATCACTCTCGTACTCCAACTCCATCCCCCTTTTCTTTAAGGAATAGCTTAAAATATAGCTACTTTGGGTGTTTGGTTTGTTGGGTTTTTTTGCTTTAAAGAAGGAAATGTCATCTCTTTGGAAGCTATTGTGCCCATTTCTGTTTGCAAATGTTGATCTGTAGGGGAGAGGAAACCTAAGCTGTACTTATGTATGACTTTTCATCCTGCAGGATGGAACAATGAAACCTGGCAAATAATTGGTCAATGCACTAGTCAGAGTTCAAAACGCTTTCAAGTATTAACTGGAAATTTCATAAGTCCTTTTGTGCCACCAAGACAGTATTGTTATCGCTTTTTTTCTTCCCTTCAAATGCTTGCAAAAGATATTTGCATAAAGTTTGCTGAATTGACTGTGAAAGGGCACAGCGAGCTCTCTGCAGAGCGCGGTTAACCTCAGATCCTCTCCTTGTCCAGACGTGTCCCGAGCAATCAGCTTATGGCTGAACAACAGATCAGAGGACCAGTCGAACTACACACTGGAGAATTTCCAATTCATCCTCTCCTTATGTTAATAAGATGACTCATTATAAATGTGATCATTTGAGTAAAAGACCTTGCCCAGTTTCTTTCTATTCCAGCTATTACCAGTCAATCAAAGAAAGAAATTAAAGACTATGTCATCAGCCTTAACTATATCATCATCTCTCTCCTCTCTTCACTTTATTGTCTTCATAGTTAAATTCTAATAAGATGTTATCTCCACTTTATGCAGGGTCTCAAAGGGATCTGATTTTTCAACCATGCCAGGTATACAATAGCTTCTGTTGAATGATCATTTGTATTAGAGGAGTGCCAAGAAGCTCAATGCATAGTTCAAAGTAAGTGTTAAAGACAGTCCCTGATTCAAAATGCTTGCCATTTACTTGGGTACCAGTGATGACAGGAAGAAAAATAGCTGCAAAGTGGGACTACTCTCACTCCCCACCTGGTGTTGCTACTTCTCACTCTTGTGCAACACCTAGGTGTACAGTCCTCAGCTTTTTTATCGCTCTTCTTGCACTTTCTTTCATGCTTGCTTTTTCCTGACCATCCAGTCTCAGCAACAGCACTTGGAGAACCTCTTCATGGCCTCTCTCTGCTGTGCTGGCTCCTCCGCTCTCCACTGTGTGTTTGAGCTGATGCATATGCAGGCCCAGGTACTGAGAAACACCTGATGTTAAAATGTAGAGTGGGGGAAAATAACCCTTGAGAATAAATGAGAATTCAAGACAAAACACAGTGCTAATGAATATCTCTGTATTTAAATTCAACTCATGGTGAGTGGGCGGAAAGCTCTAGGATGGTTCTTCAAGATCCCAAGAGAAGAAACATGACCTGCAGCAGCCAGTGGCAAAGGCAAAATGAATCTAGACATGACTGAGATGGTGATGTGCCATGGAGAAGGCTCTGCCTTGTGATGGGATGCAGAAGCTTTTCTGCACATCCCAGTGCGAAAAGGATGGCTACAGCCCCTCAGTGAGATTTAGCAGTGTAATCCATTTTTGCCACTAAGTACTCGGCTGTTGGGCAGGTGTGACAAGCAGTGACTGGCGTGACAGTCACTGTTTTTTCCTAGAGGCACTGTTTGTTGGTGTTATCTGCCTCCTTTTCTCTTTGGAACCAGTGGCACAGACACAAGGCATTGAAAAAGAGGAAATCTGCACAAATCTGCTGTGCTCCAGGGAAAGGAGAGGCATCAGCTAAAAATTACGAGTGGACCCTGCTCTGTGAGCTCCTATGTCCTCTGATATTAGATCTGGCCAGTGAGCTACAACACAGTCCTGCCTGCAAT
Source organism: Tringa tobata (assembly GCA_033628505.1). Classification (NCBI taxonomy): domain Eukaryota; kingdom Metazoa; phylum Chordata; class Aves; order Charadriiformes; family Scolopacidae; genus Tringa; species Tringa tobata. Next base: position 1,769,179 of record JAHREE010000118.1, on the reverse strand, counting down.
GGCCAGATGCAAGTGGTTCAGAGTTGTTTCTGCTAAAGCTTTTCCTGCAAAAAATGCAGTTCATCCCCAAACACTGAAGCTGATATTAACATCGGCAGTTGGGAGTTGCTGTTATCTTGTAGGTAGAGGTATTGAAAGGGCCCAGAACTTCATTCATCTCAAAAAATACTGCAAGATAGTGAAACTCACTGGAGGTGAGACGTATTCTGAGTCTCTTCCAGACAATTTAATCAAAGCAGCCTGTGTGTGTAGGAAGTACACAGTTGCTTTGTGCTTGGCAGATAACCAACGCTGTGGTACCTCTGGTTCTTCTTCAGATGTCCCTTCGCTTTCCTCAATCAACTATCTCACCTAGCCACAACTTGTTCTGGGGAATTAGTTTCACTAGCATGGAAATACCCTGGAACTTAAGACTTGCCAGGAGTGTTGAAATGATACAATGATCCATGCTCAGCTTGCCTGAGAACTTTTCTCAGTAGGGATCGCTCTGTTTACCTGAAATGGATGGAGCTTCTGCTTATAAAATCTATGGTGAGAAGGACAGCCCCAAGCATGTGTGCACAGTTAGCTAACACACATATTTTGCAGGGTTTTAAGATGGTTTAATGAATGTGGAACACATGGGAGTTCATGCACCCTCTGACTAAAGAAGATTATTCCAAAGTATCCTGAAGCTTTTAAGAATCGGCATGTAACGAATCTGCTAATGCCTGCATCTTGAAAATAGTGCTCTGCCACTCTCCTTCTGGTGGCTTTTATTCTCCTGTGGTGCTACTAATCCAACTGTTTCCCCAAAACAAATAAATATTGCTCTGATTGGTTCTCATAAAATGCCTGGCAAGCTTATAAATCTCCAACCTATGGCTTGTATGCTATAAATTACTAAAGCTGCCCCTACAGTTGACCCCATCAAAGCAGGCTGGCTCATCCTGACACTGCTGACCTTTTCATCCATAGTCATAACATTCTTCCCCACCATTCTCAAGTGAAGGAAGAGCATCACTGAAAATCAACATAGCGGAATAGGGTTTTAATTTCCCAGGGCAGAAAACAGGTGAATCTCCAAGTGACTTAGTATATTATTCTCTGCAGGCCAGCAAATGATGAACCTTCTCTTCCTGTAAGTCCTTCACCTCTACATCGGATGTTACTGTAGACATATCCTTCAGTTTAAAGGGAACTATGATTTTTTTTTTTCTAAATGTATCTGTTATGTATTTCATCAAAGCTTTTCATCCTGCAGGCAAAAATTACAATGCAATAGAATGCAAGAAACCAAAAAGATAGTTTCAAGCAGAACTGACATTTTCATTAAACCAGAATGGTATGTCTAGAGCAACCACTTGGCTACAGAGACGATAGTAATGACTCCTCTAAAGATACATTTGTCTATTGTATCTTAAAATCTCCCTTCCTTATTTGCCTTATTTATAATGCCAGCAAAGAAAGTTCAGCAGTCTTGGATTTCCAGTAAAAGACATTAATTTGATCAAAACATGCAGGAAACTGTCTTTTTCATAAGTTCCCATTCACTCTTTGCCAAGTTTCTAAGTCTTGTCTTAATAATTCTCTCAAGCAAGGAGCAACCTTGTGCAGTTCATAAATCAGTGAGCTCATCCTTAATGAAAATCTCAGTTTTCTTTAGTGTAAACTAGTATTTTAATTCAAATCAAGATTTTCATCCTCTTCATGAATATCAATCAAATGGCTCCAGTGAACTAAGCATCAGGAGGATTTTCCTAGAAAGGCCTGAAATTGGTCCAATGGGGAGAAGTTCCATAAAACATCTTCTGAACAAGCAAACCCTTGGGACAGTGTAGTAGAGGATCAGCTGTGTGAAGCAGAGTCTGCAGCGAATGTACTCCCAAAATAAACCTTGAGCTGGGTCAGAAAATGCACAAGTGCATGAATGGAGTACCAGGGGAAAAGGAAGGAGAAGAAAAACAGAGGTAGTTACTGGAGCTAAACTGCTTAAGGAAATCTTTCATCTCTGGTATTCAAACAAATATTCTCACCTTAGTGTTATAATAACAACCACAGAGGAATGGGAGGAGGAATTTGGAGGGCAAAGTACAGCCCTCTGGCCATGCATGTTGCACTGGGCTCTCCAGGCCCCATGAAATCATTTTTCTAAGTAGGCTTGCAACCTTTCTCATCAGAAACATGCACATCCACAAAAATTAATTGAACAAATAAGAGGGAAAAAAAAAAACTGAAACAGAGATGATCTCAAGCTGCCTGTTGTTCCCATTCTCCCACACAGGAGTCCTCAAAACCCTGCTGCTTCTCTTATGAAACCAATCAAGTTTCCCTGAGAAGCTATTTCTTTAAATGTGATATCAAAATAGCTCCAACTTGCCATGAGGTGATTCCTATTTAAGATGCCACACCATGCAACCATGTATCATCTGACCTAATCTCATCAGACAGCACGACATCATCATTGCTGAGCTTTTACTAATTAAAAATGCCAAATATGAGATCAGTTAAGCGTATGTTTTTAATTCTTTCAGCAAAGTTTTATACCACACAAATCCTAGATGAGACATTCTGACAACATTCACACTATACCAGCTCCACTCCTTTATTGCGCTGATATTTCTTCCTGCCCCCCTCAAGTTATGAGGGTCATAAATTAAAAATAGCTCTACAGTTCAGGCTACATAATAAAAAGAAAATAATTTCTGTGGCATAGCAGGGGAATAAAAGAGAATGACTGGAGAAGGCCATGCTGTGTATTCTGAAGTGTTAACGCATATAGGGTTTGTTTTAGTAAATGCCACAGTAGTAAAATTAAATGTCACGTTGGTACACAGTACTATGTTGTAGGTAAAAAAAAAATGCAGGAAAAACTCTCCAGCTGGTATAAAACAAGGAGACCAAGCTGAAGCCTTTTTACGCAATCCTACTATGCTCCAGCTAATAATCTGTGCCTATAGCTGGTTAAAAATGGGTTAAAAATACTAGTCTTGTTAAAATCTGTGTTGTAGAACCATCCAAATGAGAGAGGCCTGCCCGGGTCGGCCTGTATCTCTGCAAACATTTATGCAAGTGAATAACCATGCACATGAATGGTCTTATTGTTTTCCAGTTGACTAGGCAGGGTTGGGGCCTGTTCCCGGCTGTACAGGAGATGGGAATGTTGGCAACCGGCACAACCGAGATATTGGGCCGAGCGAAAGATTGATGCTTCGGCAGAGGAGGGGCAGGTTGCTTTTGCTGGTCCAAACTCAGTTCAGCAATGTTGTTACACCAGTCTAGCTAAAATGAAGATAAACATCCGTACTCTTGACAAATACCTCGTCATTTAAAAATCAAGCAATCAACAAGAAACACCAAAAAAAAATAAAATTCAAAGATTTTTCAAAACGGCACTTAGAAAGGTGCATATTCAGAAGGAGGATAATATTTGCATTTGATGATGATCCAGCTCATGCTGGTACCCAGAACCAATGAACCAGTGGTCTCAGGATTTGTAGGAAAGGGCTCAGCCCCACACTTTCTGTTGGCAGGCAATAGCACCGTTAGCTGTGTAAAGGACACAGGTTCAGACCTGCAGTGTCCTCTTGCAAAAGTCCACAGATCTTTCCTGCTGGCATTAAAAATCACAGCAGAAATCCTGATCCCAAGTGAGAAAGCTGCAGGTGTTACAAGCAAGGGTGCAGAGCTCCCTGCAGTGGGGACGAAGAACTGGCCTGGCTGCAATTTTTGCCTTTCTGGGAAAGAAAGTCCTCACCGGGGAGCAGAATCCATCTGAGTGAAGAAGGGGGTTAAGAAACCCTACGTGACCTACTTGTGAACCTCTCCCCGTGCATCTCAAAGTAAGGTTTAGCAAAGAGCAAATGTGATAACCTTGGGGACCAGTACCTGACGACTACTTCTGTGGTCTCTTTGATGCAAAGCAGCCAGGAATTCACGAGCTGCACACGTGCCTGGGAATGTATGTGCATAGAATCATAGAATCATCTAGGTTGGAAAAGACCCTTGGGATCATCGAGTCCATGCAGCTGCACACACCAGATTTCAGCCAGCCTGTGATGGGTTAATCAGGCAGACTTCACCGAGGGGTCCTGCACACCTTTATTTATAAGCTACCAGTCACGTCAATATCTAAACAATAACCAAAATGATTTCTTTCCCTTACCTCATGCGCAGGGGAAACTGCCTTTCAGGGGGAAGCCACATGGGATATCTGGATCTGGCTGTGATCAGTCTCTGGAACAGAAGCCTCCTCTGCAGCAAGATGCAGCAAGACGGTTCATGTTTGGGAACTCTGTCAAAAATCTCCTTTACATCAGAGCCTGGCAGAAAAAGCTTGATTTCAGTTCAGCTCCTCTGGGGATGGTGGGATCTTTGTTTTGAAGCAGGGATCTAAAGCGGTTCTGCTCCGGGCTGTGATAGCTGTGGGCTCAGGGTGTCAGGTAAAAGGTATTTCAGTAGAGCAGGTGACCTGATTCAACAGCCCTGGATACAGAAACCTGGCTTTCCTTTAGCCCTGTGACCTGCTGTTGTTCTTCTGCCTGGACATTTTATCTCCCCGTCAGACTCCTTGTTTGCTGGGAATTCCAGTGCTTTGGGACAGGGACCGGTCCTCACTCTGCACTTGCACAATGTGCAGTACAATGAACCTCCTGCCACCCGGGTCGTGGAGGTTAATACAGCCGTGGGCACGTCCCTTGTAGTTGGAGGGAACAGTGCCATTGATGAGCGTAGAGAGACTTACAAGATAAGCACCTTCTGTCACAAACTCAGTGCGAGCCGCGTTGTGCTGCTGCTGCACCCAACTTCTTGAGGTCTTTCCCAGACCTTCCCTCCTCCCTGCAGGAGAAGATGGTTTTCAGACACTTCTATAGTATCTTATTTCCAAAGGCAGTTGTGTGTTTGGTCAGCCTGTGGTATAAACCAGAGCAGCCTACGGGTTGCAGTGGCTGTCTGTGGGGCTTGTTCCAATAGGAAAAAAACTGGAAAATCAAAGTCCAGCAGTGTAGCAGCTCTTTCCCTCAGAGGCATCCTCTGCCTGGGATGTAAAGATGACGATGTAGCACCAGGCTATTCTCCAGCCTCCGGTGCCCACACACTATTTTGGGAGAGGTGAGGAAAGAGGAGAAGGAAAGATTCCACTTATTAGCTTTTTTATTCCCTTTAGATTACCAGAATAAAATTGAGAGGCTGTAATGCAGCAGGCAGCCAGGGCCAGTGTATTGGCCTAAACTGCATCTTCAATCAGGTCAGAAGACACGTGGTAGGAACAGGGACTACTTTTCTTCTCTATAAATAGTGAAGTACTGACTGTTCAGATAAATACACATGTATAAATGAACGGTAAAACTGAGCTTAAAGAGGGACTAAAGCAAACACTAACCTTTTTATAGTAACTTATAACAAAGATTTGCCTAGATGGCAGGCTTGTATAAAGAAGTAAATTATCCTATTTCCTTACAGCAGTATAGAGATGCTCTACAGATCAGCTTAGAGAGCTGTCTCTCTAGTAAGCAGATGTAGTTCAGAAAGGAGTGAATAATATTAATAAAAACTTAAGCTATAACTCAGTTAAATCAATAATAAAACATCACTCAATGACAGGACAAGCTGGTGGAAGTCCATAATTGTTATTTATAAAGGATTTCTATTACTTATAGCAGCCCTTAAAGCCCCCTGGAAGTGGCTGCTGCTCTCTCCATCCTCCTGCCTGGCATCCAAGGGACCCGGTGTTCTGCAAGGGTGTGGTGTTCAGCTCCAAGGAGATACCAAGAGCACTCCAATAAAACACAGATGCTGCAGCCTCAGCCAGCTTGGAAGCCTTTGAAGATAATCACACCTTGAAATCACCCTGGGGCACAACGTATTTGCCAGGGAAAAAGTCAAATGTTGATTAGAGAAGGCAATAATACTATTAATTAAATAGTAAAAAAAGTCCTACTGCTCTTCAGAAAGAGGAGGGAAAAGAAGAAATGCTGTTTTCCTTCCCTCCTCACGGCCCTGCTGCCTCAGCTCGCAGTATGGCTGTAGGCCAGGAGTAAGCCCATGAAGTGACGCTGCTGTAGGACTGCCCCCAGCGACTGGTGTACTGGACCTATGGTTTCCATGCCATCAGGCTTTATTAAGGTTACGTTCTGAGCCAAAATTCTTAATGACAGGACTGAAGACACAAAGGGAAGCTCCTGCAGGTGATTGAGAAACAATACTCAAACCC
>JAHREE010000118.1:1745653-1758251 GCA_033628505.1 Tringa tobata | reverse complement strand
TAACCGCCCCGCTTCCCAGAGCGGTTTTTGCGTGTCCGCAGCGACAGAGGGCGGCGGGGTGTGCGGTCTGCCCTCGCCTCCCCCGCCCCGGGCCTGCGCTCCGCCGGGGGAGGCCATTCATCCTCCCGCGGGTGTCACCTGCGCCGTCCCCGGGGCCGGCGGGGCGGGGGAGGCCGGGGGAGCGCAGGGCAAGGCAGGTAAAAAATGGAGATCTCCTTCCCGGGGTGGATTTCGGAAGGCAGCTTCGATGCCGGGAGGTGGGTGAGGGAAAGGCGAGGGCCCGGTGTGTTGCCGCTGGTGTTTTTTGCCTTCAGCCGGGGAGAGGAAAAGGCGGTGTTGCGGGGAGAGAGGGAGGGAGGTGGAGAGGCCCCGGGAACGGGCTGCCTGCAGCCGGGCTGTGGCAGCGACAACAAACAGGTGTGGCTGGGAGAGCGGCCGATAAGACCTGCTGCCCTCCCGGGTTACAGCTGCCTGCTCTTCTGCCTGTTGCGGGGAGAAAGAGGAGCGGTGTCCACCAACAGCCGCCGGTGGGAATGGAAGCCTGTGCTTCCTGTCCTGGGTTTGGGTTTTGGACCAGCTCATGCAGGGAGGGAGGGAGGAAGGGAGGCAGGACTTGTGGGCTTCTATCGGTGTGGAAGTGGGATGAGCAATAGGGAGGCTGTTCTCCTCCCAGCGCCGGTGTAACCGCTCCTGGGAGTCTGCCCTGAGAAGGTTCTAAGGAGCCAGGTTATGTCACCTCACTGATGTGCTGGTCCAGATCTTTGATGATGGAGAAGCTCAAGCTGCGATTCGCTCACAGTGCTGGTGATGAGGAAATGTTCTGGAAAAAGATGTCTTTTTTTTTTTTTTTTTTTTTTCCTTTCCACCATATTTCATCATTTCATTGATTGGATTCAGCTGCATGGTTCTCTTTTATTTTTTTTTTTTTTTTCCCCAAAGCAATCCTTCCTTCAGATCCTTAGTCTTACTTCGCTGTGGGAATAGTTCCAGGGCTGCAGAGCTCCTACACATGGCACATGGGCAGCAGATCCTGGCGGATGCTTCACAGCTGCTTGTCACCAGGAGATGTTTTTCTGACGCGAACACAAAGTGCGAGAGGCAGCGCTGGGTCCCATCGCACAAGGGAATTTGGGAACTGCAGTTCTGCACTGGTGTACTCCACGCTTCATTAACAGCTCACTGTTATGGTTTTTTTTTTGTTTGTTTGTTTTTTAGGATGTATAAAGGTTAAGTGCCAAGCGCCAAAATGAGCGTGACTTCGTGGTTCTTGGTGAGCAGCACCGGCATTCGCCATCGGCTCCCTCGGGAGATGATATTTGTTGGCAGAGATGACTGTGAACTGATGCTCCAGGTAACATGGGGTTTTTTTTTTTTGTTATTTCTTCTGAAGACGCAGTAGATTTTAATGTAAAGCTGGGGATCTGTAGACATGTTGCATGCTTTCTTCAAATGACATCTTTTTAAAAGGAACTTTCTTTTTTAAGTTGAGTCTGCGGTTCCCGTGAAAAAAAGTGAAAGTGCAAGTGAGGTTTCTTTCAAATTGCCATGTCGTCAGCTGGATAGGAGCTCTGGTGGTGGGAGATTAGTCAAATAGATTAACTACCTTGGTGCTGGTAGGAGTAGTGAGCAAAGACATACCATTCCGTCCTAATCTGTGGTTGTGCTACTGTTTTTTTGTAACATTTAATACATGCTAGTATGTGTGATTTGGGTGGGGTAAGGTTTTTTGTTTGCCTGTTTTTCCCTTTAAAATCGATTGAATTGTTGGTGCTTGTATGAGCCACTTAGGGTTTTTTTTATCATGGTAGGAAATACTGATGTTTAGCAGAGAAACTAGCTGTTTTAGCGGGGTAAGTAAGGTGGTGACCTCTTCCCAGAGGAAGTGTGTTACTCGGGCAAACTTACAGCTTCTGTTAGTGCTTCCCATACCAGCATGTGTCTCTGCTGGTCCTAATCCAACGTTTCTGAAGTGTTGACTGTGGTCTGATGTTTGACAGCATAATGTAATGGATGTCACTCCAAATAAATGGAGCTGCCATCTCACAAAGAGCTTTTGACAGGAGCAGTTTGGCTCAGGAATTTATAGAAGCTCAGAATTAAAATTAGTCTTTCTGCTAGACCCATGCCATGAGTACTTAAATGCAAAAAAAAAAAAAAAAAGGTAGATTGTACCTGTCTATCCCCCTTTTGCCCCTTTACAAAGGTGCCAAATGTGCCTGTTGGTTGCAAAATTAGGAAGCTGCCCAACAGGGATTCCCTCCCCTGTAAGTACTCATTGCTGACCTGGACACAGGTATGTCCTAAATTCTTTGCTGGTGTTCTACCAGGCAGGCTGTGTTTGTAGTTACTGCAGGGATTTGGTATGATATGTTAGTGGGAGGTCTGTTTAGGGGAGTAGAAGTTCTTGTACGAGGTGTACTTGGAAGGCAAGGTGTTGTCTAGCTGCAATAAAATTTTAGTGTCCACAAAAGGAGAGCTTGCAGTGTTTGTACTGCTCTGCTCGCTGGCAGCGAACGGCATGGCTGTGCTGCAGTGGTAGAGTCTGAAGGATGCTCCTCTTTGACAGCAGATTGATTGTTTGGGTTTTTCTGTGAATCACACTATCTTTTCTTTCATGTTTCTGCCTGTCTGACTGGTGAGGCACAAAAAAGTGAGACACTAAAAATGTGTTCTCTCATGATGTGAAAGGAGAAAGCACGCACGGTGGCCTTGGTTTCCAAAAATGGCCTGAGTTTCAGGGTGACCAACTTAATACATTTTGAAGGTACTGGAGGTTTTTGTTTTGTTTGGGTGGTTTTTTTTACTGTTAGGGTTCAGCACTCTGAGAATTGCATCTTGAGTTGTGCACCCTAAAATAAAAGTACCCAAATATCATGCTTAAAATGCATTGCTTGTTTCTCTGGCTAGTTATGGGGTTAAGTGGAGAGTGTGGATTGTGAGCCACTCTACACCATGCAGAATATTTCTTGCTTCTTTGCAAGTCTGAGCCGGCTTGTCAGTGTTGCGTGTGCACTAATAACCTCGTGACACTTTATATTTGCCATGGTCTTTTCTACAAGGTTAGTGGATTGGGATTACTGAAGGAGCCAGCAGCATCTGTGAGGGTGAGGTGGTTGTATTTGGGCCTCATAGGTGGTGGTGCTAAAGGAGGCTTTCAGAATGAACCTTGTCTGTAAAAACCAGCTGCTTGTGTTCATGGGGTGAGTTACATGTGGCCTTTATAAACTTATTAATTTTCCATCTCTAGTAATAAAGCTTTTTCCAGGATCACATGTAAGGTCCTATTTTGAACAGCACAGCACGTTTTCCTTGCTATTTCCTTATAAAGGTGTTTTCCGGAGCTACTTTGGGCTCTAAATGAGATGATTGTAGTAAGACGTGGTGCAGAAGAGAGCCTGAACAGAGACTTGATATTCAATCAAAGTTGTGTGTGGGCAGATGGAGGATGAGATCTAAAAATAGACTTTTTTTCCTGCTGTGACTGTCCGTGTCACAAAATCATTGTGCAGACTGGCACAATCATTTGTCTTGCAGAAAGCTTAAGAAGCTGGGCGATTCTCAGAGCAGATGGACAGAGCTGTTGTGATAGTGTTGGCACCTGTAGTATTCCTGTGATACTGACTGTGAAGCTGTATATTCGCTGCGCAGTTATTTTGCTTACGTATTTCAATATATTGGCTTTTAATCCCTTAAGGTGTATGAGTGGGAGCAGACTGGCACTGTCTGGGGAATGGACTGGATGACCTGGTCGGTGTGTTTTTGTCTCTAAGACTATTAGTGCTTAGTGATTTCATCATGATACGGTTTGTGCTTCCTTGTTGAGACCATGTGTATTAGATGGCATGCAAACATACGACACAGAGATAACCCTTGTCCTTGCAGTCTTACCTTTCTCATTTTACTGTTTTAGAAGCGTCTTGTCTTTTGGTGTTTTCTTGGAATGTGTTGTCTCGAGGTATCAGATGCCTAAACAGCAAAAAAAAAAAGATGGCTTTTTCACCAAACAATCAAGCTTTAGTTTCTCCTGTGTTTACTCATTTCATACAAGTACAAGATTTGCTTTCTGATTAACAAAGAGGTAAAGAAAACCAGAGTCTTTAAGCTTAAACTTAAGTAGGTTGATAATGGGGAAACATAATCTACCTTGAAATCTTCTATACCTACTAAGAGGATTAGAAATATTTTAAATGTTTTTGCAGTGCTGTAAAGCTTCTAGTAAAAGTAAATGCGAGATTTACATTGGGTTTGAAGGCTAATGCATGGGAGAAAACGCCAAGTAATGTAGCTTGGTGTGCACAGTGTTGTTACGCAAAGCCAAGGGCTCAATTCTGCCCTTTTTTTTGTGATTTCTTCAACAATATCACTGGCTCCTTTCAGGTAACAAGTCAGCAAACAGCTGGAAATCTGTAGACCTTCACCAACGTGCATGATTTTTCTGTGAAGCTGGGTGGTGATAGGAAGTAATTATCTTGTTTTTTACTTCTTTTTTTTTTAAACCAAAAATAAGAGGGGTTTTGGACCATTTTGAACAGAGTAATTCTCCCCCTTCCCGAACATTCTTCTTGGGAAATGTAGTTGTCATTTTTATCAGCTTTGATCATTTGCTTAATGTGATGGCTGTTTATTCAGGGGGCAAATATTTTGCAAACTGCAAATTTTCACTGAACCGTTAAAATCTTCCCCTCTGCCCCTAAACAAAGCCTCTTCTGCGTGTTTTTTTTTTTTTTTTTTTTCCTAAATGTAAATATTTAACAGGTGGAGGTCATGATTTCCCTGTTTTTGTTTGAGTGAGAGATGTTTATGGGAAGATTTGGGAAAGCAAAAATATTTAACCAGTGCTCCCTTGAGTATTTCATTCTCTTTGGAGTGATGGTTTGGACATGCTGTTGTCCTGTGCCAGGTGAGGCTCTACATGGGTGTGAGTTACAGGAGGAGTAGGTGTGGATGACATGATGCTTTCTGGTTTATGCCTTTGTCCTGTGTTCCTTTTAAGACAGCTTGACACTTCCTATCAGGAGACACTGTTTTCAATTGCTTATACTCTTCTAAACTTTGTAACTGTTTGGGATGAGAGTTTATTTTCCAGGCATGTGTTCTAGGCAGCGTGTTCTGAATGTACTCAGCTCCCTTCTTTAGTCTTAGCTGTGAGCAACTCCGAGAAAAATGCTGTTTTTTTCATGTAAACTATTTAAAAGCATGTTTAAACTGTGCTTTGAAGTTCTAGCGTTGTAGAATGGGGGGATGATGCTTTTCAAGAGTGAAAGCCTAGGTCAGAGGTGATTTCTACTCCCTCCCACCCCACCCCCTAAATCAATAGTGTGTTTGACCAAGTTCCAAACCTTTGAAAAAAAAAAAAAAGTTGAAGTTTGCATGTGGTCAGCAGGGACTTGTTGGATGCTGTTTTCTCAAGTCACGTTTCATCTGGGAGTGAGGTGGTTGTGGGACGGGTTGGGGGACAGAGCTGTCACAGGTTGGGCAAAGAAGAATTATGTGCAGGGATGGACGAGGCTGGGGTGTAGACGTAAGAGTAACTGCCCTAGATTAGATCAAGGTGCATCCAGCCCAATATCCTGACTCAGACGGCGGTCAAAGCAGCTGTTGAGGAAAGTGCGAGGCCAAGCCAAGAGTATAATGATACTTGCGGAATACTTGCTCAACCTCTTGACCTGTGTTTCCGGAAGCCAGATCATTGGATTTAATCATTGGATTTCTACTCTACAGAGCCTCACCGGGAGATTTAGATTTGGCTGAGCACGGCAAGGACTCTTCATTTGCTCTCTACAACTACCTGAAAGGAAGTTGTAGAGAAGTGGGGATTGGTCTCTTCTCCCAAGTCACAGGCAATAGGACAAGAAGAAATGGCCTCAAGTTGTGCCAGGGGAGGTTCAGATGGGATAGTAGGAAAAATTTTTACACTGAAAGGGTTATTAAGCATTGGAACAGGCTGCCCAGGGAAGTGGTTGAGGCACTATCTGTGGAGGTTTTCAAAAGATGGGTTGACATAGGGCTTAAAGACATAGTTTAGCAATGTGGATTTTTTTTTTTATGATTTTCTTTTGTTTTTTTATCAGTTAGGTTGATGGTTAGACTAGAAGATCTTAAAGGTCCCTTCCAACCTAGAAGACTCTATGATTTGTGCAGGGTGAGAGGAGGAGCAGCAGGAGTTGGAAAAGTGGAGAGTGGTGTGTATTGGGCAGAAGCTGCTCAGGGTGGGGAAAGCAGGCATTGCAGGACGTGGCTGCTGAGCAGCATCTCCCTGAGGCCTGAGATGGGCTCAAGACTGGCTTTTAATTCTGGTGTCAGCAGATAGCTGTGAAACCTACTAGCCAAGCATCTGTCACCGGCCCATATGGGACATCGCATGCTGCTTATAGTCTCAATTAGTCAGTTCAATTGCTAGGGGCTTGTGAGCTGAACGTACAAGTTCATTCTGCTGGTGAATTGGATAAACAGTTACTTGATAGTGCTTGAGTAGGCATTTCCCTCTTTCGTTTGCTTTGGTAAAAAGCTAGGGAATTGTAAGCATTCTAGGTACTGAAGGAACATTCTTATGGCTGCTAAGGCAAGTGTTTATAACTGTGGAGCAGTTACGACATATCGGTGTGAATATTGCCTGTGTAATCTTCCTTCTGCCCCTGTGTACGTAGGCATGAAGATGCAATCTGTTATTGTGTCGTTACCGGATATTTTCTCCCCGCAGGATCTGTTCCGTGTTGGGTATGAAGGGCACACGGTGCACTCCCCAAATGATACAGTGTGATGGTGAGCTCGGCCTGGATGTGACACCTGGTCAAATTAAGGTTTCATTGACCTGACATATCCTACCTTCCCCGGGCTGTACTTGATAATACGATGTCTCTCCTCTGTAGTTTAGTGAGTGTATACATAAACAAGTGTGAATAGGTGTGGTGTAGCTTGTCTACAGCATTAAGCAGCTGGTGTGAACTTGGTAGATTATCTTTTTCCTGTTACTTCTAGGTGAATTCACTGTGGTGCAGAGGTGGTATCCCTCCATCTCTCAGGTATTTCCTGCACTGGGAGCTCACAGTAGAAGCCATGGGGAATCTCCACTGGCTTTTTTGTCTGGACTTCCTTCAGCACAGGGCTGGAGTGGGAAGCTGTAGTCGGGACGGGGTGGTGTTGTTTTGCTGCAGTTATCCAGAGGGTGTAAAGCTGCACCTATGTTAGTCCCAGGGCGTTGGGAATTGCAGTGGTCCCGAGAGTCATTCATTAGGTCTCACAAGGGAAGTAGGTGTCTTACAGGCAGAAGGGAGAGGCTCTAGCCTTGGGAAGGCTCTGCTTTTTGACAGGTGGTATTTTCAGGTGCCGGGGCAGGAGCTGCAGGAGGAAGGATGCACATCCTGTGTTTCTAGGCCTAGAGTTGTTATTTTGGCTCTTGCTTCTCCCATTGTTTTCTGTTAATGTGCAGTTGATGGGAAGATTAGGATGTCTGAGGAGATGTGGGTTGAGGATGCTGGAGGCATGGCAGGACTGGGGAACCTGGGAGGGGAGTTCCTCGCTGGAGGCAGCGTAGGGAGAGGTGATGGTGGCACTGTGGGTAGGTGGTTATTAGGGGTGAGAGGGCTGGATGCAGGTGGCACGGTGCTGGCAGCGTGGCCTGCGGAGGGAGGGCTTGTCCCTCTCCAGGGCAGGCAGGGAAAAAGGGGACCTCTTCAGTGTCTGAGATCCTGAACCACGTGCTGCTAGCACGCAGCTCGGCTACTTTAGAAATTCAGGATTTTGACCCACCTAAGATGATGCTTTGCCATGCCTTCTGGGTGGCCACGTAAAACAAAGGAAAAGCCAGTGATCTGTGGGCAGCATGTTCCCTGCCTGTGGACAGGATCTGACCCTGGGTCACTGGAACTGGTGCTCCACTTTGGGAAAGGGTAACCAGCAAGCAAACACCCATTCTACCCCAAAATAACGGGTTAAGTAGTTACGGGAACTATGCCAGCCTCCAAATCCTTTTGCCAAGCTGTGGGGATTACGGTTTCATTTTCCTGGGGGATTTCTCTCTTTTGTTCAGTGCCTTATTTTTCACATGAATACGCAGGCCCTGGTCCTGCCACAGATCCACTAAGCCCGTCATCTCCAGGCAGAGCTGAAGGCAGGAGCCTCTGCAGGCTGGGAGCTGTAAAGCGAGTCCAGCCCCAGGATGAGGTGGCTGCTCTTGCTGAAGAGACATTTGTCTGCTCAGGCAGAGCCATTTAGAAAGCAGCAGCCCAGAGCCCTGGGAGCAATCAGGCTGCCTCTTGTGGGGCTGTCTCACTTGCAACCAGCCTGGGGCAGGATGGACTATTCACCAGTATTCTGGAAAAGTGCCGAAGTGGCCAATATACACAACTCTCTGAAACGCGTTGTGGGGAAAGAGGGAGACGCAGCGTTCGTATCTGTCATTAAATATTACCCAGGGTTTTACTTTTGAGGAGCAAAAAATCATATTTCAGGCCAGAATGCAAGGGATTATTTTACCTTTTAAATGTGGCTTTGTCTGTCTCCCTTCTGATGTGGGACACTGCGAGAGGTTTGTATTTCCTTACTGGGACACTAGTGCAGAGCACAGTACTGGCAGAAATGTAACCTGTTCACTATGGAAAGTATTTGAGCAAATGTTTATTGCGTGCTGCCACCAGAACGCTGCAGTTATCTGGTGCCAGACGTGCACAACAGACTGCAGTGAGGAACAGGGAAACTGCTCTCGTTTGTTTATTTTATCTCCAGTACCATGATGCCTCATGGCATCGGCAGGGCTGAGGTCCAAATCTCAGCCCCGAGCAGGAGGTTTTTGCCCGTGGCAATTCTCCTGGGGAAGAAGCAGCATCTGTATCTCCGTAGACAGCTGAGCTGTGTCTGCTCCCTGGCCCTTTGGGGAAACACGGGCTGGCTGGTTGTGTTTCTCCTCCCGGCTTCCTGAGCAGCTCTTGTTTCCTCGTGGGTTTTGCTTGGCGTCTCTGCAGCTCGTGGTTTCATCCCCAGTGCCCTGTTCTATGTTTCAGGCCCTTCACCAAACGCAGAGCTGTAGGGTGTCTGCAGCGCACGTAGCCAGTGTGATACGTACCTCTGTGGAGGCTCCTGCCTGCTTCTGAAGCTGCTTTTGCTGCTTCCATGCTGAATGGGGGCTTTTTTTTGCTGATTTGAGTTTTGGGAATCACAAGTGAGCTGCCTGGTTGTGTGTCTGATTAAAAACTGATGATCCAAGATAATGGTACCAGTGTGAGACTGGCAGACCCAGAGGTGCCTTTCCTATCTGTGATTTGGACTGTTTAATGTGATCTCGGTAGAAAGAAGAGCTATAAAATACCTCTGTCTTCGGATCTGTGCCACATGTGCCTGTTGTCTACTAGGTATTTAGACCATGATGCATTAGAGATTGTATGATGGAGAAGTGGGACAGCCTTTATGTTAGGAAGTGATCTGAATGGCTGGAAATGCGAGCCCTGGATGAGCTTAGTGTAGTAACAAATCAGTGTCCATGTTTTCCCTTCAGAGACGTGTAAGTGTTGTTAACCAGAAAAGCAGACATCATGTTTTCCCAAGAGTTTTCATTTGATAACAGGTCCAGCACTGGGACATGGTGAGAACACTGTGTTCTTCCTTCATTCCCAGCCTCTCGGAGTTTAGCCTTATTTCTTGCCTGCGGATCACCAGTACTTAGGAGGACACCTCACTTCCCTACCTTCTTTTCCCCTTCTTGATCTCATCTGAGGTGCTCCACCTCTGGTTTTGTTGTTCAGATCCAAGCAGAATCTCAGCGATCCTTGCCATAGCTCAGTAGTGCTGCTCACTCCATTTTAAGTGCTTTTCCGGTGAAATAGATTAATTGTGACGATGTATAGGTTATTTTCTGCTTTTGAAATCTGGGTCTAGGCACTTCAGGGATTTTTTTAACTCTTTGTTTGTTTATTTTTTTCTACTTGGACTCCTGTGACCCCTCCCAACAGTTGGATCAGCCTTGCCTTTTGTTGTGGAGGTTTTGATTGATCATAAGCAAGGCTCAGTATTTGGTGCAAATGTGCATTTTAGCTAGGGAGTCCTTGTATATTTGTGATTCGGTTGACTTCATTGCAGCTTTTCAATTAATAGGTGCCTAAAATCTTCCCAGTGGAATTGCAGATGTTTGGGAGCTCTGTAACATGTGCCGACTCAGGCTTCTTAAATCACTTTCTGTGATTCAGTGGGTCGTGCATTAGAAACCACTGGTCTGCTGGGCTGAAGGGACTTTGGCAGGACTGGTCTCAGGCTCTTGGCTGTTACCAGTCTGGAAACTGGTTAGTGTCTTCTTTGGCAGTGGGATTCAGGCAGCCTGCTCCTCTCTGAGAACAAAAGCAGGATCAGCCGTTGAGTTGCCGCTGTGCACAAGAACAGCTTATGTTAAATGTGACTGATGTTGAAATAAACCACACCTCGGTTCTCAAGTAAGAGTGACCTTTGGCAAGTCTGCATCAAAATAAATAAGGTGTGATTTTAGTTATTTTAAGTTGAGTTTCCTTGGAGACAGGCCCTTAGGAACTCCTGCTGCCAGTTCCTGTGATATTTGCTGGTTTAACATAAACAAAACTAAGAAAACTCCTCTCGTCTCCAGAAAAGCATGAAATTTCACAGAAGTGTGATCTGTGTAACAGTTAGCTGTGCTCATCTTTAAAGAGATGCTGAGAGGTTGTGTCAAGACTGTGGCTCAGATTTTGCATATCATTTTGACTCCTTTTGCAAAGGCCCATTTTGAACACTTCTCCCTTGGAAGATGGGAAGTTTTGGCATAAATCAGTTCCTTTGGTGACCCCTTCCTGCTTTCATGTAGGGGAATGTCGTGCTGCTTGGAATACATCTCTGCTCCCCTGTGATGACTCTCTCTGGTTTGGGACCCCTGAGTGGCTGTAGTCAGCTGTTGTAAAATACAGTAGCCCAAAGGCTGTGCTGACTTACATCGGGGTCAGTTGCAGGGCAAATTGAATTTTTGGGAGACAGCTGGTTCCCAGAAATAAACCCTTTTTTAAATGACCTGTGATTCATTTAAAATCAGATACCAGATACAATCTACCCTAATTTTTTTGTCTGGATTAGCTTTTTGGGGTGGAAGCCTTTCTGCCCTTGGAAGGGGGCTAGAGGGATTGTTTTGCCTTTAAAATCTGTTAATCTTTAAATAAGTCTCTATGACGTGATGTAAAAAGCTAAAGCAAACACTGCTGGAACAGTTAATCAACGTTCCCTCAAATCCTGTTGGCAACAGTGATTGATGACCACAATTTTGGGTAGCAGAGGGACCAGGGAAGACCTCGCATCTGTGCTGTGCAAGCAGGAGCCCTGTGCCTGGTTGTCGGTGAGTCTAGCAGGATGAAATGTAGTTATAATAAATGCCCATTGATGGGGCGAGAGGATTTCTACCCGATGGTTGCGGGGATGGACCTTTAGCAGGCAGGGCGGTAGAAGGAGACCCTCTCAGATCCTCCCAGAGGGTGTGAGGGACCATGTGGCAGGTCAGGTACAACACCAGCTCGTGTAGTGCCAGCTGCTGCGATACGTGAGGCTGTGGCTGGAGATATTCCTTTCACTGGGGCCATGGGTCGAGATGCAGGTCCTGGGTAGCATCCCTCAGCCATCCTTATCTGGACCAACCATACCTTGTAGAATCATAGAATGGTTCAGGTTGGAAGGGACTTTAAAGATCGTCTAGTGCCAGCCCTCCTGCCATGGCAGAGACATCTCCCACTAGACGAGGTTGCTCAAAACCCCATCCAGCCTGGTCTTGAACACCTCTAGGTTTGGGGCATCCAGAGCTTCTCTCAGCAACCTATTCTGGTGCCTCACCACCCTCACAGGAAAGAAAGTCTTCCTGATACCTAATCTCAATTTCCTCTCTTTTAGTTTAAATGCTGCACATACCTGCCACAGACACTTGGGTGATTGCAAATTGGATTGAGGGGCTGCATCTAATATGAACAATAAGAGAGAGAAGTGGCAAACCTTTAAGACCTCCCCTACCTTGAGATCAGGGTCAGACACCAATTGTGAGGTTGCGTGGGGGTGAGATTTTTGCACATGCCCCTCCTGGAAGGGTGTTGCTGTGCATTGCTTTTTGTGTTTAGTGCTCGGTGTAGCAGGAGGTATGAGTGGGGTGTCCCTGACCGTGTTGTCTCTGCCTGTCCCACCAGTTGTTGTTTTTTTTTTTTCCTTTGGGGAGGGCTTGCTGTCCAGTCGGCCATTAAAACATTGTGTGATGCCTCATTTTTTCAGCTGGGATGCATGAGCTGACACCTTGTAAATTCAGAAGCACATGGATAGCTGTGTTAGGCAGCTGGAGGCTTGGAGTCACCTGGCTCTCTCCTTGCCCCTTCTGCTTGCGGTGGCATGTCGTGAATGGTCTGAGGGACATGGGGAGGTGGAAGGGCAGTCCTCTGGCCAAGTATGTGCTTGCCTTATATTGGTACTTCAGGGTTATTGAGGAGGACAGGTCTCCTGGCATGACATATGCTCTGCAGGGGGAGGAGATGCCATTTATCACCTGTTGGGATATTACCAGTGTGCTTGACGTTGGCAGGGGCAGAAGAAATTCCTGCAAATGGCAACAGTTTGGAAAAAGTCTCTGTGTTTTCACCAA
>JAHREE010000118.1:1715813-1745495 GCA_033628505.1 Tringa tobata | reverse complement strand
GAGGTTGCTCAAAACCCCATCCAGCCTGGTCTTGAACACCTCTAGGTTTGGGGCATCCACAGCTTCTCTCGGCAACCTATTCTGGTGCCTCACCACCCTCACAGGAAAGAAAGTCTTCCTGATACTTAATCTCAATTTCCTCTCTTTTAGTTTAAATGCTGCACATACCTGCCACAGACACTTGGGTGATTGCAAATTGGATTGAGGGGCTACATCTAATACGAACAATAACAGAGAGAAGTGGCAGACCTTTAAGACCTACCCTACCTTGAGATCAGGGTCAGACACCAATTGTGAGGTTGTGTGGGGGTGAGATTTTTGCACGTGCCCCTCCTGGAAGGGTGTTGCTGTGCATTGCTTTTTGTGTTTAGGGCTCGGTGTAGCAGGAGGTATGAGTGGGGTGTCCCTGACCGTGTTGTCTCTGCCTGTCCCACCAGTTGTTGTTTTCTTTTTTCCTTTGGGGAGGGCTTGCTGTCCAGTCGGCCATCAAAACATTGAGTGCTGCCTCATTTTTTCAGCTGGGATACATGAGCTGACACCTTGTAAATTCAGAAGCACATGGATAGCTGTGTTAGGCAGCTGGAGGCTTGGAGTCACCTGGCCCTCTCCTTGCCCCTCTGCTTGCGGTGGCATGTCATGAATGGTCTGAGGGACATGGGGAGGTGGAAGGGCAGTCCTCTGGCCAAGTATGTGCTTGCCTTATATTGGTACTTCAGGGTTATTGAGGAGGACAGGTCTCCTGGCATGACATATGCTCTGCAGGGGGAGGAGATGCCATTTATCACCTGTTGGGATATTACCAGTGTGCTTGACGTTGGCAGGGGCAGAAGAAATTCCTGCAAATGGCAACAGTTTGGAAAAAGTCTCTGTGTTTTCACCAAGGAATTCCCCCAAAATGATCTTTGCCTCTGCATGCTTGCAAGGAAGTAGATGAAGGCTTGCTGAGAGCGGTGCTGTGGAAACCAGCATGTTTTTACTTGGGAAAGAGGAAGGATTTTTCACCAAGAACTTGTTGGTTGATGCCCAGGAAGAGGAGGATTAGCTGATTTAGAGCCAGCCTCGTCTCCCTGCTCTGGTGGCGTGTCCTGTCCTCCCCTGGCCTGAGATACTGGGGAGGTCTCAGAGTGCTGATGGAGTGACCTCCAGTTGAGGTCAACTGCAGCAAGAATTCGAGTTATGAGAGGCAGTAGGTCTAAAAACAGACAGTCTGGTGTCTTTATACACACACCATATTTCAAAATTATTCAGGGATTTTGTTCTAACACTTCTTCCTCAGAAGTCTGACACTATTCCTGCTGAAGTGTCATACCCTGTTTTGAAGATAAGGTGTATTTGGTACTTATGCATTGTGGCAAAGCCAGTGGCACCAAATCACTGGCCACTTCAGTGTTCTCAAATGTGGCTTTAAATTTGAATTTTCCTAGAGTTGCTTTCTTTCTCATCCCAAGTTTACTAACCTCCCTCCAACTTGGAAAACATCCTAGAGTTTGAATCAACTCTGGGACATAATCCTGGGAACAGTGTACATTGTTCTGGATAAGTTTAGGTTGTAACTTAAGAAAATGTTTTTTTTTCTCTTTGAAAAATAGGAAAAAATCATCCCAAATGGGAATATCCCTCGTGATGAGGCCACTGGCTTCAGCTGGTGAAAAACGGAGCTCTTCTAGTTTGCACTGGCTGACATCATGCCCCCCAGGCTTTCAGCTGTACTGGTTTTGTTTTCAGTGTGTATTGATATAATTTATTGAAATGACGGTGTAGTCTTGACAGCTGTCAGTGATTTATTATTAATTTTTTTCCCCTCTCCACGCAAATAGTGTATTGTAGTCAGTGAAGTGTTTAAACAACCGTGGAAGCGTATACTGTTTATCTTTCAGTTATTTGTAATAGTAAATAATATTTAATCATTCTTGCTTTTCCCCTTTTCCCCCCCTACCCTATATCAAGTTAGTTTAATGTCTAAACGTTGCTTTGATTAACAGTGTCTCTTATGCCTGACCTGTCTCACATTCATTGTGCTTTTCCTTGCCAGTCCCGCAGTGTGGATAAGCAGCACGCTGTAATCAACTATGACAAGGAGAAAGATGAGCACTGGGTGAAGGATCTCGGGAGCTTAAACGGCGTAAGTAGCAAACCTCCTGGCTGATGGAGGCAACCGTGCGGCGTGCTGAGTCTGCAAGTGCTCGTTTCATTCTGCTGTCAGACCCTTTTGGGTCACTGCAACTGTTGGCATGAGTTAAGCTAAACATATATAATTATTTGCAAGGTCTGAGATGGAGGTCATGTATGTAGCGTGTCATCTTAGAAGAGGAAAGCTTTGGTGAATATTGTATTTCTTTTTTTCCCTTGCTTCTGGGGCCCTTGCAGAATGCTTCAGGGCTCTCAAAATCATCCATCCTCTTGCAAAAGAGGAGGAAATAAATTCAATCTTACTTCGGGGATGTTAACATTAAACTGGTGAAGGTTCTGGAGCAGCTGTTCAGAATGAGCAGGGTGACCTTTTGGCAATTCATTGTAAGTGCATGGTGTGATTTATGGGATGATGAGACATTTAATTTCTTTGGGGAGAAACTATTGAAAACCACCTCTTTTTTTTTTTTATAAGAAAAATTGCTCTTTTGCCTGCCTTGAGCCTGGTTTGTGTGAAGACTTGGGGCTAATGTGAGCTCAGAACAGGGAGCTGAAGCTGAGTCTGCCTGAATCTTAACTCCTGCTCTGGTCCCAATTCATGCAGTGGTGTTAGGCAGCTTGGTGAGGGCTTTGCCCACCTGAATTATGTGAGTTTTAAATACTCCATCTTAGTTAAAGCTGTTCTAATGTCATAACATGCCTCTTTTTTGGCTGTTTCTTCATACCAGCAGAACTATTCCTCTGCTGGAGCAGATCTAATCTAGATTCTCATTAATTGTCTTCCCAGTAGGGGTTTTGCTGCAGTCATTGTTTTGGGCTTAGAAACAGAAGCCCTATACCATCACAACAACAAAATGAACCCAGAAACTTGTACAAAACCACTGGCTATAGCAGACCTCAACTGTTCTGCCTCTTCTGGCATCTGAAAACAGCAAGAATGAGTGTTAATCCTTTTCAGCCTAGTAGCTGAAGGCACAGAGCTCTGCTGAAATGGGACTATTTTCAGTAACTCGTCTGGGCTCTAGCTGGATCCCTGATTCAAAACCTGTGGTATTTAACTCATGGTAGCAAAATAGCAGCTGAAAAATCTCTTGCAAGAGAGGGAAGGTTTGTACCATTCTTCTGTCTTCACTTAGTTAAGCATGTGAATTTACAAATTTTAATAATAGGCTTGTGCTCAGCGGGGCAGTGGAGTGAAAGGAGTTAGAGCAGGGCTTGTCCTCTGCAGCTGCTCAAACACACTTCTGTTGGAGAAGACTCTTGTGGCCAAAATGAATTAATTTTGCAGGAAAGAAACATAGGTCCTCGTTTGAAAATTTTTGTGAAAACTTGTTTTCCTCCCTGAAACTAAAGAAATCATTTTTGAGGACTTTGAGTTTAATTCCCTTTTCGGAATTTGCTTTTATTTTGTATTTACTTTATGGCTTGTTAACAATGCTTTATATGGCTTTGCTGGATAATCTGGATCATATTCATTGTCCAGAAGTTTTGTATTGTTTTTATTATAATGTTCAGCTGATTCTGCAGTCTCTATTATGGGCCTCTTGGTTTTGAAAGTAGTGTTCCTATCTGCAATAAGCAGTTTCCTTGTGCTATTTTATTTGAAGTGACCATGGATGAATAGGTAACAACATTAAAATGGATTTTCTTGCAGACTTTTGTATTGCAGAAAATTCAGCAAATAATTATTCCTGTTCTAGATCTGACTGTTGTGGGATTTTTAAATTTAAAAAAAAATAATCATGCAAATAGGAATTCTGTGCCTTTTAACAAGCTTTACTGCTTTTATTCTGAAATTACAGGCCTGTTCCCCAGCTCTTCTGCAAATTGCCAGGAAGCTGGGGGCTGCTGTCTGCTGAGGTTCTAATTTCCTCCTCTAGCATTTATTTTTCCCCTGTGGTTAATGCTTGGTCTTATCATGCATGTTTGGCTTGGCTGAGATGGGAAGGCAGAAGGAGAAGACTGTGCCTCAGTGGTGAAAGCATGTAAATTCATTTTCTAGCATAATTTTGATTCATCAGAGCATAGTTGGATTCGTATTGAGGCCGCAAAGCCCCAGCAGTGGGTTCCTGGTCTGTGAGGCTGGATGAATCCCACCTTGTGAGGCAGGGAAACTCCTGGTGTCTGTGACTGCCCCAGGTGCAACTGAATGCCTCGTCCCCATCAGCACACTGGTGCTTCTTCAGCTGAGTTTCTAATTTGTTTTTATTTGGCCCGGGTTATTGCAGAAGCACATGGGTTTATTTGTGAAAGATGTCAATGAGTGCTTGAATTGTTTCTGCGAGAATTATTTCTTAGGGGGTCCTCTCGGAAAGCAGACAGCTGAGACATCCAGGGTGTTTGTTCACAGCCATAAAGTACGTTTCTTGCACCTTTATAAGGATAACTTAATTTCTTTGGGCCTCAATTAACTGCCTGGAGCATAGAAAAAATGGGTCGGTGAATATTTTGCACAAGGGGCCTGTTGCACTACTGATACATCATGTCTTGGACAGTGTAGCCTCAGATATCATGGTGAAGCCACTGCCAGTGTTTGTTTTCCTGGGCGTTTTCATTTCCCCCTTCCTCTGGGTTAGACTTTGCTTGTTAAATTATCAGGCCTTGGGGCTGACACCAGTCTTGTTTGACCTCCAGTGGAAGGCTGATTCCCAGCTTAGGAACTGGAGTATGAGTCGTACCGTTTGGCTGGTTGTGAAGGATGGAGGAGAACTGAGAGCATCTGAAGTTCTTAACTTCAGGCATGTCATTTACTTGTTCAAGTCGGGGACTGAAATTTTATTTGCAGTTGGTGGAAATGTAGATCTCCCTAGAGGCCCCTTCAGAGCACTTTGCTTTGAAGCATAATTGGTGTGCTGTAACTTGCCCATGGGAGCTACTTGCCCATGTTGATTTTTCTAGGCAACTTAGCTCCTGGCCTGGCTGACTTCGTGTTGGTGCACCCTGAATGTCTGCAGTGCCTTTACAGATGGGCATGGGTGCCTGCCAGGAGCCCATCTGAGATGCATCTGAGATATGATACCCTCTGTCAAAAACCATTCCTGTGCTTCTTTCCTGCAGACGTTCGTCAATGACGTGAGGATTCCTGACCAGAAGTACATCACCCTAAAACTGAATGATGTCATTCGCTTCGGCTATGATATCCTCGTCTGGACAGGGAGTGGGATGTGGTCTTTGATAGGCTTTTGTGCTGTTTGCTGCATGGAGAGTTAACAGTGCTAATTGGGACTAATGAATAAGGGTGTTTGTTTTGCCTTCTGGAGCCTTTGGATGGCTCATAAGCTTTTGTTTCTCCACCACGGACCTGATTCAGAGCATATTAATCTGATGCTTGCTACCTTCATTGGCATTTGAATCAGGCTTCTTTGGCAACTGTAGCTGGTACTAGCCAGGGAGTAAACATATTTCATGTGCTTTTATATGAACTAACATTTTTTTTTTTTTTTTCATCCAACTTGTGTGGTTTTATTAATCATTTCACCCAAATGCTTACTTTCAGATGATTTGCAGGTCTTGAGCCTTAAACATTTAGCTTTGGAGCTTGTGGTCAGACCCTTGACTCTGTATCGATTGAAGTTTGCTGGTGCAAATTGCTTCTGCCACAAAATGTTAAGAGTAAATTTCTGTTTAGCAATACCAAAATTTGTCTCTGAGGGATGCTAGGCTGCAGTTACTGCTTTGTTTAGAGTCACAAATCCTGCTAGGGTCTGCTAAACCACCTTTGCCTTCATCCCTTTCCCTTTTTATCCTGGTATGACTGTATGACTCCCTGTAATGCCCCGTGAATGTTGGAATGCCTTTCTGAGGCTGCAGAGCAACAGTGGTAAGTAGAGGCTCTTGTTGCTGCCTTTTTATGTAATCTAGTTATTTTTCTTTTCCATTTTTTCCCATTGCTTCTATCTGCCAAACTTTACCCACTCAGGCTGAATTTGGAAGTAGTAAGCGTCTTCTCTGGGTTTCTTTTTTCTTTTGTGGGGATATTTCAGTTAAAACAGTCCAGACGTTTCTGAGAATAGAGGCAGAGACTAAGTTCCACAGTTTGGGGGGGGGAGGAAGTGTTTGGCTGGAAAACTCCTGTGCATCCTTGAACCCAAGGCCATATTCTTTTGCCTTTTGTTGTCCCAATGATAATCAGTTTGTGCTTGGCCATGCTATAGCCCTTGAAATACTCTAAACCTTGCTGGAGCCCAGAGAGCTGGAACCAGCTGAGACTCCCAGGTCTTCCAGGGATCTGGGGACCTCGACTCTAGGCAGTGACAGTGTGGGAGGGATGCTTAAACTGGTGTGTGTGCAATCCTGGACCTGCTGGAACAGAGGGGTTTGTAGGCCTTGTGTAGGATCGTACTTTTGGTCTTGGTCTCACTGTGTCTCTTGCCAATTTAGAAATAACAAATTCTTGCTTCACAGTGGTCTTTATTTTTCTTTTTTTAGAGAGAGGTAGTTGCTGAATTTATTTTTTTTTTTTTCCAAAAGAAAAGAAGAGACGGATTGTTTGCCTTCAGAGCAGTATTTGAACAGGGTGCAGTTGATGAGGGTTCAGGCATACGTTGGGGGGGGGTGGAAATTAAATAACTTCTGAGTAGCCCCTTACCGAGCGCTGTCACCTGGGATCATGCCATTAAAGATGGCATCTCGGCACACATGTGATGAAGCCTGTTACAGTCCCTTAGGCAACCTCAGTTCTAGCTTTTCTTGACTTTGCAAATGGGTTTTTTGGTGTAGCTGGTCATGTGTCTTCTGGTCTCTAGATGCGTGGGGAAACTTGCAGAAGATTTGCTGTAAACTCCAGTCTAGCAAAGGCATCAGCCCGTGCCTGGAGCGTGGGTAGGTTTTAATGGCTGCGATACAGGTTTAAACTGTTTATAGACAGCAGTTCTGAGTGCTAAGCAGCCGAGTTGAAGTGTTTAGTCCTGCAGCCCTTACATGGATATTCATGTGAAATGAATGATTGCTTTTATGAATTGTAGAATCTGTTGCCTTCAACGGGGAAACTATAAAGAACATAGGTTTCAGAGTCACCTTTTTACTTCACCGTAGTTGCTCTGGCAGTTACAATCCCTTCCTTGCCTCTGCTTTTTCGGTGCCACTCTTTCTAGCAGTGCTTTCTGTGCATGCTGTGCCCAGCTCGGTGTGTTGGGCAGCATCTCCTGAGCTCTGGCTGTTCCGTCAGGGCGTCTGTCTCTCTTCCATTTACAGTTTCTCTTGCAGAGACTCTGCAGCGTTTCCCTTGGTTTATTTTTAGTCTAACATTTTCCATCTTTCCTTTTTCCTCCCCTTTGCTCTGTGCTGTGCTGATTGGATTGGTCATGATGATCATGATGACATCGCCAGATGCTTCCTTTTTTTTTTTTTTTTTAATGTGGTGTTGCTGAGGATTATTGCCTAGGCTCAACCATATTGAATGCCTCCCTTCCTTAGGAGGTCATGCCAGCTCATGACCTGATTTACTTTTCATCCATGAAACTACAGGGACTGAAAAGCCTTGTCAGGGTGAAAGAAGACCACAGTCCCAGGCATCCCTACTCGGAGCTGAACTCTACTGTTCCCTTGCCCCATCTTGGCCAGGATACCATGGGAAGAGAGTAGTCTGCCTGGTGATGCCAGCTGGGTGGAGAGGATTGGGGTGTGAGTTGAGCCAGGGCTCTGGTTGCTTCCCTGGGTTCTGCACAGAGCTGCTAGTGTCCCCCCCAAATTTCTCCTGCCCTGCTCCCCTTGTCTCCCCTTCACTTGGCATGGGGCTGGCCAGCAGGCACGACTGCACACTATGGTGAGATACATTGCACTGAACTTTTGATACCCTGCATATTTTAAGATTATCTGGTTTTCTGATCTTGTTTTCTTTCTGTGACTAAGTGCTTGATTTCTCTGTCCATCCAATTCCTTTGCCGTTTCCTTAACGAGTTCTGTACATTCGAACATGTATGTCCTGGAACAAATCCAACACAAAGTCCCAGAAGAAGCATTAAAGGTAAGAGTGTCTGTGTGTAGGTGCACTTTTAAAAAAAAATTTAGGTGCTCTAGTAATGGTCAAGCAGACTGAAATATTCAAATCCTCTTGACAGCAGTAAAATGTTCCACAATGTGAGGCTCTCCTTGGGTTGGGGATTAATAAAACCTTCCTTTGAGGAGAGCTACATTTCCCAGTTATCTCAGCTCTGATCTCTCCTATCCCTGTGCTAACACGTAGATGAAGTTATTTATCATTTCATGACTGCCAACAAAAAAAGGTTACTAAAGCTGTATTGTATTAACGAACAGTCAGCACATTAACTTGTGGGTGAAGCACAGCAGAGCCTGTTCCCTCCCAGAAGTGGAGCACAGATGACTTTTTCCGAGTGCGGTGACTTAGGCCAGCTCCATCACACTTCCTCCAGGAGCCCAAGTTTGCTTAATTTATTCCTGTATATCATCTCATTTTTGCCTTCAAGCTCCTAGTTTTTACTTACTGAGTAGTCCTCTTATGAGTGAGGTGTTTTTTAAACAAAGAGTTCAGTAGCAGGTATTGAAATAGTCAAGCATCCTTTTACCTAATGCAGAAAAGCAACCCCCTCTAGGCAAGAAAGCTGTTGTGCTCAGTTAGGGACTGGGCTACCAGTGCCAAGCATCACCCTGTGGCCAGCAGATACTGGCTTCTTAGCCCTGGTTCCATGTTTAGGACTTGGAGAGGATCAGAAATGTAACAGCTGGAATTGGACAAATGATTCATTGAACTTACTCAGGGGTAATCTGGATGGGTACACCCTTTTATTAATTTACTTGTAAAAAACCCACTTTTAAATAGCTCATTTACTATATTAATGTGGAGCCTGTTTTAAGGCAGGATTACTTTCCTGGCTGGCAAGAGGGTTTGGAGAGAAATAATTAATATGTATTTTAATTGCCTTTGCTGAAAAACTGAGATAATGCAGATAAGTGCCCTGAAAGAATTTATAATGTTGCTTTAAGAACAAAGGGGATTTCAGGATCTGAATCTTGAATGGAAAATAGCCTAAGTTCTGATTCTTCTCAGTTTATTCTTTAAAGGGTTTCCTAAATAGCTATTTTGCAGAGCTAAGTCACAGTGACCTTCTCGTGGACTAGAATTGTCACTTAATACCTTCCAAGTGGGGTATTTGAAAGCCTCTCAACTGGTATTTCTGCTCTTCTGTAGCCTCTACTGAAGATGGGCTGAGAGAGTTGGGGTTGTTCAGCCTGGAGAAGAGAAGGCTCCAGGGAGACCATAGAGCCCCTTCCAGTATTTAAAGGGGCCTACAGGAGAGATGGGGAGGGACTCTTGATCAGGAGTGTAGTGATAGGACGAGAGTTAATGGTTTTAAACTGAAAGAGGGGAGATTTAGATTAGATATCGAGAAGAATTTAATTCCTGTGAGGGTGGTGAGACATTGGAACAGGTTCCCCAGAGAAACTGTGGATGCCCCATCCTTGGAGGGGTTCAAGGCCAGGTTGGATGGGGCTTTGAGCAACCTGGTCTGGTGGGAGGTGTCCCTGCCCGTGGCAGGGTGGAACTGGATGGGCTTTAAGGTCCCTTCCGACTCAAACCATTCTATGAATTTATGATTCTACTCGGGTGTGCTTCCTTTTTGCTGCCTTCTGTAGCTGCAGCATTAGCCTTGGCAGGATCCGATCTTTGTGGGGAAGGGTGGTTTCTCTTTTCCGCAGGCTGGCATAAAGGTGGCACGGGCATCCTGCAACTGTTGCTTGTGTCTCTGCAGCATGAGAAGTACACCAGCCAACTTCAGATGAATTACAAAGGCACGGGGATGAAGAGGGCGGAGCAGCCTATGGAGCACGGAGTCTACACCGAGTCCCCGCAAGCAAAGCTGGAGAAAGGAGAGAGGAAAGCAATTACAGGTACTTGCTCGGGAACCAGTTAATCAAGATTCAGAACTAAGTGCTGTTTGAGCCCTGCGCCAGGTCATGATTCTGACAACACAGTATTGTGGGTTGCATCTAGGAGCAGTTCCAGAAGGGTCATTTTTCTAAACCTCTGAGTAATCCAGACTCTCATTTTTTGGAGATTCAGACTCCAAAAAAAATTAGCTGGTGTGATGGCTCACACATGCCTTGTCGCTGTGTATGTGCTGGAGAACCTGTAGGCTGAGCAGGTTTGGGAAGTTCTTTGGCACTTGTCTGGTCTATTTTTAATTTCCTAATCAAGAGTTGGTGTTTGACAGAGACGGTGACTCAGAGTAGAAAATGTATGGCTGCTGTGGTGTGGTGCTGGCAGGCAAAGAAGCAATAAGCCATTTCTTTCAAAAAGCCCTGTATGGTCTTAAATGTCTTGTATTTCCTGCAGTTCCAATATGTGGGATTGAAACTGACTGCCAGACTGGGAGATGTTTGCTTCTGGTTCACTGTTCCCCAGCTCCAAACCTTTTCCATTTGAAAAATTCCTTCTGTTCTCCATTTCTTTACCCGCTGCTGCCCTCCTTTAAAGACCCTTTGTCAAACTTGCTTCCTCCCCATTCCCCATCATGGTGGGCTAAGACCTTCCCAGCAGTTGTGTCTCACCCAATTCCTTACCTCTGGTATGTACTGCCATAGTTCTGCTCAGATGTCAGTTGGTGGCCTTCTAGAGCTTGATGTTGCACGGGAGGCACAAACCTGGTTTTAAAGGATCCCAGTGATGGATGACTGCCAGTGGTGGCCTTGTGGCACCGGGATGGGAGAGCTATTGGAAAGCTTGAGGGTTAGCAGAGAGACTGCCCACTGTGTGGAGTGAATGGAGGGAAGAGGATAAGCAAGTAGAAGAGTGAGACATCACTTTGGGCGAGGTGACCTAGAGGTAGATACAGCAGCTTTCTAGAAATGTGTACAACTCCGGGTAAATCCGTTAAGGTTTCCTGATAACTAATTGGAGTGGGTTGACTGACCTTAATCTCCCATGTATTGTCTTTATGAAAATCCCTCTAAGCTGACGCACTGTAGTAAAACACGGTGTAGTTTTTCTCCCTGGTATTGTCAATGCCTCCAGTTGTGTGTGGAAGCACATGCACACGCACCCACCTCCCCAGCTCCCATTTCCCTCCCATTTTTTGTGTTGCTTTAGCTGTGTTTGTGTGTGTTGCCCTCCCCCATGGGTGTAGCATTTGTGACTTTACCTTACAAGCGTGCAGTTAAAGGGATGAAGCTGGTGATGATTAACCATGACATCGAAGAGGGTGAGAAGAGGTGAACCTCACTGGGAGGGGGAGAGCTCTCCAGCTGCGTTGCAAGGGGCACGAGGTTCTTGAAAACTGGGCCAGTTTGCCAGTAATTGGAACCAGTTTGCATTTGGTGCCTGATCACCCGAACATTCTCATTTTTATTCTTGCCACCTTGTAAAATACGCCCCGGTTGGTTTTAACCTACATAGTGTAAGCGGTTGATATTTGGAACATCTTCAAAGTCAGACTGTTGAGTGACTCTTGAGCAAGGTGACCCATTTCTCTGGCGTGTGGTTTGCACACCTGCATTACGTTTCTGGGCATCGTTAGCGGGCACGGGCCGTAGGTCTAAGGCAAAAAGGGCTTGTGAGTACTTATCGGGGGCCAGTGCAGTGGGACTGATGGACAGATATGAAAAAAAATAATCTATGAAGTGCTCCCAACCCGACTGAAAGATGGAGGGTGGAGGACCTTGGGACTTTTTGTTGGAAGTGTTTTGCTGGGTTGGACTGAAGCCTGCGGAAGCAAGAGAAGGGAGACTGAGCGTTAAATCAGCGCCTCGTTCTCCAAAAAGCATCTCTGTCACGTGAGCAGAATGATCAGTGGGTCCCTTTTTCATCTGCGATGTGACTAATTCACCTTGTCTTCAGCTGCACACATGCACAGTTTCTCCTTGGCTGCTCCAGAGGAGTGGCAGTGATTTAAAATGATTAGTGGAAAGAAGAATGTAGTATTCTTACGGGGAGTGGGCTTGCTTAGTGGCAGCAGAAAGAGGCTTGGGGGAGAGAGCTGTTTTGCTAAGCCCCTAGGTATTTAGGAATTTGCATTGACTAATTAAAGCAAGGTCTGGGGCACAAAAGCCTTTAGAAGGATCGCTTCCCAGGGCCCGGGTGGAAAAGAGGCAGAGGGAATGCAGGCTTTCAAGGAAAGAGGTTTAACAAAACAATGTGAACAATTAGAGCTGCTTAGAAATGGGAGGAGGTGAGGGGCTGAGGATAAAGAGATCCAGCAGAGGGAATGGGAAACAGCTCAGCCTTTTACTCTTTGTGCTGTTGAACTTGCAGCTTTTGGGTGTATGTTGCCTGTAAGCAGAAAATCATCAGTCTTTGTGAAATGTTTGAGGCAAGTAGCTTGCCTGTGGTTTGAATATGGATATGAATAAGAAAAGTATGTGCAGTTCAGCTAGTTAATACTAAAAATAGCCATCCACTCTCCTCTTTAAAGACTTAAACGATGAGAAGGCCAGGTACTGCCTTGAACTGAGCAGATTTTAAGACTGTCACAATCCCCATCTGTTGCTACCTGAGTTGAGGTACTGGATGAGATAAGCTACTTTGTGGTTTTCTGTTCTCAACACTTAGTTAATCCTCAGGCTGATCTTAATTTTTTTTATTTATTTTTTTTTAAAGCCCTCCCAGGCTGATGGCACTAGATAATGCTGAATGTGATGACTAACTCTGAATAACTGCTGCGGGCCTGAGTTTCCAGGGGTGGAGGCTGCCTGCAGTGTCCAGTTGAAATGGGCATGACTGGTTGCAGGAGCAGGACTCGAGCTTCTCCTGGGATCTGTGAAACGGGCTTTCTCACCGGTTTGGTGTCTGCGTCATTAGGGGAGTCCTCTCAACAGAGTGCCTGACTTGAAAGTCTTGTTGGTGTCCGGGGCTGAGGTCAGCAGGCAGCGTGGACGGAGGCAGTGGGAGTTGTGCCCAGTTTGTGGAGTGGTTTCCATGGTCTTTGGCTGCTTTCCCCATGAGATCATGGTAATAGCTATTTAGACACACAGCTCTACCCTAGCCTTTAATTTAAGGGAGTGGTGGTGGTGTATCTGCTTTTCGTCTGAGTTAGGGTGGTGGTATCTGCAGCATGTTAAAGGTTTGACCATGTAATTAATACAAATAAATTTGTGATTATCAGCCTGATTGGAAAGCCTCTGAAATCTGTGTATGTTCACAGCAGGCACAAAAGACCAGGGCTTAGGTTTGCCATGCACATGTGAAATAAATACTGCAGCAAACAGTCAGAGAATTCCTTTATCGCTATTCCTGCTAGGTCTGAATTCTCTATTTTGGAAAGGAGTTAAAAAGCAGAGATGTAAGGAATTAATTTTAAAATGTTTTAGCTAGATCATCGTTTTCTTCTCCAAGGCCTCTGCCGTAAGAAGCCTACTCTGCATCTTCTGAAGATGGACATTATTGTTATTAATAATGAATCAAATGATTTGACTTGAAGCAAGCCGGATTTCTCATGCTTTTGTTATGACTTGCTGTAGACAGCTTCAAAGCTGCGTGTGCTTCTGTCAGCAAAGAAATCTGCCCTTGCTGTCTGTGGCTCTCTCTCTCGTGATGGTTTGAAGCTTTGTGAGGACCTGGGCGAAGCGCAGCCCTCAGCCCTGTCCTGACCACAGGGGACACCTTCAAGGGAAATCAGGCTCCCCTGCAGCGGGAGCTTCGTGCTTGTCGTGAGAGCTTTTCTGCCCACTCGCTGACAGAAAGCAGCAATAACACAGGCTTTTTCCCTTTCATCACCTGGACTGTGTTTTTTGGTCCTGCCCTTGTGTTGTTCTGATTCACTTCTTCATAAATATATCCTTTGTATTGACACGTCTCTCTTTCTCTTGTTGTGGTGCCTCTCCTTCAGGTGATCAATAGGTCTGTACTAATTTACCTGGCCATGTCATTGTCAGACTTGTTAAACAAATAGACCTTCCTTGTTCTGCCCTAAACCAGCCTTCATTTTTCCTTTCGAGTGGCTGCCCCAAAGGCTGAAATCCAGGAGCAGAACATGTGCATGTCAGTGGTCTTCCCTGTATTACACCGTCACGGATAGCTCAGTGTTTGTCTGGCTGACTGCCTGCACTGACCTCAATTCAGTTATCTAAAAGGATGGTTTTCAGGCTGTCTGCCTGAATTGATGAGCCAAGAAATATGTCTAAATGAATTGGCACCATCTGGGCAGCCTGGCACTGGAGCAGAGAGAGGTGGTAACGAGCTGCCATCAATTGGAGGAAGTCTCACGTCATTAAAATGACTGAGCAGTTGGTTTTCTTTGGTGTTCCTTGATTCACTGCTGACTCGGGCAAGCCCCCGAGTCTCTCTGCTCCTTCAAGAGCTTCCACCTTATGCTAAAACACAGCAGAGAGGGGGTGGGTTCAGCCTGGGATGCGTGTCTCGGGATGCGGGCAGACGTGCAGCTTTGGATGCTGCAGGTCCAGGTTGAGGTCGCTACACAAAACACATCCCAGCTGGTGAAGAGCAAAGCCCCCCCTGGCACAACTGCATATGGAGCTGCTGCCTGGCCCACTTCTGTCACAGCCATCTGGTTTAGCTGCCTTCCTATCGCGCTTTTTCCTCCCCTCTCTCCCCCTTTTTATACAATATTGTTGTGTTAGAGCTGGAGCGGGGAGAGGTGTCAGGTCAGTTGTGCTGGAAAATTAGAAGGGACAGAAGCTTCTGACACGAGCAGGGAAGCAAATTCATGTAGCCCTTCTCAAGTCAGGGAAATTTTACTCTGGCTCAGGATCCGGCCATTCTCAGCAGTAGCTGAGAATCAGGGTGTCTGTGTCACTTGATAATGTTATTCGAAATGCAAATTAATACAAAGGTTCAGTGGAAAAATTAATGGCTCTTAAAATATTGAAAGTGTCCCCAGATAGCAAGATACTGACTCCTAAGCTTCCCTGCTATGCTTTTTTGCAGTCTTTCAAATGAGTGTATTGTGGAGGCTGGGAGAGGGAAGGAGTGAAAAAAAGCCCCACAGAAGTGAGCAGATGTGTTACACACATATATCAGAGCGGTGCAAGTCGGGCCACGGGAGCTCTGTGCCATGGGGCAGGAGGGACCTCCTGCCACCATGCAGTGAGGGCAATGAAGCAGCTCCCACCCTGGTGGCCCCAGGTCTGTGTGCTCTGCCCAACCTGATGCCTTCTGGCACCTGTAGGTGCTTCTTGACATGCCCTGGGGTTTTGGCTTTGTGCTAGCTTTTGTCTGAGGGGGAATTTGGGGAATTTCCAAGCACCTATTAGAGCTCTTTAGGGTAGAGGTGGAAATTGGAGAAGGAGCTGCCTTATTATTCTTTATAAATCCCCCTTTTTTCCTTCATCTTTCCATGCAACCCCAAAGTTCACTGTCAACAGAAAAAGTCTGACCAAGGTTGATGTGCTCCCCTGGCTGGCTTTACCCTGTAGTAGAAAAGCTCCTGGGGGACAAAGGCAGTAGCTCCTGTGTTCAGTGTGGAGGTGGGACACAGATCTTGGGGCTGGAGCAGCTTCCAGGAATTTTCTGTCCTGCAGGATGGATGTGAGCTCTCTTGGCTCATTTCTGCCTCTTTGGAAACAAAATTTTCTTGGAACAGGAAATTTTCCAGGTATCTGGAAACTAGAATCTTCTAGATTAGGGGGCCTTTGGGATCCTGTGAGGGTCTGGGATGTGCTGGAGAGAGGAGCTGTAATGAGGTGACTCCTTGCAAGGTCCAGGAGGTAACAGCACCCATGCTTGGCAAAGGTGCTGCTTGCGCAAGAATCAAGTGCGAGATGGTCTTTGCATTTCATCTGTAGGGTGGTATGCTCAGAGTGTGTTCCACCAGCAACTTTAAATAAGCCACTGATGAGCTTTCATAATTGATTTTATTAATCTGAGACAAGTGTCCAAAATCTCACGTGTTTCTTCAGGGCTGAGCCCTTTGCTGTGCCCCATTAGGCATGAGTTACCCCAGACATAGCTGGAGTGGTGTTCTCCTTCTCCCTGCCTCTTGGCCATCCAACCCTGAGATCAATACTGACTTCAGAGGGTGATAATCCATTGGAGCATGTGCCCAAGAGAAGTGGCTGATGTTGGTAGAGCAGATCCTGTGTGGCTGGGGGTCTAGTGGGCAAGTCGTGCATGAAGAGAGGGTGGTAGGTTTCTGTAGGCTGTGTGACAGAAGGGCTCAGCCTAGCAGAGATCAAACCCTACATCTGGGTGCCTCTGTTCATTGACAAGCTTGTGAATATTTTTTTTTCTTTTTTTTTTTCTCTTTTTTTTTTTCTTTTTCCGTTCCTCTCTCCCTTGAGTGGTTTACCCGTCCTCGGTTATGAAACATATTGCCTGGCAATTCCAATTTATTCACGGTGAGAAATGCTTCCTCCTTTGAACTTTCAAAGGCCACCTACATAATGGGAACACAGTTTATCTTCCACGCACTCTAGGCAGAAAGGAGAGTAATACTTTCAGCCTCTTTTGATCCTCGCTGTGAAGGGAGGCAGCGTGGTTGATTTTGAAACACGGGGAAGATCTCTTGAAAAGGGCCTGTGGGCTGCATCTCTAAAGCAAAATTTTTGCCTGTGGACTGTCAGTGTATGAGCTTATATATCTCTGGAACTGTTCTAGAAAAAACATCTGAAGTTGTGGCCATTGGGTCTGTGTTACTTTAGAAACAGCAGCATAAAATCAGCCTTCTTTTTTTTTTTTCTTTTCTTTTCGTTGAATTATTTAATTCCTCTTCCTCTCCTGGCTTCCCTTCTGCTAACGACTGCTTTCTGTCATGTCTCTATTAAAGTAGGGAATGCAAAATTGCAGGGCTGTTTGAGGGCTGCTTTACACAGAGCGGTGTGTGGCTTGAAAACCACAAGCTGGGCAAGCGGTAGAAGCCCAGCCGTGGCTCTGTAGCTGGAGCCAGGGTTTAAGACGTGGCAGGTAAAGTGTGTGCTGATGGCTCTTGGAGGTGGAAGCAGAAGCAGCTGACAAAGCTGGAGCTTAACCTCAGCCCCTGACCTATCCTTATGTCTCTATCACCTCTAGATGAAAGAACAAAAGCTACTTTATTTGCTTCTCTTCAGCTGTTATAAAAACATAATAATAATAAGTATACCACAGCTAAATTGAGGTGTATTCTTTTTACTTGTTGCATAAACAGCAGCAGCCCAAGGCACTGCCAAAACACAATCTTGTTCTGTGGGAGACAAAAGGAGAAGCAGTGGATCAGCTCCTTTGGGTACCAGTTGATGCAGCAAAGCCCTGATCTTCCAGTGAGCGCTCACTGAGCAGAGAAAATGATGGAAGTTTGGCTTTTCTAGAGTGAGCTTCTCCATCAGAAAAACCTCTCTCCCGCAGTGACTCTGGGATCCGCTTGGTTTACTTTAAGCTTTAGAGACCAAGAGTTCACTAGTTCTTTATGTGCGTGTAAGGAGGTGGTTTTACCATTTTCCCTAAATTTGTAACGCTTCAAGAATTTCCTGTTGTGGGATGTGTGTCATTTCAAGTGAGAGTGGTGAATAGTTTGGAAAAAAACCCTGGCTTCCCAACATCCCAGTGCATTGTGGGGCAAGAAAGGGCAGAGCTAAAGTCTTTCCAGTTCAGGGAAGGACAAAAGCCTGATTTTCACCTGAATTGCAGGTGAGTTGAATACAATTTTGTGGTTAGTGATTTGCAGTCTGTCCTACCAAAAAGCTTCCGCTTCCAGTGAATAATGAGGCTACAGAGGGAGAAAAGCCAGTGTTTGGGAAAGACAGCAAAGGGAGGTGGAGTCAGCATCTTGCAAAAGAATGTAAAAAAGAAAAAAAGGGAAGAAAAAAAAAAGAAAACCTTAACATACTCATTATTATGTATCATGTGGTGGTGTTATAACTGCAATGTCGCAGGTACATGATCTCATCTGACCCTGCTGTTTTTCCCTTTTTGGCACGTGGTTGACTTCTGTGAACTCGATAAATTGATATTTTCTGTCTCAAAGTATTTGCTTTCCTCTTCCTAGAAACCAATACTTACCGCACCCCTCTTTATGGGCAGCCCTCCTGGTGGGGGGAAGACGATGCCAATAACAAGGAGGACAGAAGGCCAGAGGAACATTACTCAGGTAATGGAGGTGATTTGGGGTGGGAGAAGATGGGGGGGACATGACAAAATTTCTGCACACTTTGGATCTTTACAGTGTGAAGCCATCCTTCTTCAACGCTTTAATTACCACTTTTGCTGCGTTCCTACTGCACGTTTCTATGTTTAGATTGCTGCCAGAGAAACCAGAATAAGGGAAAATTAAAATGTTTCCCCTAAAATATTTCAACATTAGAAACAGCAGTTGTGGAATGATTTGGTATGGATGAGAAAGCCCTCGCTAAGGTTGTTTGAGAGTGAGTTATACAGCAGTGCTGTGTCTGTGGTTGTACGCAGCCCA
This sequence comes from Tringa tobata, assembly GCA_033628505.1. Classification (NCBI taxonomy): domain Eukaryota; kingdom Metazoa; phylum Chordata; class Aves; order Charadriiformes; family Scolopacidae; genus Tringa; species Tringa tobata. The sequence continues at coordinate 1,727,076 of JAHREE010000118.1, read as the reverse complement.
CCTGAATAAATCATCTGCTGTGTCTCCCAGGAGTTTCCTATCTAAGAAGCCCTTGGAGAGCTGATGCAATGACGGGATTTGATTGATGTGGGAGCAATCTGTTTCTCACCTTGTCATCCTTGGAAGCAATTTAATCTTACCACTCCTGTTGTTGTGAATCTATATGCGTGAAAGATACGTCTTTTTTCGCTTGTGCAGTAAACACAATGTTTCTATCAAGCATATGCTTTACTGCACAAAGAAGTGTTTTATTTCAGTGCATGTGCAGTGTATATGTTCTGTAGCAGAGAGGGGCTGTGATCAGCAGCCCTCCCAAGAGGTCAAAATAAATAAGTGACCCTCTAGCTGAGGAGTTTGGGTACTGTTGGGAAAAAATGTGATTTTATCCTTGGTGATGTTACAGAATTGGGTATTGCTTCAGCAAATCTGTGCCTGTGATTAGCTTTGCACGTTCAAATTACCTTAAAATGCCAGCAGCCCCATAGGTTCTGTCAAAATAAAATGTGTGTGTGTGCTCAGCATCTCACTTTGGGGAGCAATGGAAGAAAGGACAAAGTGAATATAACAAGTAAGCACCCATTTCAGTGATGAGACCAGAGTACAAAGCTATCTCAAACAGAACTTGGATTTTTTCTTTAATCCGTTTCAGTGAAATGTTTGTGAATTTTAAGATCTTGCCTTTTTTTTTTTTTTTCCCTTTTCTAGAAAGATCAAAAGAGATAACCCAACATGAAGAGGAACTGAATGGTAATATTTCGGCTTATAGAGATGCCCAAGAACAGTCGGTGTTTGGCTTCCGGAGAGAGCCAAGTTACTTTGAGATTCCAACTAAAGAATTTCAGCAGCCATCAAAATCTCCAGAAGCACAGGTCCATGAGATCCCAACAAAGGATGTTGATGCTGTCGTAGCCCCCGTTGTACAGAGTCATGCCTCTTTCACCATTGAATTTGATGATGGTACCCCCGGTAAAATAAAAATAAAAGACCATGTAACTAAATTTTCACTCAGACAGAGAAGACCGTATAGTAAGGAACCAGCTCATACAGAAGTGATGTCAGCAGAGAGCAAAGTGGCTGACTGGCTTGTCCAGAATGACCCAAGCTTGATGAGACGCCAGTCTTCAGGAGATGATGTGTACAGTACGAAGAGTGACCTGCCGGTTCATGTGAGGACGCTTAAAGGTGAGTAAATATCATGTCATGTGGACACAGTTCTCTGTTGGCCGTGCAAATGCAGCATAGTAAAGGGGGAAAACCCTTCTCCTGTTAAGGAGAACTGGGGTTAATTATCTCTGCTCCAAATTTGCAAGATGAAGAAGATTTCTTTAATGACTGTTAATGGTTTTGCATCTGGCTAGCATGCTTTTCAGCTGGCCCTGAAGTTGTCATGTGTGATGCTGGCCTCAGGACACTCTAATCTGGTTCCTCTACATCTATAATGCCAGCGCAGCAGTAACAGTGATTTAAAAAAAGAATTTTGATTTTTAAATGTATAAAATAATTTCCATGTGGTCAGGCAGGCTGGTAAATGCAGGTATTTCAGTGGATTTTTTTTCTCTTGGCTTCTCCTAGCTGGAGGAATGACTTTTCTTTTTAGCTGTAGTTCCAAAGAGGCTACGTGTGACTGTCCTGATGGCTGTAGTGACCAAAGGTCATCAAAGACATGGAGACCGGTGATAAATTTGAGATATACATGATCACCAACGGAGGAAATTGTTGTGCTTGTAGAAGAAGGTTTCTTCTCTTAAACTGAAGCTTCTCTGAAATCCTGCTCGGTTCAAAACCTTGAGGTTTTGTGGACCTGTGTCCCATTAAGTGTAACTGTGGGGAATTCTTTGGGGATTTTTCAAAGGTCTGAAGTGTAGTTCGGAGTGCAGTTCTTAGAGCAGCTGGTGGGACTCATGTGATTCTAATGCGACTCGGAATATATTTTGCAAGATTTGGGCTTGCTTGGATGTCTCTCTTGGGTCATGCACTGAACAGCTGGGAGGAGACCACAGATTCCTGCATTCTCACTGCCTTGCAGGCCTCTGGAAAAGCAATTAGTTTGAACCACAGCATTAACTGATGAAGTCATATTGAAGGTTACCAGACCTACTTGTTCTTGAGATCCTTCTTAAACAAAAGCAATACCTTGCTTTCCTTTAAAGGAGTATTTACTTGGTCTTTGTTGGATAAAAACCTCCTTGTAATATGAAGAGTTTTACCTATTACACCTCCAACTTGCTGTTTTGTGTACAGTTTTTTGAGAAACCCCTATGGTCAGAATGGTCTCTTATATCCAGCCCTGGGGTTTGGCATGGCGTGGCAATGGAATTGTTTTGTTGTCATTGCTTGTTTCTAGTTCTTCCCAGTAAGGGACACTCTTGAGGTGCCCTGCCTGATTATTTAGGGTTGTATTTTCAGTCTACTGTGACTGTGTGATAGAGGGTTTTTGGGTTTGGGTTGGGTTTTTTTTGTTATTGTGATTCTGGATTTTGTTGTGCCAGGGGTACAAATGTGCTTCAGTAGTTTTGCTCTTTCCTCTTGGAGAAAACTAGAGAGTTAGGCAGCTGCTGCTCATCCTAGGATTTTCCTGAGCAACGCACAGGAATTCTAGACTGACTGCACTTGCCTCTTCACAGTCCATAAGGCATGGAATGAAGCTGAGGTAATTTAGTGTGTAATTTGCATATCAAGAAATCAACTTGTTGGACATTTGATTAAAACATACAGTGTTGGTGGCCTGAGGAGTTTTTCCACTTCTGCCTTGGCAGGGGACGGGGTGTCATTTATCTGCGATAGCTGTGTAACGTGTTCTTCTGGCAGGGCTAATTTGGAAGATGTCTCGGAGGCTACTGCTGGCTGCCTACCAGCTTTGGGTCTTCAGGATTGGAGACGCCCACCATCGGGGTTCTTTAGTAACATTTGTTCCTTTTCAGGAGCAATGTAGTGAATGTAAAGCCTGGTCTCAAGAGAATTCAGGTCTTAGCATCTCGAGGGGATGTGCATGGGACATCCTTGGGCACAGCGGGTGTTTTTTCCTTGTGTCCTCACCATTTTGTGTTCAGCAGAGTTCTTAGCCAAGACCCTTTAATTTAAGAACTTTCCCTTCCAAGGACGAAGCTTATCAGCCCTCAGGGCACAATGCAAAGTTTGCTGGCTCCCTTCATGAGGGTGTTAGGAGACTCTTCAGAGGACTGACTCCTGGGTTGAATGGATCTTGTATTAAATTCTAATCTTTCACAGTTAACTCGAGGTAATAAATGGTCTTCACCCATGTGTCTGGAGAACTTGCAAAGTAGGTTTGAGCAGTTTTCCTCTCAAACACGTGGTATTTTAGCCAGTATATCTTGCTGCATATTACAGTCTAGAGCGCAGAGACCTCTTTCCCCGTTCTCCCGATGACAGGTTCCTGGTCGTTGACTGAATCGTGTTGTGTGCCTTCACACCCGTTTCCTTCTCCAAAAAAAGGTTTGTTTTTTTTTTGTTTTATTTTTAACTTTTTGTTTAACTTACTTTCTGAGAGTCCTGAACTAAGGTGCTGAGGGGCAGAGCATCACTGATACAAAGAGAAGGTTGTAAAGATGGTTGTCGCTAACATAAGTGAAAACAATTATGAACTTATTTAAGCTTAGTGAACTCTAAGTAACGAATTAACCTTTGCTTGGCTGGTGATAGGGTGGTGGAATTCATGGGGGGTGTCACGGTGCGATTCTTAAATCTTCAGGAAAAGGAAAGAATCCTGCAAATTCACTTTTCTTTTAGCCTCTGGTTTATTTTCCTCTTGTAGAGTGGGGTAAGGTGGGTGCTTGGAGCTGCATGTGCTTGTGACGCGCTGATCTGGTCTTTCATCCTGGGGATTTGGTTTCACGGGATGCAGCGCGTGGGGTTTATTTACTGATCCTGCAGAAAGATTCCTGCTCTGTAACAGAGAGAAACTAACGTGGGGATCTTGGACCACGGTAGTTGGGCAGAATGGCAAAATAATGTCATCGTTTTTAAATGGAAAAAAAAAAAAAAAAGAAACAGAACGTTAAGTATCTGAAACAGTCAGTGTTACAAAATGAGAAACCCTTGGGGTTGAAATGATTTCTTGAATTGGTTTTTAATAACTTGATAGCCAACTAATTGTCAAAAGTGGGGTCAGGAGACAGCTCCCTTCTCTTTTACTTCCCCTGATGGGATGCAATCCCTGTACCACAGCGGGTGTCTTTGGGGTTGTTTAATCCTGTAGGATTTTTTTTTTTCTTTTAACTGATAAGACGATAAATTTCAACTGGGAGGTAATGACAGGGCCACAGCAACGGAGAATATGAAAGTCAAATCTACATACCTTGTCTCCAGGCAATAGGCACGAGGACGGGACGCAGAGCGACTCCGAAGACCCTGTGGCACCCAAGGCAGAGAAGGAGACGACGGCGACGACGACGACAACGACGACGGGCAGCGAACGCGCGACGGAGCAAACCAGGCTGCAGCGCCAGATGAGGCGTGATCCCCACGAGATGCTGCACAACAAGCAGGCCTTCGTCATCGAGTTCTTCGAGGACACGCCGCGGAAGAAGCGGTCGCAGTCCTTCACTCACAGCGCTCACTCCTCTCAGAGTGACACCGACCCGGGGCTGAAGGCCAAGGTCGAAAAGCGCAAGAACGCGTTGCCGGCGGAGAAGCTGGGGAACGCGGTGCCACCGTCCCACCTTGGGGCTCAGGCGGGCAAGCCCAACAGCAACTCCTCCGGGACCCAAAGAGCTAGCTCCTTCAAGAGGGAGAAGACGGAGGATCGGATCAACTCTTCATCCTCTTCTGCTTCAAGAGCATCAGTCAAAACTTATGGGAGTGTCGGGAGGAAGTCTAAAATTTCTCAGGATTTTATGGCCGAATACTTGAGGGAGACTGCTCAGTCTGGGAAGCCAACCACTGAGAAACCGGCACCTCTGCCTACCCCGGTAGCTCCACGCGTGGTTATATCCTCAGAACCAGAGTCTGCTTCTGCTCCACCTCCAGAGGTAAAGTCTGCCCAGGGCAGGAGGAACGATGAGGAAGACAGCGTGAGCGAGACAGGCACATACACCATCGAGACAGAGACGCAGGATAAAGAGGTGGAGGAAGCGCGAAAAATGATAGATCAGGTAAATGCTGCTTTTCTGTGCTCGGCCAGTGAGCTGAGGGCTGAAGGCTTGGGCTTCTGCACGTTGTCCTGGAGGGCCCAACTTCATCGGCTGTTGCCATGAAGACCTGCTCCCTTTTGAATTGGATGTAACAGGATTTATGGTTAGGGGTGGGAAATCATCCTGGGTGACCTGCGTTAGGGATAGGCCTCAAAAAAATGCAGAAGAAGCTTTAGAAAACCCCAACAAAACAACATAATTACAAACAAACAAACAAAAAACCCACGGAGTACAAGAAGGCAAGGTGTAAGCCCACAGCAAAGAGCTGCCTCGCTTCCAAAATGAGATTTGGCTGTAAAAGTGCAAGAGTGGGTTTGCCACCTGTTTAGAGGAAAGGCAAGAGCAGAATAAAGATGAGGCTGATGCTTCTGAGATCCTGGCTGGGAGCAGCTCTGCTCTCTAGGATGGCTCCCAAGCCTCTGCCTTGGCATTGCATCACCTCCTGCCCTCTGTTGCAAAGATGGGGAGTTGCTGCCCATCTCTGGAGCATCCCTGGGTACACCCAAAGGAAACACAGGCCAAGGGCTGGTGCTCGCGATCCTTCTCGAGCCACAGTGGTAGGTGGGTCTGTATTTGGCTGTGCTTGGCTAGAGAGGGAGTGCTTGCTGCCAGGGCAAGTGGCAGCTCGTCGAGATAGCAAAGGGTGCGGTCGAGGGCAGAGGCAATCCTAGATGAATCTATACTTGTTTGGATTTTGCAAAGTGAATGGGAGCCTAAAAACAAAACCCCAGAGATGAGGGAGAGGCTTTAAAAAAACACACCAACCCACCCAACTAAGCAACCGCAGGGCAACCCAAAGTTTGGCTGCTTTTCAGGTTTAACTTTCATCTGTGGTCTATTATGAAAACAAAACTGGCAAGTTGCTATGAAGATTTAGTGAAGAGTAGGCAGGAGGATGGTGAGGTTTAAAGAAATCCTTAATTGAACTGGCTTTAGAGCTTTGTATACAGTGTTCTGTGAGCCTGGATCCAGTTTCCCTCATTTGTTTATTTATTACATTTGTTCCTTACGTTTTGTTTGAAATGTGATCGGAAGCTTTCAGGGCAGGGTTTAAGCCGTAGCAAGGCCCTAGTCCTGACATTAGATGGTTAATTGTTCTGGTAGGGAAATACCAGGAAAAATGCCACAAAATTGCAATTATTTCTGGCTAGTAATCTTGGCTGCCTGTGGCTCAGGCAGATGTGCTGGCCAAGTTCTGTTCCTGACTCTGCTATAGACTTGGTTAGGAAATGTCACTGGACCTCAGTGTTTCTGTCCAGGAAGAAAGATGGTATGAATTCTGGACTTGTATCCAGAACTGGAGGTTTTGAGGTGACTCTCCTTTTTATTCCCCCCACCATTGCACACAGACCTTTTTTTTTGATAGAAGTGAGAGTGGAGAACTTGATGGTTATCTCTGCCCAGCCTACGCATCCCCCCATGGTGGCATCTTCCTCTGAGCTTGTAGGCAGGGAAGAGAAGCAAGTCATTCTGAGGTGTGGGTCTTGGTCACCCCCCCAGGAAGGCCTGTTTATCTCCAGAGGGAATCTGGCCGACTAGTTCAAACACTCACCTGTCTCAGATGTGCATCCAAAGCAGGTCCCCACGCTGCTTTGCTCTGCCCACTCTCTGCTACAGTCTGTGAAAGACCCTGGAGATTGAGCTTCCCCATTTTTTTAATTCCTAATTCTCCATGAATGAGCTGGTAAATAGCCTTTCCTGACGCTCATCCTGAACTTCTCAGGGCTGAAAAGGGACTCCTTTTCAGTGAAAGTTACTACTGTTAAAGGCAACTCACTGAAATAATGAGGGTGAGAGAAAAGGTGGGTGTGAGTGGGATTCTATGAATAAGTGTAGTTAGAGCTGCTGCTGTGGAGTAGAGAAGAAAAATGATTTACGTAGTTTGTATGGAAACATTGCAAGTGTTTCTGGCCCTTTGGGATCATAGTTTGCATGTAACTGTTTCATGGATTTGGATTTTAGGCTAATATTTTTCTTTTTTTTTTTTTTAAATCTTTCATGTGCAAACATCTTTTCAGGTTTTTGGTGTTCTTGAGTCGCCAGAATTTTCCAGAATCTCTTCAGCCTTTAGACCAGTAATTAAAGGTGAAAAAGACGACTCCAGTTCTCATCAGCATCTAATCAGTGAAAATGGCACTAGTCAGAAGTCACCCTTGCTCCAGGCATTTGCCTCAAAACCTGTGAGTGGGTCTCAGGCTGATGCACAGGTACGGGCAGTCCAGGTGGATTTGCTGGGATGGTGGAGGTGTAGATGGGTTTTCTGTCTGGATGGAAATGCGATGCGTGGATTGATTTCCATTTTGAGGAGGCTGAGTGATGTGTGTGTGAGAGGAAAGATGTTGCGGCTGGAATTTGGTTTACAAACCCTCTTTCTGAAACTCCCTTCCCCACCTTGTTGTAGATGTCTGCAGCATCTCAGGGGAGTCAGAAGTGGGTGTCCAGGTGGGCGAGCCTTGCGGACAGTTATTCTGACTCTGGATCTGTCTCTGGGCAGGGTGATGGAGGTCCAGGTAAGCCTCATTCCTCATACTGTTTGAAAGTGGCTGAATCTAAGCCAGGATGATACGAAAAGAAGGAATTAAAAGCTTCTTTGCATCTGGCTGTGGCTTATTTTCTGTTTAAGCTAATGTACTTGGGGTGGGAAGGACAGAGTGAATGGTTCCCAGTGGAGTACTGTGTCCAGTTCTGGGCTCCCCAGTTCAAGAAGGGCAGGGAACTGCTAGAGAGGGTACAGCAAAGGGCTACAAAGATGATGAGGGGCCTGGAGCATCTCTCTTGTGAGGAAAGGCTGAGGAATTTGGGTCTTTTTAGTCTGGAGAAGAGAAGACTGGAAGTGTGTGTGTGGGGGTGGATCTGATCAATGCCTATAAATACTTAAAGGGTTGGTGTCAAGAAGATGGGGCCAGTCTTTTTTCAGTGGTGCCCAGTGACAGGACAAGAGGTAACGGGCACAAACTTGAACATAGGAAGTTCCATCTAAACATGAGGAGGAACTTCTTTATTTTGAGGGTGGCAGAGCCCTGGAAGAGGTTGACCGGTGATGTGGTGGAGTCTCCTTCTCTGGAGACATTCAAAACCTGCCTGGACACGTTCCTGTGCAAGCTGCTCTGGGTGGACCTGCTCTGGCAGGGGGAGGTTGGACTAGGTGATCTCCAGAGGTCCCTTCCAACCCCATATCATTCTGTGATTCTGTGAGTAAAGATTGAAAGAGCCTCTGGTTTGCATTTCAGAGTCATTGAAGAAGTTCTTAAGTGTTATGTTTGACATGACTAAAGGGCACCTGGGAAGGAGAAAGATCGTTAGGGCCTTGGATATTAACTAGCCCTGAGTAGTGATTCTTTAGACTGCCTTATGATGCCAGATGAAATCCCTTTGCAAGTTGTCTTGGACTTAATTGCTGACTTGCAATTTGGGGCCTTTTTGTGGGCTTCTCCTGTTTCTGGCTGTACTGAGAATTTTAGGCCAATCTGGGGTTTGCTGTTGATAAACAGACTCAGTAAAGATTAGAAGAAACCTTTGTTTTGTAGGTCACTGCCATTGTTTACAAACTGTGTGAGAACCTGACTTCTGGAGCATTTGAATATTACTATATTCAAATAACCAATTATCCTGGTATTTAAAGGCGATATATCAGATGTGAAGCCCTGGCCACAGAATGGGAAAAATAAGAACACTCTTTCTAGGAAGTATGTCCATACTGATAATCCCACCCAGGCTGGGATGGTGAGCTCTAATTCACAGCCTCTTCGTTGTTGCAGGGTCTTTCTCCTCAGCCTTTCCTGTGGGATATGATCACATCACAGAACTTGTACTGTGAAAAATGCCATCTATTTAGTCAAAAGGGCTATGTTTTGTAGAATGGTACTTAAAACACTGCATCGCTGCAGTGGTTTGTCTGATGGCTTTTCATCTCCTTCCCGTGGCCTGATTTATGGTAGATTGATGCCAGCAATGCCTTTAGCCTCTAAATGTATGTGCTTGTACTGAGAGGTAGATTATGGGAGAATGAATCTGAAATCCTACCTTGACAGAGGGAACGTGTTGAGCACTCTGATCCAGCAAAGGAACTAAGTACAATTTTACCTTAAATATGTATATTGATAAACCCGAGGGACTGAGCAGGAGCCAGGCCTTATTGGTGCTCATATTACATAAAAGCTGAATTAGAAGCACATGTCTTGTGAGTGCTTTTGTGGATTTGCACCTTGCAGGATCAAGCTCTTACTAAATTAAAAAAAAAAAAAAGAAAGAAAAAAAAAAAGTGATGTAGTTGTACAACAGTTGATTCTTGTCCACTTAACTTCCCTTCAGAAAGCAGTGTAGCCCCAAAACCTGGGGAACCAGAGAATCCCGTGCCCTTGAGAACAAGGCGCCTTCTTCCCCAGCTCCCACCAAGTGATAAATCAGACAGTCCCACGCCCGCGGTCCTGGTCTGCCAGGAGTCCTTCTCCGAGGCTACCAAGAGAACCATAGTGAAGGACCACTGCGTGGAAGCCTATGGCGATTCCAGCAGCCGCCTCTTCATCCAAGAAGACTTGGATCCAGATAGCCTCAGCGATGCCAGCAGGTCTGACGATGGCTTCAGCACGGAAAAAGGCAAAAAATATAAAGAGAACAATAAAATGCTAGAGCAGATGGGGGAAGACGCAAAATCGGAGAGTCGGCAGCCAGGAGCCTCCCGGGTCTCAAACGTGAGAGTTGTAAGTGAGCCAGTTACTGCTTCGTTCTACATTGGAGATGACAGCAATGACGTGGGGATTCCCTCCAAGCTTTCCCTGAGCGTGTCCCATACTCGAGCAGACAAAGACAACAAGGATCAGGAATTTTCTTTCAAGTCTGCTGGCATGCCAGTTCCTGGAAAGCCACCGGTCAAAGATGTCAGTGCTTACATTAATGCAGCAGGAAAAGTGGTTATTTCCCTTCATCAGGGTCTTCCTCAAGACCAGGAGAACATGGCAGGAAAGGAGACGTCATCGTTTGTCAGACAGGAAAGTTTTACCAAAGATAAATCAAGCAGTGGTGTTCCTCAAAATAAACTCCCACATATTTCAAGTCACCCTCTGCTTAAAGATTTAGAGGCTGTTCGGTCAACCCGGATGGACTTCGGTCAGGAGACTCATCTTATCCTTAAGGACACTGAAACAGCCTTGGCAGCACTGGAAGCCAAATTACGTGGTCAAAGCCAACAGCTGGAGCCTTCGGAAACTGCTGGTCAGCTGGAGGACTCCTTGTCAGGGGACTCGGACGTGGACACCGCCAGCACGGTCAGCTTGGTGAGCGGCAAAAACGTCCCCACCAGCGCCCCGAAGCGCAAAGCCATTGCGAGTTTGCAGAAGGAGAAATCGTCCTCCACGCCGTCCATCCAGGAGCAGTGCGGGCAGCCGAGCGCTCGGGACAGGCTGACGGAGAAACGGAAGACCCAAGCACCGGAGGCGTCCAACCGCCCCGAGGCCACCAAACGCTTCCAGATGAAGCGGAGCGCCGGGGCTCGAGGGTCACTCGACTTCACAGATGATGAGAGAAGCTCGAGCCTACCCTACTTACCGGTCCCCGACGCGGTCGTGTCTGACCACGAGCACTCGGTAAACCGGCCAGTTCCCAGAAGGAAACCTTTCACTCAGGCCACCAAGGAGGACCACAGCAAAACAACTTCGAACGTGCAGAAGATCCAGCAAGTTCTCACCCGCTCCAACAGTTTATCCACCCCACGGCCCACGAGGGCTTCCAAGTTACGTCGCGCCCGGCTGGGAGATGCTTCCGACAACGAGTGCGTTGATACCGAGAAAACATCCTCCAACGCTGAAGCTGCTGCTGCGGCCTCCAAGCAATCCACGGAGACAAAGAAGCTGTCCCGGCTGGACATCCTCGCCATGCCCAGGAAACGGGCAGGTTCGTTTACGGTGCCCAGTGACTCCGAAACGGCTCAGTCGAGGTCGGGGTTTTCGGGCCGGAGCGTGGATTCCTATCGGAAGACGGGAATTTCGGAGGTTAGAAACGCGGTGAGGAAAACGGCGGCTGCCGCCTCCACGAAGCAGCCTTTCAGCAGGACCCGTTCAAGCAGTGTCAAGTACTCCTCCTCCTCCAGTAAGTGCTCGTGCTTTATGTTTCTCCCC
>JAHREE010000118.1:1697063-1710932 GCA_033628505.1 Tringa tobata | reverse complement strand
GTTGAAATAATTATCCTTCTTGCACTATTTATGTTTATTGCATGCTAAAAATTGTTATTTGCTGCTTGTTTTGATTTGCATTGTTTAATGCATCCAGCTTCCCTTTTATTTTAATGATTTTTTTTTCTTGCACATTTGTATACGCATGTATATGGGAATAAGCTGAAAGATTATGTACAGTCTCTTCTCTTGCCTTTTTTGAGATGATGTTATTATTGACTTCTTGGTAAACGATAACAAAATTAAAACAAAATAATGTGGTCAGAGTTTTCCAAACAGGAGGCACTCTTTGCGCTCCCTCTGCCTTTGGACCACAAACTTCAAATCGTATGGAGAAAAATGCTAAGTGTTGGCCAGTTCTTGGATTAAATGAATTGGTTTTTGATTTCCAGAGCTTTGTAGCAGTGTGCTAACACCTTCCCTCGTGCAGCAGTTGCAGCAAAGTATGCTAATCCTTTCTTTGAATTAGATGCTCTTAAAATACTAACCTCCTAATTCCTTGATAGGATTGTGGACCTTGCACAAGCTCTAGGTATTCTCGTGTACTTTGTGCTTCCTTGTGCTGTACTGAGTGTGCGATGCATGTTCCTCTACTAATGCTATTCCAGTGAATCAACGCCGAGCACCCCCTTCCTGGAACAAAAGGGAAACGTTGACAAACTGAACTATTGGCACTGTGCTATCAAGACGTTTTTGAGCATGATACATTGAAAACATTGACTTTTCAATGTTTCAAACCTTAGGAATAAGGAGATAGATGGGACTGATTTATTCAAGGATTTCTTAAATTATTTAACTAACCTCTAGTTTCCAGCTCTCCCAGTGGGAGACAGTTAATCTCGCTATCAGAAGAACAGAATGAACTATCTGGCCACCAGACAAGAAATGCCAGTAGATTGTCATGCCATCTGAAGTAACTTTATGTGAATAATCCACGTTACCAGTTCTCAAAGCTAAGGGCCTGTCTCCCCTACTCCTCTGTTTACACGATTTGTTTACTCGGTATCAGCTCCCTCCGTACCATTCAAATGAGACTGATTTCCCTTGGCGTACGGGGATGGAAAAATCAGGCTCTTAATTTTAAAATTCCTGTTCAGTGACAGGGTGACCTTTTGATTCTAAACCTGTGTTTAAAAAAAAATAAATCTCTACTGCTGGAATATGACCAAATTTTTTTTTTTTTTAAATATATATATAATTTTTTTTTAATCCTAAGCCAAGACTTTTATCTAGCTATAACTGAAACAGCAATGTCTAGGAATTTTTTTTTCACTATGCAGTAACTATCTATAGTTTCTACCTGCATTTTATATGCCAAATCTATCATTTTTGTTTGTATCACCTGTGATGCTGGCTTTAATTCGCTTGCAGTGGTTCAGACTTACAATAATCTTGGTAACAGAGTGAAGCTTTTAACTGTTGTAGCTTTAAATAAGGCGGCTGGTTCTGTGTTTGGTGGATCTTCATTCTCCAGGGAAGGACGGAAGGGAACGAAGCGGTGTCCGTAGAGAGCGTAGAGCGGCAGCGAACGCTGGGAGCCCAGTTTTCAAATCAGGACATCGAGGTGCTTCCCATGTCAGGAGGACCTGGGTGTCTGCAGAACCGGTTGGGATAAGTGGGCAACTTCCACTTGGCTCCAGGGGTGGGAGCCAGCCCTGACTGTGTCATTAATGGTGAATGGCGAGGCAGGAGGTGAACGTGGGAGCGTGGACTCTTGTGAATAACATCCCTCACTATAGTCTGTTCTCCACTCAAAAACCCCCCTCCTTTTGCTTGTACTCGCAGCTAATTGGAAAGGTGTCTGCAGGCTTGAAAATTGGGCTCTCTTTAGAAAAAAGACTTCTGTGGGACTATGAGGAGTCTGAAACGTGTGCTACTTATACACAGAGCTTCTGTGCATGGAAAGTCAAGTCTGTGGTAATAATTTATTACATTGGAGTTGGTAACACAGTCATTTTGCTTTTCCATTGGAATTTCCCACTGCAAATTTGTGCAGTGAGTGGGAGCCATAGAAGTGCTCAGCTTTTGAAATAATGTGCCGTTTAACTTAAAATCTGCACAGAAACTCTCCTTTCCTTGTGTTCTTGGGCTAGTTTTGTGTTACCTTTTTGCCCTTTTGTAGTTATTCTTTACTCCTTCCTTGGTCTGAAACCAATTCATTTTTTATAAGCGTCAAGGCGGAGACCACAGGGTTCAGATTACACTTCCACTTCGGAGGAGGAATATGGCTCAAATCACAGCTCCCCTAAACACAAACGCTCCCATACTTCAACAGCCACACAAACACCGAGGCTACGTGGCTCTGGACTCAGCAAGCAGAAGCACAACGGCAGAGAAACGGATGATGATGAAGACTTTGATGAGCACCCTGACCCCTACAACTTCATGGCGCAAACAGCAGAGATAGCAGAAATAGCCAGGTGAGGTGGGGTTTTGTGGGTTCGTGTGTTCAACCCACATGTTGAAAATGGGTTGATTTTTTTTTTTTTATTTTTTTTTTCCTTGGTGTTCAAATCAAACCTAGTTGTGGGGATGGAAGGAGAGACGCTCTACCCTGTTGTTTTCGTGCCCCTCCATCTCCTTCATATCTGAACTTTGACTTGTTCAGACTTGGAAGGTTTTCATGAAGCTTTACAGCCTGTGCTAGGATGTGCTGGTTGTACCTTCTCACTAGAAAATGCCAAAGTGCAGGGTGCTGTATCTCCGTTTGTCTCTTGTTCAAGCTGTGGATGGGTCTCCTCATGTAGCTCCAAAGTCTGTCAGAAGATGTAGCTGTCTGTGACCTGCTTATCTCTGCTTTCTGCTGGAAGTCACTGTGTGTGCAGGACCAGTTGGTGTGAATTGTCCTAATTCTCTGCAGAGGAAGTCAAAGGGATTAGCGAAGACCGAATAAGTAAACTCTTGAAGCTGCTTTGCCTGAAGGCAGTGAGGGAGCAGTAAGCAGTTGCTGGAGGGCAGAAACCTCTTTTCATGGCACAATTGAATCCAAATCTGTCTGAGCTCGGTGTTTAAATGATTTGTTGCTTTGCTTGATGTCCCTGGATATGGGACCTATTGTGTACTGGTGGTCTGATGGTTGCCTGGAGGACCTCAGCAGTAAAGCAAATAGATTCTTTTTTTAAACAGTGGCATTTGAGGTTTGACATCTCTAATATGCAACTGTGTTATGCCAACTTTCCAGAAATACTGGTCTTCCATTGTACTGGCCATACTTGAAATACTTTCGACGGAGGAGGAAGCCGTCTGCTGGCTGCTTCTGGCCGGCATTTCCACGTCACCGTCACCCCTGTCGCTTGCCACGCTGATCTCAAAAGGGCTTTTCTTGCCCGAATGTTGCTGTCAACCTTCAAACGGGGCTGTGTTACCTGTGCTGCACGGAGCCTGCGTGCGGGAGATGCCGGCTTCCCTCCCGGCAGCGTTCCCGGGGCGGGAGAGCGCTATAAATAAGGGCTTGCGTCAGCCTTGTCTGGCGCTGCACCATGCAGGGCTCGGTCACAGAGTCTGCTCCCTAATTGCAGTTCTGATTTCCGTTGCTGCTCCCAAATTAACTGGGAGGGGTTTAGAGGAGTCGGGGAGAGTTAAAAGGGAGAATGCCCCTTGTTTACAGTGAGTGAATCATATAATGGATGCGTTCGGTGACGGCTCTATCCAAACCAGTGCGGATAAGGCACCTTAGGCAGGCAGATCAAACTGTTTTTTATTAACTCGATTATGCATTTTTCTTTCCAAGGAAATGTTTTGATGAACTGACAGTTTTATGACATTACTTGGTTTTTCAAATTAAAAAAGGAAGTGTCTTTCAGATGTAGCTAGCTAGCTGGGAAATTATTATTATTATTTTTTTTTCTCTTAGAAGCTTTTCTTTAGAATTACTACAACAGCTACTTTTTGGTCTGAAGGATTGGGTTTTTTTAAGCTCTGCTAGCAGCAATCCAGAGACTTAGAAACTGGGTTTGAGATCTAGAGTGAGTAGAGCCGAATGCTGCAATTGCTGAGTGTTAACTGGGCACCTGTCAAGGGGCTTGAAGACTTGGTTTCTGAAAACCAGATCCCTCTAAAGTCTGCTGTGCTTACCCTGGTAATCCCTCAGCCCTTCCGGAGAACGCGGAGGCGTACTTTGATTTACAGTCTGTAAACCACAGAGGAGAAGGAAAGAGAGTTTGAAATCTTATTATTAAAATGATAAAGAAAAAAGTGTTTCCTTGCACAGGCTTTTAAAAGGAAAAGAAAGAAGTCTCAAGAAGAAAAGGTTGCTATTTACTTCCTTCTTTTTTGTTTTTTAATAGAAGAGTGGATGGGTGAGGGAGCAATAACATAACGCTTCTTTATGGATTGTCTCCAATACTTTCTGGTAGCGAAGAGATTTCTCAAATCTCTTCTTCAAAGCTGGGTTCAAGATGGGAATAGATTTATTTTGTTCCTCTCGTACACAGCCAGAGTATTCTTTGGCACCCTGCCAAGGCACCCCCAAAAAAACCCTGCTTTTCCTCACCTCTGCAGAGATTATAATTCGTACAAACTTATTTTTATATTTTACGAGCATGAGGCTTGTTGTATCGTGTGTCCTAATGGCTCTGCTGCCTGCCCTGTGCTTCAGACTCAGCCAGACCTTGGTGAAGGACGTGGCCATCCTTGCTCGAGAGATTCACGATGTTGCTGGAGATGGGGACTCGCAGAGTTCATCGGGGACGGGACCGAGCACCTCCCTCAGCTCTGTGCCCAACACTCCTGCTTCTACCATATCGGCGAGAGAAGAGGTAAGACCCTGAAGGACAGAAATCTCTGCCTCTGAATGTGAGTCTGCAGGGTATGGTTGTGGTGGAAGACCAGGGCAGCATCCCTGGTTGCTGTGGCATTGAAAAAAAACCTCACCCCTTGTCCCTCCGTAAAAAACACCAGCAGAAAGATTGACTGCAGTCCGTTTTGGGTGCTCTTCATTTAGCCCTCCCCTGTGCCACAGTCAGCCTTGCAATAGGTGGGAGTGGGCTGCACGAGTCATGAGCTGTATTGGATCTGGGCAGGTTTGGCTTTTGTTGAGGGCTCCTTACTGTGCCTCCAGGAAGCAGGAGGGGCCCTCGTGTCAAAATGTTAGATTCCTCCTGTTATTTCCTAAGGATTTCGTGGTCTGTAGTTGGACTTCGGTCCCTGAAGTTTGTATCTGAGGAGGAGGATGGGGCAGGTGTGCTGTGCTGTGCTGCTGTACCAGGGAGCCAGAGACTCCCTCCTTGTTTCAGAGAAGGCCCTGATGATGTGCTCTGGCTGCACACTCCGTATGAGCTGAGTATTTTGTACCTCTGCTGTGTCCTTTCTGCCAGGGCTGTTGAAACGTTGTGCAGATGTTACTTGAATCCCTTCCCTCCATCTGTGTATTGATGGGTGAGGGCTGGGATGCTGCTTTCCAGCAAACAAGGAGGGCAAGGAAGGGAGGTAGGTAGGTTGGGACGTGCTGTCCTTCAGCTCTTCAGTGAAGTTGTGGCTTCCTCCTGAACCACGTAACACAGTTTGTCTGCACTGGAATGGGGAGGAGAGAGGTGATTTCTTCATTTGGCTCACCAGAGCAGGGACTCGGCTCAAACTTGGCGGCAAGGTCACCAGGAGGCTCCAGCTGCTAAAGCAAAATTGCTTTTGGTGCTGTTTAAATCCAAATTCCCTTCTGTCTACCGCCAGCTGTGGGCTTAAAAAAATATACAGTGCTCTCTGTCTGCTCTTCAGATGGTCCTCTGTTGTCTTTGACTGTTGTGAGAGTTGCAGACCTCTCCTAAGCAGTGTTCGAAGCCAAGGACCAAACCTGTTCCCCCGCCAAGAGCGTAGCTGGAGGCCCCGTGACCCTGCCGTGTTCATCACTGAAGGTGCAAAGCAGAAGTTTAGGGAGATACCCAGAAGATAAGGCGAGTGTGGCCATGCTTGTGTTAAACTGAGGTTAACTGCAGCCTGCTCAGGGAGGGATTGTTTTCCCGGAGGCTGTTAGGAGCCACAGTGTACAAATGTGCAATAACTCCAGGCACCGAGATAACGTGTTTTATTGCTTTGTTTCCATGCAAGTGCCACACCTGCAAAACTGCCTTTTGTGTTATTCTTTTTGAGAAGTTAAGGTGACAAATCTACCTTACTTCTGACTTGCCAACGCAACGTTTGCTGTGGGTTGGCACCAACTGGTACTTGGCACCGCTTCCTTCCAGAAAAATCAGTGTGCCTGCTTTTTTGTCGAGTGCCACTGAAGGGTACGGCCATAAGTCAGCTCATACAGAGGGATGTCCTCTGCTGCTAGAGGAAGGACAGTGCAAAACACAGTGTTTGTGTGAGATGATGGGCTCCAGAAGCACGTGGTTGTGATGCTGAATGGCAGGATTGCAAAGCCAGGATTAATCAGACCCAGGCAAATCGAGGGTTTCTCTGTGACGTGGCTTTGCGATGCTGCCGTGTGCTGTGAGGGACCTGCCATCCAGCCCCTTTGCAGTGGTTTTTGAGATCTTACAGTGGTGTGAAGGAAGAAGCACTGGCCGGGAGCCTGTGGAGATGGATCAGGAGCCATAACCTTTGGTGTGTTCAACCAGTGTTGGCTGAAATCACCATAAAGGCTTTTAATTAGACTCCTCCAGACAGGCTTGGGCAGCGCTGTGATTCAGCAGGGCCAGCAGCTGGGAGGCCTCTGAGTTACACCAGTGCATCAGTGGAGCTGCTGTGTGTGACCAATAGCCAGGAACAGGTTAAATCAGCAGGACTTTCTACTGGCGATGATGAACTGAATCCTGAATAACTCGGGGTCCTGAACTGTGCATCTCAGGGGTCGTGTTATGAATGGGAGCAAAGCAAAGTGATGTGGGTTTAATAAACACACATCTCGTCTTTAGAACTGGAGTGGAACCAGCAGGGACGTTTCCCTTGGTCTGGGTGCTGCTGAATCTGTGCTAAAATAATTATTTTGGCTTAATGCAGGGAAGTTGGTAGGAAATATCTGAAGATCAGCGTGTTTGATGCTAAACACTGTGAATTTTGTGGGTGTTTATTAAACAGCTTTCTATTAAATATTCTAGGAAAGGAGACAGTGATGAGAAATAGCTACTATCGTTATAATAGTAATGTATTGAAACATCTCATAAAAGGAAATAAGTGAATAAGAAGTGTTTTCTGCGGACTGTCTTATACTCCTCTGGCTCTTGCAGTCATGTATGCCATTCTGCTAGCTCCTATTTTTCTACTACTAAATATTTATATCTATTCTAATAAAGTAGGGGGAAATGCAGGAAAAATAAGGGCTGATGCCAGAATCACTTTTGAGGGTTTAATGTCATTCTAGAAGCGTCACTTTGGACCAGTGTGTAGCACAGCGATTCTCAGCATCAAATTAATTGCTTTTTAAGTTACTTTCATGACAAAGCTTGGTTAAAGATTAAAATCATGAGCGTTCTCTTAAATGCTAAGTTGTAGCCTTAGATTTAAACCTTATTCTTCATTTTTTTGTCCTTTTGGGTCCAGTGTTGGCTTGGGTGTTCGCCAGGGAGGTTTTCAGTTTCCCTAGTGCATGTTTGGGATGTTTTTGTTTGTTTTCCTAGCCTGGGCTGTATAGTTTATAATAACCTGGATTCTTGGCATACTGAGCTAAGTACTGCTACAAATTAAGCAAAAAAAAACCCAAACAAACCCAAACCAAACAAAAAAGGGGTCCAGCAAGGGTAAGACCTTTGTGATCCCTCTTTACCAAAGCCGTGGTTTCTTTTGGATGCCTTGGGTTGTGGGTTTGTACGTCTTAAAAAGCTTAGAACCAGCTTCCTGCAGAGCCAAGCACTCAAACTGAAGGCTCAGCTGCTGCCAGAGGAGTCAACTGGGTCATCCCAAATCACTGGCCACTTCTGCAAATTTTAGCCCGGCACAAAATTCTTTTGGCTGGTATTTTTTTTTCAAGTTGATAATGATACAGCAAAAGCTTCAGAGCCCAATTATGTTCGTTAAGTTGTTGTTTAACGTACTGGGTATGAGCATTGGTGTGGTGAGAGGAAATGCTTAGGGGTGTGACAGAACAGAAAGCATGAGAACAGACCAGGTCATGTTGAAAATCTCCTGGTGATGGGGAGCAGGTGCTGCCCTTGGGATGTTTCCAACTGGTTGTGCTGGGAACTGCTGGACTTTAGGAATATCTCATTCCCTTCTGATGCTGTTTCACCACTGCAAGCAGCCTAACTTACTGCTTCTGCGCTTCACGAAAGGATGCTTCAAAAAAAGCAAAGCTTATGAGCTAAACATTTTGGCTGTTGTGCCCCTGCACTGTAATATCTCCTACTTTCTGCCTGTGTATAACCCAAGTGCTATTGCATAGGGAGTGAGGAGCCTGGACCCTGGATGGCTCTCACAAGAGCTGTGTGCTTTGCCAACCAAAGAGCTTCCTGGGCTGTGTGTTCAGCCTGTTCTCTGTGCTTGGAGGATTTTGGGATTTCTACTGGAAATCTGCAGGATTTCACCCAGCACAGGTTGTTTTGAAGTAACTGGGGAGCTGCCTCAGACCACCTCTGCAGAACTGGTTGGTGACCAGGACCTCCACGGGCTTCAGTGCATGCTGGGGGCGGGGTGGGCATCGAGTGCTGGTCCTCAAGAATGTGCTTTTGGGAATGTCAACCCAAAATAACCCCAAATCACATGTTCTCTTTGATACTTGCTGTCACAGTCATTCACTAGCATTGATCTCTTTGTTTCTGTTTTAACACAGATTGCTCGTAGATCTTTTCGGCTGGCATATCCATCTCAGGTGCACTTTCCATCCCATTATTTTTGTATCTCTGTCTTGTCACTGTTATTTTCCTTCCCTTCTTTTAGAGTTTTTGTCAGTCAGTCAACCAAACAGGAGTAGATGTCTTGCCTTTTCTGTTCTTCCTGTTAATTATTTGCATTATCTGTGGTTTTGTATTGCTTTTTCACCTCTTCCATGTGTTACTGAATGGCTACTGGTTAATTTTTAATGTGGCTTTAATGTTGCATTGATATATTAAAACATAAGATATGGGAAAATGGGGCCTTTTTGAGTTGGAGCCTAAATTTCAAAGAGGCAAAGATGTACTTCTCAGCTACATGCTCAAGTCTCAAAATTATAAAGTGGAAAAGCCCCACTGAGGTTCGTAGGACGACTCCAGTGGGTAGATGCTTGCAGGATTGGGATCTGGTAATTTGCTTAGGAACCCATACCTGTCTAAACAAGTCTTAAATGAATCAGTATTCCTCTGGGACTTGCCTGAAAATCTGCAATACCTGCAGTGAGTGCCTGTGTGCCTCCTTCCCTACTAATTTTTTAATGACTCATTATTTCCAAGTTGGTGCAGCACATTCCAGAAGCAAGTCTGAACTACCAGAAAGTGCCTCCGGGATCAGTGGAACTGAAGGATTTTGACCAAAATATGAATGATAATAGAGAAGAGGATCCCTCGAGAAAAACAAGGACAAGAAACCGTGAGGAGGCAGGCCATCTTTTTCTTTACTTCATATATGACATTGCTTTAAGCTGCAGTACGTATACCTGCTCTTGCTAAGCTGCCAAAGGAGGCTACTAAAAAAAAAAGTTGACTTCTCAGGAGCCCTGACTTGTAGGTATAGAAACTGTGTTTAAAAAAAAAAAAGGAAAAAATAAAAAAGAGGAACAGAATCATTCTTCTTGCCAATGCTGACCTAAAAATTCCTCTCTTGTGTATAACTCCAATAAAACCCGAAGCTTGCTCACTTGTTGTTTGGGAGGAGGCATTTGGTGTCAGAGCCCACTTAGGCTATTTCAGTGCTCTTTTAAAGAAAAATGCAAAAATCTCAACTTTGAAATCTGCAGCACCCATAGTTTAATGCTCCTGGAGCCCCTTTAGGGACTGGAAGGGGCTCTAAGGTCTCCCTGGAGCCTTCTCTTCTCCAGGCTGAACAACCCCAACTCTCTCAGCCTTGTCCTCTCAGGAGAGGTACTCCAGCCCTCTGAGCATCTTTGTGGCCCTCTGCTGGACCCATGTCTGCACCTTATGAGGAGTTTCTGCAGCTGGGCTCGAGTGGCACAGCTGGATTGCTGTCTAAGCAGCGAGCCATTTGCATTGTTCCCTCCAGTGTGTGCGGTTTGATGCCGTTTGTCTGGAGCTAGAGACCAGGGTAACCCAGAAATCACTGGGATGATGCTGGAGGAAGCCTGGCCTGAAACTTGAGGCTGGGAATGGTGTTGGAGTGAAGGCTGTAACAGGTTGATGGTGACAGGGAGCAGTGGAGCAGGCTGTTGCTTCTGCTGGCTCTGGTTGAGAAGGAAGAGCTGGGGCAGAGGCTCTGGGGAGGCAGGAAGGGATAGCTGGGCTCCAGGACAGTCACTCTGCTGCTCCGGAGGGGAACTGTGACTCAAAACGGGTGATGGAGGGGAACTTGGGCTGAGCCACCGGTGTCCCCATCCTACCCTGTGACTGGCCTGAAGCAATCCCTCTCTCCCCTGTAGAGACATGCCAAGGCCAAAAAAAAGATGCAGATCCAGTGCTCCCCAGCTGATCTGGGCTTTCCTGGCAGAAGCCTGGGGCTCCATTTGAACCACAGGACTTGACTTATTTGGGGTTTGGTGGTTTTTTTTCTTGTTGCTTTTAATAAAGCAGAATGTAACGTGGTGGGATGTTACATGGCTGTGAAGGTGGCTTGAACTCATGTAAATCACATTAGATGGTTTCAGTGAGACTGCTTGTGGGACTTTTTGTGTTGTGATTTGGCTTTCTGGCTTTTTGCAGGGAGAAAAGATGTCTGTGAGGCTTGAAAAGTCTTAAGCTTTTTCTTTCAGAAACACTTAAGTAGTTATCTTACTGTAGACAATTCTGTCCCTTTGTAAAAAAAAATCAAACAAGTCAGTATTAATCTTTTTGCCCAAGCACTGCAACAAAGCTCCATGTCATCTTAATCTCCCTTGAACTTCAAATGTCATCCCCAAAGATAAAGATGTTTCAGTGGAGATCATTAACTGTAAATATTTTCAGTTTTGTAATATGTGGCTCTGTTAAAAGTTCTCTGATCTGCCCTTATATTTTAGGTAATCTTTGACAATCTGATGTTGAACCCGGTGTCCCAGTTATCACATACAATCCGTGAAAATACAGAAAACCTAGCTGAAAAAATGAAGTAAGTAACGTTTTAGCCCTGGCCTGAAATGTTGACTTGCTGCTGAGTTTGTTGGCTTGTGGAAGATAATGCATCATTGTCTTGGAAAGTTTGTTTTGTTTGGCCTTTGGAATTTTACTGCTGGATTTGTAATGCCTGTTGATGCCTTAACTTTGGAATGTTGCTGGTGCAAAGAGTTAGCAGAAAATGTATTCCTGTTGGTGGCATGTCTCTTCTTTCCTCACCTCCCCCAAGGCTCTCAGCTTGCAGGTCACCAAGGCTTGTGAAAGCTCTTTAAAGCATGTTGGTGCTCTAGGAGACATCAGTTTGGGAAGGACTTTGGATTGTTCCTATATCAGCTGAGAGGCGCTTTGTCTGACCCCTAATCCATTAATCTCCTTTGTTGCCACATCTTGTGATAATTAAGTCTTTTAAACAAGCAGCTTTTGGATGGCAATTTTAAGACCTGCTCAACTTTTTGTGCTGCAGGATTTTGTTTCAGAACTCAGAAAGGACCTGGGAGGAGATGGAGGCCAAAATTAATTCAGAAAACGAAGTGCCAATCCTGAAGACATCAAACAAGGTAAGATCATGCAAACAAGTGAAATATTGAAGGTTTGCATCCATGAAAGCTTTGTAAGAAACCAAAGAAAGCTTTGTGAGAAAGCTTTGGCCCTTCTCAAATCCATTTCTGTGATTTCTAGTCCATTTACGTTTGTTGAACTGCTGGGTTTTGTTGCTGTTTAAAGTGTGACAAAGTGAGTTCTTCCAGGTGTTGTGTTTCACCAAACTCTTCCCTTTGAGATTCATCTTCAAAGACCCAGTCCCGTAACAGATGTTCAAGTTCAGGATCATTAGACCTCTTTTAAACATCTACCAAAGTATCACCTATGGTGTAACTCCCACAGCTTCAGTTGGAGACAGGTGTTTCTTGTCCATGTTTGTTTTCTTCACCTGTAACAGCTCGATAAGAGGGCAATAAACAAACTTCAGCCCTAGGGCAGCATTTGTGCTCTCATCACCTCTTTGTTAGTTATGGAGACTGTCAGCAGGGATTGAAGTACAGTAATGGACCCAGCAGTATATATGTGGCCACTCGCTTTGTTCTAGGAGTTGAGCTTGCAAGTGTTCATTTGGTATTAAGGAGGATGTGAAGGAGCTTTTGAGCAGTTAATCTGGCTAGTGTTTCAAATCTAAAATCCACTGCGGCTATGAACTGGGAGGTGTAGTAGCACTGGGTGAAAAGATGCGGAGGAGAGGTCCCTGTGCACTGACCAGAGGCACCTAGATACAGATCATAGAGTCATAGAATGTTTTGGTTGGAAGGGACCTTTAAAGGTCATCTAGTCCAACCCCCCCACAATAAGCAGGGACTTCCTCAACTAGATGTCCAAACTGACCTTGAATGTTTCCAGGGATGTGGCACCTACCAACCCCCTGGGCAACCTGGGCCAGTGTCTCACCACCCTCATTGTAAAAAAATTTCTTCCTTATATCTCTAAATCTTCCCTCTTTTAGTTTAAAGCCTTTTTCCCTTGTCCTATCGCAAACAGCCCCTGCTACTAACAAGTTTGTCCCCATCTTTTTTATAAGCCTCCTTTAAGTATTGAAACGCCACAGACTTAAGTAAAGTCTCCCCAGAGCCTTCTCTTCTCCAGGCTGAACAACCCCAACTCTCTCAGCCTGTCCTCACAGCAGAGGGGCTCCAGCCCTCGGAGCATTTCCTTTGTCTTTCCCGTTAAATAAGTGATGTTGGAACTGACTTTGAATCTTCTTGATCATGGTTATTTGAGTGTATTGTTGTTTAATTTTCCATTCTGATGCTTTTGTTTCCAGGAAATCAGTTCTATCCTGAAGGAGCTCAGGAGAGTTCAAAAACAGCTTGAAGGTTGGTCACATAAAATCTTCTTTTTGTCTCTCAATTGCCAATAAGTTGCACAAAATAAGATAATGTGGCTTGATTTGCCAGTGAAGCTGGGAGAGGATGCAGAGGTTCAGTTTGTTAGCACAGTTCTCCATGACAGGTGCATACGGAATGAACAGTAGATTTATCTTGTGCTGCCAAGTTTTGAGAAAAACTGTTGACTTTTGCAATGTGGAAGCTGTTGCTGTGGAAATGCTTTGTTTGTGGTAATTAACATATTCCCATAAGATGAACTGGCAAAGGTCTGTTCTTCTGAAATAATATTTAGCAGCTCATTCAGCCAATAAACAGTGCTATGCTTTTGGGGCTTGAATTTTGCACATAGAGCTCTGTGTAGCAGAAGAGGCAAGATGAGCTCTTGTATCATTCTAGAACCTTAAGAAAGACATAAAAACGAACAGGTGTCATTTTGGGCTCCTGCTCAAAGCTTGTTATTTGGCTGCTGTAGTTTGTCTTTCCCAGTTCAACCAGAAAGTTGAATATCATAGAATCATAGAATTGTCTGGGTTGGGAGGGACCTTTAAGATCTTCAAGTCCAACCATCAACCGGACTCTGATAAAAACCATCACTAAACCATGTCACTAAGCCCTATGTCAACCCATCTTTTAAATATCTCCAGGGATGGTGCCTCAACCACTTCCCTGGGCAGCCCATTCCAATGCTTCATACCTTCAGTATGGGAGAGGTTTTGCTTATTAAAGCTGCTTAGGCCTGAAGGTATTAATGAAGAAAATATCGTGATGAAAATGTACATGAGTACTGCATTCAAAAAGAAGGCAGCAACTTTCTGTTGAGAAACTGCTGAGTGCTGATGATGTGTCTGTGTGTGTCTCATTTCTTTTTTTTCTTTTTTTTTTTTTTC
>JAHREE010000118.1:1639765-1685393 GCA_033628505.1 Tringa tobata | reverse complement strand
TTGCTCAAAGCCCCATCCAACCTGGCCTTGAACCCCTCCAGGGATGGGGCAGCCACAGCTTCCTCACAGGAAGACCTTACAGGTCACACCACCATCACAGGAAAGAATTTCTTCCTAATATCTAATCTAAACCTTCCCTCTTTCAGTTTAAAACCTTTTCCCCTCGTCCTATCAAGAGTCCCTCCTCATCTCTCCTGTAGGCCCCCTTTAGGGGCTCTAAGGTCTCACCAGAGTCTTCTCTTCTCCAGGCTGAACAACCCCAACCCTCTCAGAGGGTCTCCAGCCCTCTGAGCGTCTTCGTGGCCTCCACTGGACCCATTCCAACAATATGATCATTCCTCAGCGGGGATGTGATTACAGGAAAACATTATTGGACTCACTGTTTTGCTCTCACCTTGTATGTATTTTTTTATATATCCATATACTGGAGTTTATGTGTCTGTGAAATCCTTAGGACTTTTCCCTTCATTCCATCACTGTTCTCCTTTCCTCCTGCAGTTCTGTCTGACCTTTGCATCCTTCCTGGTGCTTCTGAAATAACACCAATTCCTCCTTTCCCTCTGCATAGCTGTTGGCCACATGGGTCTGGCTTCACATCCTCTGCATCAGCACAGCTTCTGTGGAAAGTAGAACGTGTAGCTGATAAAAACATTGCAGTGTTTGCCAGCAATAATTAAAATGTCACCAAAGGGAAAAAGAAAAAAAATTATTAGCATCTAACCAGGGTCGATGGGAGACTTCCCATCCCCAAGTGACCTGGGTGTTGGATCCTTGAACATGAGACCTGTTAAGCTTAAATTTATAGGGAGGGATTTTGTTTAAAAAAACCCAACAAACCGATAAATAGATTTTCTGCCTCTCTTAAAGTGCTTTCCTAAGCTTAGTTTGGGTATGCTGTGTCTGCAGAGAAGGCTTTTTGTGTTCTCTGGAATGCATGCTAACTATATTGCCTCTCCACAGGCTTCCCCCAGCAGTACGGGATGGTGTTTGAGTTGGGATGCTCTGCAAAGTGCACTTTTGAAATCACCCGTGCATCCACTTCATCAATTTTTAACAGTCTGACTGGATAAGCGTGAGAGCTGGTGGAACTGTGGCCAAAACTCTTCGCGGCGTCGTGAAGGCTGCTGCCTGGCAGAATTTAACAATAGATGGCAAAAGGGACGGTCTCCTCTGTGCATCTTCCTGCGGAGAACTCAGCTGCAGTCCTGCCTGGCTCCTCGACGTCCTCATCAGCTTTGGGAAGCAGAGCCTGGTTTTCCACATGTGCGTAAAAGGGAACATCAGAAAGTGTTGCCTCGAGCAGGATTTTCAGGATCCTTCCTTAGAGCAAAACTTCAAGTCATGGGAGAGAACAGGTTCTCCTATTTTTTTGATGATGCGTGAAGATCTACCAACAGACCCTCATCTCTTGGGTTCTGCCCACGCAACGGTGTGGGAGAATAATGCCCTTCTTGAAAAAGGCATCTGTGGACTGTTCAGGAGCAAAGCCCTGCTGGTCTCAGGTTCTTCTGGTGGGACGGGGTTGGCAGAGGGCAGCAGGTGGTGGTTTGGCTGCGACGTGTGTTCCTGTCCTTGGAAGAGGTACGACCATGTGGCTGCAGCCTTGCAGGTACCTGCAGCACCTAGAAAAAGTGTTTTATTTTAATATATTGACTTCTTAGGTCTCTGAATGAGATGGGCTGAGCAAGGGTAGCCAAGAAAAAGGAAGGTAAGAAAAGTAGTACTTGCTAGGACTCTACCCTCCTTAATCTTTTTTCTTTTTTTCCTCCTCCAAACAGAAATTACTGAAAATACTATACTTGCCAAAAGAACTGGTGCCAAAAGAACGCTTGTTCAACAGTAACGCTTCTGCCGCTGTCAACATCCAACTCACAGGAACCCTAGGAAGAAAAATGCAAACCCAAAATGTGGCATCCACTCAGCACCAGGAACAATCCAGAGGTAGGGGGGAAATTGGGATTCAGCAAGAGGACCTGTGGCTGTAGCACAGCAGTAACCATAGGTAGCAGGTCACACTTTCGGGTGGTATTTTTCTCCCAGGGAATGGGTCTCCCTCCTGGGCAGGCTCGAAGAGGATGGGGTTATGAGACAGCCCGTAACACACCTTCACCATCTCTGCGTAAGCAAGAAAAATGTTCTTTATCTCTAGGAGGATGCGGGGACAGCGATGGCATTGGGCCAGGGGTTTCCTGGGTTGCAAATCGAAGAAGAGGAGTGTAATTTCTGTAATGCAGAGCCGGATGTGTTCAAGGCAGACAGAACATACCACAGCTTTTCCTAATACTGGTGGGTCATCTTTCCTAGGTGTGACTGGGGGGCGAGTGCCACACGAGAGGAGTGGCAAGACTGAGACAGCAAAGGACTCTCCGCGGTCGCTTGAGCTACGCAAATCACAGATTTTATTATTTTTTTAATTGAAATATTTTTCCAAACAAAGCATTTAATTTTAAGGTTGAACAAAATTCTTCCAAGTGAGTGTTAAATATTTCAAGTTAAATATTTCAAGTCCGTGGTTAGATATTTTAGTGAATTTATCAATTTTTTTTTTTAAATGTGGAAATCAAATATGTCTTAAAAAGTATTTGCAAATCACAATTTTATTTAGACTTTGAAATTTTCTCTAGGCACGTCAGCTGAATCTCTTCCCAATTCTTGACCTGAAATGACTTCCCTCCCTCCCCAGCCCCCACCCCAGCTCGCTTGAGCGTACAATCTTTTGGCACCAAGTATAAATAGAGCATTTTTCTTTTCGAGTGTAAGGACCCTGGCTGTTCCTGCCTCCCATCCTTCTGTCGACCGTTGGTGTTCAGAGCCCAACTGCCTGGTCCTCATGAAAGGGAAAGTGTAGTTTTGTAGTAATCTCTGCGGCGGTAGCAACGTTTTTGTCTATTATTAGCTCCTGGGGATGAGAACGTGTTAAACTGGCAGTTTCTTCTTAGCGAACCTCCCACGTAGGCATGAAAAGATCTTTCACTGTATCTTAATGCACCCTTCTAAGAAACTGGCGTCCAGGGATGGTTTTTAGAGGGAGCGTGTTAACGGCAGAGCAGCACCCAACTGCACACTGAGAAATGCATTTACTCCATGTGTGGGATGGTGGGAGGTCAACCAGAGCAACTGGTAGAGGAGGACTTGTCTGAGAGACGGGAAAGAGGAGGAATAAAAAAAGATCACTTGTTTGCCCTGAAACTTGCCAGTTTTTTATCTTTCCTCCAATTGCAGGAGTTGGTCAAATAAGTCCTGTTCTCCCCACAAACCCACCTCCATCCTTAAACCATCAAAGCTACAATGTGAAGATGAGAAAAGAGTAATGGATGTTGGGCTGGTGTGAGATCAGATAAGCAGAAGGAAGCCAGGCTTTTGCAAGATGGAGAGGGGGAGGATGATGAGATTAACCAGTGCTGTAAGTGGTTAGAGAGCTGCCAAGGATGAGGAGAAATATGGGTCCTTTTTCTGGAAACCACTCTTCCCCCTGATATCACCCAGCCTCTCCCAGTATGAACTAAACTAGTGGTACTGGAGCAATAAATGATAAGTCCTGAAACTTCCCAACTTTGTGTGGTACGATCCCGAACTCCCTGAGAGCTTTTGTGATTGATGTTGGCGTAGTTTGTGCCAGGATTTCACAAAGGGAGCGAGGCAGCTGGCTGCTGGGCTCGCTGACGTGTGTGACACGCTCTGACTGGAACTCCTGAGGTGCTTTTAAAGCTGAAATGTTTCGTTTGGATGCTCAGCCTCATTCGTTTTGATGTCAGCAGAGGGACAGGGACACCTCCCAGAGGTGATCTGGCCCTTGAGCGTGGGGGCTCGCTGGAGCTGCCTCTTTTCCCAGACTGCAGATGAAGCCTCCGTCAAGCAGGAATCCTGCCTTCACCATTCTGGTGACCTGAGTCTGAAGGGATGGCCATAGCCTTTGCGTTAAGTCCTGTTTCAGTAGAGGTTTGTGATGGCCCCAGTGGCACAGGGTGATCTGTGTACAGCAGTAAATTCAGGAGAGAGCTGGCTGGTCGGACAGGCCTCCTCTTTGCTCCACCATCATCTTTTCTCTCACTTTCAGCCTTCACGGAGATACTGCTTGTGCTTTGATCCCAGGGGAAGCAGAGGATTCATGACACTTTGAGAAAGGCCTCCTCCTGCTGTAACTGGCCTCTCCTCTGGCTTCTCTCAGCTTTTCCATCTTCAGCAGCTCAATACCAGGTACAATAAAGTCTCATGTTTTAGTTTGTTTGCTGAAAAGTCTCATCCTTGTGTTTGAAATCCAAAAATCTGAAAGGTTTTCATGCTGATGGAGAAAAGAATTGTCAAAAGTTATTTTGGGGGCAGGGAGAAAGCAGCCTTAATGTTATAAACAACAGTCTCCAGCGTGTACTCAGAACCTTGTGGTATTAACTTGTGTTTTAGTCTGTGAAGCAACGCTAAATAGCCCTTCTATTTATTGCTCTTGGGTGAACTTTAGTCATTGAAATTGGCAGCTAGTAAAGCCCAGAAAGCTCAGAGGGAGCCATAGTTAATTACTGACCAACTACAATATTATTCTTAGGAATTCTGGTTGAGTCTGTGATGTTTTCTTTCTTGGAAATTAAACTGCGTATTTTAGTGCAGTTCTCATGACTTCTGTATCACAGCTGGGAATCTAACCCGTCACCGGTCAAAGATACCAAGAAGGACTTTGAACCAAATGGTTAATGACTCTATTATGGCACAGATGAGATCACGGGTTGATGTAGTGCTGGGAGGTATGGTTTAGTGATGATGCTCCTTGTTTGTTGTGTGGGTGTCTATTTTTGTCAGTTAGGTTGACGGTTGGACAAGATGATCTTTAAGGTCCCTTCCAACCTAGAAGATTCTGTGATTCTGTTCACTCTCATATTTTAAGAGAAGTGATGCTTTTTGAAGCCATTTTGTAACTGTAGGAATTTTTTGTAACCGTAGGAATAATTTGTAGGAAGCGGTAGTTTGGGGACCAGACAGGGGACAATATCTGGTCAATATCTGGACAATATCTTTTTGAAATCGACCATCCCTCAGGATGTGCTTCTTGCTTCTGAGCATGAAAAATGACAGCTGACTCCTGTGGTGTAAATCCCCCTCTGCCAGTGCAGGGATGATTCACGACCCATCGGGCACGTGTGAAGTTTTTGGTTTGACCTTTTGGGAAGGCAAAATAAGCAAACGGCCAACTACCCCTGCCCCACCATCTGCTTTGAGTACAGGCATAATTTGGTATTTGCCTTTGTGGTTGCCTCTGCTGGTGGTAACAAAAGTCTAGGAGGGAGACTGTGTGAGGAGAAAAATAGATTCACTTATTTCCCAGGGTCATGGTTGCAACAGGGAAGAAAGGGAGTTTAGATTTCAGCCTGGTCTGTGTTCCCTTAGCAGAGTCCCTTCTGGAAGAGACACCAGCGTTGAAGACAACTCATATGCAGGGGAAGAGAGCAGGACCCCAACAAAGTCACACGCAGGATGACACTGATGTTAATTACCACAGTGATTTTTGTGTGTAGATAGCACCAGGGAAGAAACTGCAGGGACCTGTCTCTCTCCCTTTGGAGCCTGTTGGTGTCCCTAAAGACACACGGAACAGTGATGGTGCTGCACAGATCCGCACTTAAATCTCAGAGCATTATATAAAGCAATGGCAGTGACCTGCATTTTTAGTCTGTAACTGGCTTTATACAAATGTTGCCATGAAGTTTTATTTTTCCCCTTGCATACGTTTCTGTTTTTCAGATTGGGAAAAAGAGCATTAAAAACAACCCTGATGTTTAATGAGTCCTCCAACATGAAATTAAGCGTGAACAATCAAAAAGACGTCAAAACGGTAATTATTGGGACACACTACATTTGCTTACAAGAGCTGAGATTACACTGACGTTTCTGAAAAGAAGTAACGGATTAAGAAGAATGATTTTATTGCCTGTTTTAGAAATCCAGGGAGGTTTCGATCCTATTTGTAAGCCAGTGGGGGACAAAACCCTCATTGATTTATCCAGGAGGCTGATCAAACCTTGCCGAGAGGGAGTAACGTGGAGCCTAATCCTGCAGCCCCGGCTCAGGACAGTAGACCTTACCCATACAAATAGCCTCATTTCCACCATTAGCACGGCGTTTCTTTATTCTTTCAGCATGCCTAGAACACCTGGACATCACGGTGTACAGCGTGGTGACAGCCATGAGATCAAACAGATCTCTTACCTTAGAAATGCCTTATAAAGGCTGTGAGGTGTTTGAGTCCTGCCAACACGTCCAGAGGATGAAATGCAGAGCTCTTAAAAATTGGTGGGATTCTTTTGCCATCAGTGAGAGGGAGCACAAGCCAGAGGGCTAAAATTTTAGTAGACAGTCAGTTTAAAAACACTTTTCTCACTCAAATCACTGCCTGAAGTTGATGGCAGCACCGTAGATCTTGAGAAATGCAGAGAAAATGAAACGTAAGGAACTTTATCCACATAGAAATTGAAATATATACTTTCAGAGGCACCTGGTTTATGTGCAATTTTTGTATGTACACTTTCGGGAGCTCACATTTATAGCTACAGCCTCCTGAGCACTCCCAGACTCAGCTCTTTCTGCCTGGAGGTTCCAAAGCTGTGCTCTGAAGCTCACATTGCCCATCACAGGGTGGTGGATGGTCCCAGCTCCATTGGGAGCGATGGTTGCTGGGGGGAAATGGAGCTGTACTGGTGGTTGTCTTTTCCTCCTTAATATAGGGCAACATACAGAGCCTGGTGTGTTACAGGATGTGAGTGGCTGGACTCCAGATCTGGATATACCAAGTGGCCAGGCTATTTTTTTTTCATTCAGAAAAAAAAAAGGAAATACAGAAAAAGGGAAATGAGGCTAACTCACCACACTAGAATGACAAGGAAATACTATTTCCTCGCCACATGGGTAAATGAGATTTGTATAGTTTCACCTAAGTGAGATTTAAGTTAAAAGGCAAAACCAGAACATGTTCAGAAACCATAAAATGTCCTTCTGCTTCTGACCTTTTCAGAGCTGTTTTTTCTCCGCTGACTTCATGAATTCCCGCTTTATGGTAGGGCTGGGCTTGATTCCGCAGCTGATCTTGTGTTTTGGATTTGCTTGTTTTGATTTTTGGTAGAAAATCAATGGCCTTCCAGTACCTTAAGGGGGCCTACAGGAGAGACGAGGAGGGACATCAGGGAGTGGAGCGACAGGACAAGGGGTAATGGTTTTAAATTAAAAGAGGTGGGATTTAGATTAGATACTAGAAAGAAATTCTTTCCTGTGAGGGTGGTGAGGCACTGGAACAGGTTGCCCAGAGAAGTTGTGGATGCCCCATCCCTGGAGGTCAGGGATGGATGGGGCTTTGAGCAACCTGGTGTGGTGGGAGGTGTCCCTGCCCAGGGCAGGGGATTGGAACTGGATGATCTTTAAGGTTTCTTCCAGCCCCTCTGTAGCTCGTAATCCTCACTTTCAGTGATATATCTAAGAATACAGTTCTGCCAGTAGCTGAAAGTAGAACTACTATTCAATGATTGTGACTTTCTTACCTGCAACAGGTAGTCATCCATCATCCAGTGTATCAGTGACTTGGTGATCCCTTAAACCTTCTCTTACCTGGATTCTGTTCTAATTTCAAATCTTGTAAAATATTGACTGCGTGGGGAGAATCAGCAAAGAAACCCCTGGAAGAGGAGGTGGCTCTTTCTGGGGCTGTGGCATAGCTTGCTATCTTTGCAGGTGAAAGAATTTGGTGCTGTGATACACAACTGCAGCTGCTTGGCCAAAGACCTCTGGAAAACATCTAGCACTTTCTGGAAGGGCGCGGGAAGCTCCTGAGGGGTCTTCAGCCGGGGAGAGGGAGCTCAGCCATGGGCTCTAACTGGTAGAAAGCTGCGTCCTCTGTGCTTGCCAGAGCAGAGGTAGCCACACAGATAGAGCTGCCATAGAAGCATGCAGCCACCCAGGTCTCAGGCTGTGGGGAGAGCTGTAACCTCTCATGGCTAATGGATGGTAGGGAGGACAGCTGCGTGCGGTGCGACCAGGTGGATGATCTCCTCGGCCTGGTGGCAGAACTACAGGAGGAAGGAGAAAGGCTATGGAGCATCGTGGGGTGTGAAAGAGAAACAGATTGGTGGAATCAGGCTCTGACCTCCCTGAGAGAGAAACCGGAACAGTCACCAAAATACCCCAAGCTAAAGGAGATCTAGCACCCTCCTCCTGCCAGACTGAAGGCAGTGGCCAAAAGGAGAGGTGTGAATGGAGGCAAGTCCATGCTAGGGGCAGCAAACAAACTCCCTCCTTCTCCACCTCCCCTAACTAGGCACCTCTGTACCATAGGTATGAGGCTCTTGAGGAGGTGGGCCAGCACATGGATGATGTGGAGGATGGTCTGACTACACCAGAAGAATTGCCAGGACCAGCAAGGCCCTACCCTCTGTTTAACAACCACCTCCATGAGGAAGAAGAAGCAGGTTGTAGTTGTGGGTGACTCCCTTCTGAGGAGAACAGAGGGTCCAATATGCCAGGCAGATCTTCTTAGGGATGTCTGCTGCCTCCCTGGGGTCTGGGTCAGGGACATCACTAGGTACAATTTTAATCCTGAACAAATCGGTTGACTGCACTATTTAAAGGAAAAATATACTATTCCCTTCCTTATGCAATGAAAATGTTCAGCGGAGAGAACTGAGGCTTTGTTTTGCATTCACGACTGCCTTGTGGACGTGCAAATATTGATGGTGCAGGAAGAGTGGATTCCAATACTGTCCACGGGCTTCACTGTCGTTTTAGAGCAGCCTCCTGTGCCCTTCACGGAGAAGTAAAACTGTGAAGCACCAGACTGGGGACAATCAGGTACAGCTCCCTTCAAAATACAACGGAGCAGCTTTATGAATAGAGAGAGGAATGGGATCAGCAGAAGCACATCTGACATCAGGCTTTTCAGAGAAAATATTGCTTTGCTCCCTGCTTCTGCTCCTGCTTACCTCTTTCTGTTCTTTACTTCTGAAGACTCTTGACTTCTGGCTCTGCTGCCTGTTTGACCTACTTGACCCATAGTTTAGAGTCAGATTCTTAACTCTCCTTGCCGACCCCCACAATGGTAGCTGAAACAGTCTTTAAAAGAGACTCCTTGGCTTTTATTTTCCTTTATTTTTTATAGTTCCATCTAAGGCCATCCAAGTTCCTGAAGCGTGCTGGGTGGATGCTGCAGCAGCTCTCAAGGAGAAGGTGGTCGTGGTGAACTGGAGGGATCAAGCTGTGTGAGGTGGGTGACTGCCACCATCCCAGTGGGCTGCCCAAGGTCACAGCAAAATTACACGGACTTTGCACATCGACTCAAATCTGAGTAACACAGAAAGTTGCTCAGTCACGGGGCACCAACTAAGACTCCAAATCCTCTTAGATATGCTTGAGTCGGGATGTTTACATGCAACCAAGTGCTCTGAGTATTATCTGCTTATATCGTTTCTGAGTTGTCCAATCGTCTGAATAATCTGACTGAGGAAGAATTTCAAGCAAAATAATGATGTACAAGGTGGCTTGTAAAGAATAGGGTGAGCTGTAGACTGCCATTTAGCCACAATTACACCAGGCGTCACGTCCTCTGGCCCGACTCTGTGAATCCTCTGTTGTTCAGCTGGGCATGTGTGTGTTCGCAGGAAGGGTGCAGGATAATAGATAGACACAGATAATTCCACTGTCCTTGAAACAAAATTTCAAAGGCTAGCTTCCACTTGGAGGATATTTTTTATAAATCAAACAGCTTAGAGGATTTTTCGATTTCTATATTGTTCCGTTGAATCTCTGGGTTTCTCATCCCCTGCTTTTAGCTAAGAATAGGTTCACAGAAAGTCTCTTTTCCCCCTTAGGAACGAGCGTGTTAATATTCCTCATTCTCCATCTGAGGCCTTAATCCACTGTTTGTGACATCCAGGGCCTGATCAGATGCAAACAAGAGTTTGAAAGGCCGAGGGAAAGCGGTGCAGGGCCTGGGGCTATCTCCCCAGCAACCAGCTGTAGCCTAATGAATTGAGGCTGATTAGTTCAGGTTAGGTTCCTCCAGCAGCTGAGGCAGAGGGAACAAAGCTGCCGTCTTAATGCTCGGGTGTTAATCAACTAGAAACCAATATATTTTTAAAATGGAAACTGTTCAAAAATAGCGTTACTAAATAGCATGTTTTTCCACCTTTCTCAGGATCTACCAGTCAGCCTGAGCCTGAAAGCATGTGGTCGGTCTGTTGATCACAATAGGATGATGTGCAAAGGAGGATTTGAGAATTCAGGACTTTGTACATAAGACCAAGAGGAATAAGTTAGGCAAATTAATTCGTCGTTGCTCTTGGGACAGTGAATGACTGCTGGACCTCTCCCTGCATCAGTCCTCCAATCTGTACTAAAGATGTTTGTCTTTCTCCGTGCAGGAGGATTAGGATCTTATTAGGATCTAGGGAATGAAAATGCTACATGGGTGTTTGCAGTCCCCAGTTAGTCCTGGGGTGTACGTTGTCCAGCTCTCAGTGTTGTGTGGTTGGGTGAAGGATTAGGGAAAATTTTTTTCCCTTAAGCTACTGTCAACACAAATGTCAGGAAAACAGACAGTTCATGAGAGCAGGGCTGTGTTTTTACCTTGGGGGCACACAGCATACTAAACAGAGCAAGGAGGGATGGGGAAGGATACAGCCTGTCCACGCTGGCTGATGATACAGGACTGCCGTGGACACTAGAAACAGTCTCCAGGATCGTGAAATGGCCGTAGTCTGAGAAATGGCTCTTAGGTTTTCCTCTGGGTTCTGCAACGTCCTTTTTCCTTCATGCTGTATGATCTGGCTCTACATTGAGGTTGCTATTGTTATTTTCAGTTTCCGAAGGAAATGAGCACGATGACACCGTGCTGTGTGTATCTGTGTATAAGCACTACACTCAGTTTTAAACTTTTTGATCAATTGCAACCAAATTTGGCAGAGATCGGGGCTCTCGAAACACATTGGGAAAAGAACTGGCTGGGTAGAAGGCAGAAATCTGATTTATACCTCCAGTGAAGACACAAGCCCTCCTCTCACTAGACATCAGAGATCCCATCTCTGCACAACACCGCTTGTATTCCCAGCTTTTTGTCGCAGCTTTCTACTCCACTGTTTCAAAAACGCTCCTCTTTCCATCCACTCACTTTTCTCTGAGAAAAGATGCACCTCTTGACTACAGAGTACAAATCCAGCTCCTGCTCAGCTGCTGGACCCAATCTGACCCAGCCGTGCTCTACTGCGTGCCCTCAACAACCCACGTGCCCACATCAACGTCGACGTGGTACGGTAAGAAACCTGTTTTTTTGGAAAGACAGCTTGAGAGTATGGCCCCGCACACTCATTTTTGAGTCTTAGCTGCCAGTTGCACGTGCAAACATCAGGTTTTAGAGAAGCAGGTTGTCCGTTGTTGCAGTGACTGTTTCAGGTCCTTGAGAAAATGAGGCCCCAAGAGATAATCTTTGGGGAAGCAGCTATTGCGAGCTACTGGTGACACCAAGGGATGTGCCACGCTGCAGCACTTGCCATCTTATCCAGGCAGTCACTTTTGCTGAGTGCTGTGCCCCTAACAGTTTATATGGCAACTTACTGCTCTTTTTCTGTATGGAGTATCTTAAATGGCTCTAATTACTGTCCGTTTTTTACAATTGAGAGCTCTGCCAACTGCTTCTACAAATGGACCCTTTTTTGAGCACTAAATATTACACACAGGCCATAGGCACTAGGCTGGAACTCATCAAACGGGGTGGGGATGGTGTGGAAGCCCCCAGTACAATGCAGTTCCCATGACAGAGAGAAGTCAAAGAAGTAAGGAAGAATGGGTTTTACAAAAAAAAAAGTGAAGAAAAAGAAAAGGAACAGAAATGTAGCTTTTAGTAAGAGTTAACACAAAAAGTTAGGCATTATTGTTGCCTGCAGTACCCCTCGTGTCTGTGATCAGCCCATTCTAGCACAAAATAAGAGTAGTAATCAGTGGTAAATGTGAATCTATTAAACAGCTGCCTAAAACTGCATTTAATTGTCTGCCCTATAATGATAATAGCTGTGCCACTAATGGAACATTGTGAAGCAAACATTATCCTTATCTGATCTCAATTGCTTCTCCAATTTTATGTATACTGGAAGTACTATTTGTTGGTTTTCTTGGATAAGAGTAAAATCTCTTTTATGGTACATTTAATAACAGTGTGTGGAACGCTCTCTTCTTTCTGTACTCTTCTATTCTTTGAAAATATAATAAATCTGAATTGTCCAATTATTCAGTCTGTTCCTCACACTGGTATTTCTATTTATGTTTTTAATTTCTCTCCCTCCAGAAAGTCTTCATTGTTCCAGTTCTGAATCACAGGAATATTCCTCGTGGGAGAATGAATCACAACAAATACCGATAAAGTAGCCTGTATTGGTATGTATTCCGTTATTCCAAACACTTACAGTATCTTCAGATCTATAGGACTGAGACTGAGGTAGGATGGGCTGCAATATCAAAAAAATAAGACCTCATTTTGCCACGTAAATCAGATAAACGTATCAAAGTATACGGCTTTATCAGCCCCGGGTAAAGAAGTAGAGATGCGAAGGGGAGAAAATAATGTAGGTCAAGTTCAGTAAGAGATTATTTCATGTGATTGTGAACCATTAAGAATGGAACACGACAAGGCTGAGTGTGCAGCCTGTGACAAGCACAGTAGGAATTTCACAGGCTGCGCTCAGAACGATGCAGCGAAAGCTGATGCTCCAGTACGTAACGCTATCGTGCTTTAATAAAATGAAATTGCTGGGAGGAATTAATTCCACGCGCTGGCTGTTGAACAGAACTCTAGGAAAGGAAATGAGAAAACAGTAATGAAAATTGCTGCTCAATTCCTGGAAGTCAGAGTGGTGTTTATTTTTCACTCTTTTAATAGGATCCCTCAGAAAAGGGAATGTGAAAGGGCTCTGTCATTTTGGTCTGCTCATCCTCTAAGCACCGCAAACCAGCAAATAGCCCAAGCTGCCAACAGGCTGAGGACTTGCAGCTCCAATTGCCTTTAATAGAACTTGTTTCTTACCGAGTTGTCTTTTGAAGACAGATATGCAGATAATTTGTTTTCACACCTAAGCACCTTCTGGACTTGACAATTAGATTTTTCTGGCTAGGACGAACACCAGGAGAACTGCTAAGTGATAAAATGTGCATTTTTTTTCACAGTGTTTGATTTTCTGAATTGTGGTAGCTTTGGAGAGAGCCCCAGACAATGTCTACAGCTGGATTCCCAGCTTTGCCTGGTTTAAAAGTGGGCATTGCATGCTGAGATCAGAACAGCTCCTGAGGGTTTATTGACCAAGGGTCCAGTTTCTCCTTTTGTTTTCATTTAACAAATCAAGATAATTAAGTCCATTACGGATTTTTTTTTTTCTTTAAACACAGAAACCCATATCAAACACTGGCTTTTATCCCTCTTAATACCCAAATGGTGCACTCTATTCCCATATTTATAATGAGTAGATTTGTGCAGCTCCTTACAGCCTGCGCTGTAAGGAATCAGACTGTTATGAAGCTTCAGGGTTCCAGTTAATACTGACTTTCTGAAAGCTGATGTCTGGAATGAGAAGGAGGTGACCTGATTTTTGCTGCTCCGTTGGTCCTAATGAGATTTGCAGTAGTACAGAGAATCAGCAAAGCCAGGCAGTGCGGACTTAGCAAGTACAGAGATCAAACAGAACACTGGGAAATGAATGTTTTCTAATTAGCTACTTTTCCATTGCATAGGGACTTCCAATTGGTCAGAAGATTATTTCATTAATACAGCTAGCGTGGGACTAATTATCAAACAGAATTCGACCAGCCTGTAAAGAAGGCAACTGCCTATCCAGGAACAACTTAAAAAAATGGTTCTGAGTGAGACTGGAATTCCAAACATGCAGTGAATCTGGAAGATGTGCAGGGACAGAAAGACTGGAGGGGCAGACTCTGAAGTGAATTGAAACATACATTTTAAATAGAAACAAAACTATATTTGAATCTTGAAAAATATATTTGAATCTTGAATGCACAAATATATTTGAATATATTTGTGCAAAACAAGGAGCTTTCCCCTTCATGTCTTTGTCAGAGAAATTGCTTCCTGGTGGTGTCCACACTGTTTGATGACGCGAGAACCTCTCATAGTTGGGTCTACCTGCAAAACCATTAGTCAGTGTGTGACATTTCCTTTTGTGTGTAATTACCTCATCCCAGAGTTAATGAAATGCACAGTGTTATAAGACAAGCTGTCTGGTATTAAAGCAAACATGGAAAATACAACCAGATCTTAACACGTTAGAGATGAAGATCATTATTGCTGTGATGTTTTATCTCAGAAAGCTATGTGTTTCATCCTTAGTGTTCAACTAACAGTGTTTGCTTACATGTGTTGAAGCATGTTTTAACAAAATCCAAGCCAATCTAAGATTTGAGCCATGTAGGTAACGAGGGCAGATTTTTAATATCATTTAGGAATTAGAGGTGCAGAGGGAATACCTGTATTTAAGTGTTGAGGCTGGTTGCCAGGGTTAAATGCCTGGGATTTAGGTCTTGGGGCCAGCTTCCAGCTCAGCTGCCCCTGTGTGTCTGGGGGTGTTTGGATGTCTCTGCATTGGCTTCATGCAGCAAAGAGGATGGGGGGAGCAGGGCAAAGCTGCTGCCCGAGTGCTGGTGTGGCAGAGACATCCCACCCGTGCTGGGGGCAGTTCCCAGAGAGCCTCTTTGCTCCTTCAGGGCTGTCCTTGTACTGGCCCTGACCAGCGTTGTGTCTCTGGGCTGCTTTTTCTTCTGCAGTCACATCATAGGGACCATGAACCTGAGCCATCTGGTGCCTCATGTCCTTATCTGCCACTGCGTGGTGGCTCTGCCCTGGATGGCTCTGGGAAGGAGAGTGAGAGTGTGTACTCCAGCCATGGAGGGGTGCAAGTGACACCGGGCTGGGGCTCCCTGACCCCTCACTGGTGCCAAACACCTTTGCCTGACACTGGAAAGGGAGTTGCAAAGTGACCTTTTTGCTTTGGGACCGATGTACAGCAGAGGTGAGAGGGCCCAGGGTGAAAACCCAGAGCACGGCTCCACAGAAGGGTTGGGCAACCCCCCACCATCCTGGCACTCCATCTCTGAGCTGTGAAAGGGCAGAGAATCAGTCCAGCTCTGAAAGGTGTGAGGCAGCTTCTGGCTTCTCTCCTGTCCTGGCAGGGCCTCATTCAGTTGAATTTTGGCTCTGAGGCCATCTGTCTTGCCGCAGACACATCCCTGGGTAGCAGGAGCACAGGCTTCCCCGTCACGGTGCAACCTTCCCATCCTCCAGAGGAAATGTTTTGGTGCTTTAGAATCCCTGCCCTGTGCTGAGAAGGACAAAGAGACCTGATGCAGTTGGCCCCCTGAGGTCTTTTGGAGATGGTCCCAACTCATTTTCTAATTTTTGTTTTCCAAGCTGCTCCTTAGCTGTCTCTTCCAGACACTTCCATGATTCCTTGGATTGTTCTATTCATCATTACAAATCAATGCTTGTTGTTATTAAAGCAGATTTTTAAGACATGTAGTCGCATTTAAAGAATCATAGAATGGTTTGTGTTGGAAAGGACATTTAAGGACACCCAGTCCAACCCCCCTGCAATCACCAAGTACATCTTCTGCTAGATCAGGTTCCTCAGAGCCCCGTCCAACCTGACCATGAATGTTGCCAGAGATGGGGCAGATAACACTGAAATTTTGTGAGTATTTACATACGTGTCAACATATTGAGGAAGATGCAGTTGCTTTCAGCACTCGCTTCCCCTATTTCCTTTCCAGAGGCTGCTTAATATTTTGAGATTTCCATTCACTAATTAAAATTTCTGGCAAAGTAGAACCTCCCAGCTGGTTTTCACTAGCTTCATTTCAGGGCTTTATTATCCTGTGCCAACAAATGCACACGATCATGCACTGCATTAATATTCGCATGCAAGAACGGCATCGGGCAGATTCTCCCCAGTGCAATAAGCACATGGGAATAGTGGATCAGTTTGAAAAGCTTTTTGAGAAGTTACATCTTTAGCCAACAAAACTATTTTCCATAGAGGAGCACGCTCCTCTAGATGGCAGTCAAAGCCATGTTTTCACTGGTTTTGAGGTGATAGATGTTGCAGAAATGAGGAGAAAACTTCTTTCTCTACTTTTGAGCTCAAATCTGACAGTGCTGCATAAATTGTTCAGGGCGACAGAATTTCTAGGCAAGCTGGGAGACATGTCTTCTGGTGATCTAAGACTGGTATGGGGTAAGGTTCAGCTTACAAAGGAAAAATTGACTCTTATGAGAGTGCTCTTTTATTTTCTTTACTGGTATCACATGTGCTGTTTCTCCTCCACATGTGAAGGAGGGGTTTATGATTAAGACAATGAATTGCATCTAAGTTGATAAACTTGAGTTTTTTCCCCTAGTTTCTTGTGAGACTTTTTAGGCCCCTTCATAGCTTGATTCCAATTTACTTGTTTTCTGTTAAAAAGTTAGAATGTGCTGTAAATTATAACCAGACTTTGGCTCTCTTAATATTTTTTAATTTATGAAAAAGGGTTAATAATAGTCCTTATCCACCCACCTGTTGCTTCTCTTTTTCATTTAGACTGTGATTTCTTCAAGGACTGTACCAAAATGTAGGCTGAGGCCTCCAATAGTATTCATCAGCACCTATTTATCATCCTTGGATAGATTTTCTGGTTTGGTTGCAGGCAGTTCATATTTTTCTCAGTGTTGGTTTATTCACGCCTAGAAAAAGATGCTGGTTGGGATCTGGAGCATGGATACTCTCCTCTGATCAGCTAATCTCGAGTACCCGTGTTAGACGGAGTATGAATTAAACGATCTACCCCTGCTTTTGGGGGTTTTTTAAGTGGCTTTCATGCAGAGATGTTGCTCAGCTCTCCCAGCAATCCCATTTCTGAGAGTGCTTATTCTAGTGCAGGGCCTGGCAGCTACAGTGCTGCTGAGAGCAATGCAGATGACAGCAAGACAGAACCTAGCTGGCTACATAGGTTTATGACCTCTGACAGGACTACAAAGTCACCTGCCTTCACACATTAGACACTAGCTTGCTCCAAAAGCTTTAGTATTATGTCAGAAGTTCTCTTTGAAATATTTAAGCCTACCACAAAGATACAGAAATTAAGCTACAGATGGTTAGAAAACCAAGTACACTTCCTTTACAACTCAATTTTTAAATATTTTGCTGTGTCTGCTTTTCCTGTACTAAGTAGAATATGGGGAAAGAAAACACAGGATGAGAAAGCTAC
This sequence comes from Tringa tobata, assembly GCA_033628505.1. Classification (NCBI taxonomy): domain Eukaryota; kingdom Metazoa; phylum Chordata; class Aves; order Charadriiformes; family Scolopacidae; genus Tringa; species Tringa tobata. The sequence continues at coordinate 1,668,128 of JAHREE010000118.1, read as the reverse complement.
TATAACGAAGCACGTCTGCACGTGCAATTCTATAAAACTCATTTACCGAAATGCATAAAACACCTCAGATTAGTTTGTAACCGTTACCACCATATTTAGAAACTGTGCCATCATTAAACAGCCACTGAGCAGATAGTGGGGTCTACTCAAAGCTTTTTGCAAACTTAAGCTGGGATTTTCAGAATCAAAAGATGCTAAGAGTGCTATCAGTAACTCATGCTACTCGAGTTGTTATTCATATGGTGAGTTTATTGTGAATGAAGAATACAGACAATGTTTTAATGATACATGTGAAGGCTGTCATATACGCACTCTGGTTTTTATTGTGCACTTGAGAGAAGCGTTAATATAAACAAAGAAGTTAATAATTATATACATCTCCTTTCCCAGAAAATCTCTGGAGCAATTCCACCGGCGTGGCAGATCATTCTGTGCATTTAACTTTCCAGTAAATATATACATTAAAATTTATTTATCCACATTTTAATAATTGTTCTTTGTCAGCATGTTTTATTTTGGTATCTTAAAAATGTGAATTAGTTATATGGTTTTTGGTCTTGAATTTATTCTGTTGGGTTTTTTTAAATTCTTTTAAGGCTAAATATGACCCACCAGAATAATAAAAAAAAAAAAAAAAAGAGAAGAGAGGAAGGGGTAAAGCATTAGTCTCTCTACACTAGTATTTTGGTTTTATTTTGCATTGGAAAATGTTTGTGAAATATACATATTACCTTAGCTGAAATAAAGAAAAATATTTTAATAAGAAAGTGAAAGTAGGTCAGAAAGGTCCAAAATCTAAACAGGTAAGCATAGTCCTCACAGTACTAGTTTATACTCCATTCTGGAAATAATCTATAATCTAAACACAATTGGTGTGGTTTTGAGAAGCCTATTTAACAAGTCTTTTTGCTCTCATTGAGCCTTTCAATAATTTACTTTCATGGTTCAGGTATCAGACTTTGGTAGAACTATGGGCTCCTCTGTACTTGTAGAAATTGTTGCCTTTGGGGCAGATTTGAAAAAATCAGTATTTTTATTAGTGCATGGTATAGCGCATCCAAGTACTTCAAAATTTAAATGTGGTAAATTCTGTTCAACTGTTTTCATAAATTTCAGCTTTGGGTTTTGTTTAATTTGCAGTTACTAAAAAATTATGAACATTTTTTTTTTCTGTGTGTGTCAATTATTTTATTTTCATTGAAGCTTGAGAAAAGACAATTTCACTTGGTTATGTCTCCAGGAATATTAGATTGACTATCTTTTTCTTCCTCCAACAAGATTAGTTCAGTTCTTGCTGAAGATGTCACAATCGTTCGAGAAACTGGAACGTCAGATGAGGCCTCATCAATTTCAACTTTTTTGTCCTCTGTTGTTTCTTTAGGTGATAAGCTTTCTTGTGCATCAAAAAATACATCAGGTTTATCTGATGGACTATCTTCATCTGAGATTCTTTCCTCTTTATGACCTGTCTCTTCTTTGTCAACAGTCTTAGCCTTTTTGGAAGGAGATGTGAAGCCGAGCTTGGGAAATCTAAACCATCCAGTTTTTTCAGTTTGCTTAGAAGAATCATTATCTGATGTGTCAGCAGGTTTCACGTATTCTGGAACTGATTTTTTTACTTCTGTTTTTGGATCTGTGCTTGTTTCATCACCAGAAGATGAAAAGCCAATAGTTGGAAGCCAAAATTTGAATCTTCCAGGAGATCTTTTACTATCAGTGTTTTCCTTTTCAGTGGCTATATCTTTCTCTTCATCTTCTAGTGCTTCAGCTGCATCCTTACCTTTAGAGAGAGGACCTGCAGTTATTCCCTCTGGTGACTTATCAGGGTGACTCTCTTCAGGTTTACTGAAAGGCTTTACTTCAACAGCAAAGGTTTTTAACTTTGGCAAACTTACTTCTCCATGAGATTCTTCAATCTCGCTGTGTGGTTTGTCAGATAGTTTAAGCTCAGCACTCCCAGACCTCTGGGCTGCTGCTCCAAAGCTTTCATCAGCACATTTTGGTTTGCTGATTGATGCATCTTCCATCAGAGATGGCTGCTGGGCTAGCACTTCTAAGTTGCTATGTGATTCAGGCAACTTCACCTTGAGCAGTGAGAATCCCAAAGTAGCAGTTTTGACTTCTGATGAGAGAATCTCTGATTCTTTCAGTATTTCAGTAGAGTAAATCGCACACCTTTCAATAGCAACATGTTCAGGTTCTACTTTCTCACTCACTTCTTGGCCCTCTACATACGACCAATGAAAGTCTTGCCCTGCATTTGAAAGGGAGGACTCTACGGTAGTAGTGGTAGTAGTCACCTGTGCTGTTTTAATGTCAGGTTCAGTCACTGTTAGAATTTTGCTTTTTGCTTTTTGAATAGCACCCTCTAAAGCCTCTTGTGTTACTTCAGGGACAGCAGAACTTGCTTGCAGTTGCCCTACTTCAATGTCAGTACTAGATCCCTTTGGATCTCTTGGCACTTTTGACACTGAAACATCAGCTTCAGTTGGGAGAGCTCTGAAAGTGAATATTGGTATTTTTAATTTGGGAATTTTTACATTTACTTCTGGGCCACCTTGTGATTTGTCCACTGTTTCCACTGTTACTCTCTTATATGATTCCGTAAGATCTAGCGTTGAACTTTCCAGGCCAATGGATGTTTTTGATGATTGAAACTGCATTTCTGCTGTGCCTAATTCAGTTTTAGATACTGAATAAGCTTCCAACTTTGGCAAAGTAGTATCATCTTCAAAACCCTTCACTTCTGAATGCACCACTCCAAACTTTGGAATCTTAAACTTGTATGTTTTAGTTTTACTTGTTTCTGCTCTGTCTTCTACTTGCACTTCCACTCCTGCAGACTTGTCCTTTTCAATACTTTTCACTTGAAATTTCATTTCAGGATCTACTCTAGCAATTTTAACATCCATTTTCACTCCTGGAACTTCTACCTTTACATCTTCCAGCTTAGCTGTAACATAAACACCATCTTCTGATGTAGACCGTTCAAACTTAGGCCTTTTGAATTGGCTTTCTTCACTGTCTTTTCCTATCATTTTCATCTCACCCTCTATCTTTCCTTTTTTAATTACTGCCTCTTGATTTTGAATATCTAGCTCTTCCTTTGGAAGACTGACGTCTATTTTCTCCCGTGTTGCATGCAGAGTAATCTCAGCTGATGATGGTTTGCATCCTAATTCTGAAGTCTCTAACTTAGTGGAACTTTCTACCTTTGGGACTGCTGTATCCTGTGATATGACTTTATGCTCTTGAACAGTCAGAGTACCCGTAGGAAACCTATTTGTTAAATCGTTGCCTTTGCCAGTTTCTGAAGCACTTAGGTGTGATTTAGACAATTCTGCTGAACACACTGTGATTTTGGAAGTATGCATTTTTTGTTCTTCAGCACCGCGCTTAACTACATCTGCATAAGTTTCAGTTTTTGGAATATTCACTCTACTATCAGTTTTTTCCACAGATAATGTAGTATCTCCTTCCATCTTTGGCAAGCTAGCATCAGAACTCTTCACAGAATCTCCTAATTTTGGAGTTCCTTCTTTTCCAATAGTAATTTCAGCAACTGCATGTGGTAATGAGAAGGTATTTTCAGGAATACTGGTTTCAGTTTGTACTTTGGCAGAGGGAATGCCTGCCTGAGTTTTTTCCATACTTCTTTCAATACCAACATCACCTTTTTTTTCCTTTAAGGATGTCCGGGCAAATGAAGGTATTCTGAATTTTGGCATTTTAAACCATCCCTGATGTTCTTCAGTCTGAACTTCTTCAGGTTTTATTTCATGTTCTTCTTTTAATTTGATTTCTTTCTCTTCAAGGCTCTCAATAGCTCCCTCTGCCATTGGTTTACACACTGACTGGGGGGTTATGTCTGCCTTTGGAGCTTCAATGCCAGCTGTTAGAACTTGGGGTGTTTTCACCTTAGAAGCATAAACACCTGCTCCAGGATCTGACACATCAGATGTAAGTTCTGATGCTGGAACTCCCACAGCAATATCAGCAATTTCGTTTGCTGTTTTTAGCTGGGGTAGCTCAGCTTCTATTTTTGGAGAGCTGATCTCTGTCTCTGGGCCTTTCCCTTTTGTTAAGGAGATTCCAAACTTTGGCTTCTGGAATTTGGGCATTTTAATCTTTCCTTCAGGTCCTTCCAACTTAATCTTTCTTCCATCCTCAACTGATGATCTTTCTGCTACTATTTCAGGGCTCCTCAGATCAGTTGAAGCTTCTACTTTGGGGAACTTAATACCTGGTTTTTGAATGGTATCTTCATCAGTAGAACTTGATTTTAGGACAACCTGTAAGGAACTCCCCTCTAAGGGAGGCAGAGCAGCATCAATCTTTGCTGAGCTGACTCCCATGTCAGTTTGGGAGGCTCCAGTTTCTATTTTGGAAAACTCCAGTGTGGGAATCTTAACAGCAGGCAGTTTTATGCTAATTTGTGCCCCTTCTTCTGCCCTTTCAGAATGACTTCTTTCTATATCAGGTATCTGTATCGAATCTTCATCTTGCTTTTCTGTTTTAGGAATAGAACCATCAACTTCAGCTTTTGGTGATTCTGTCTGAGCTTTGGGAACCTTGATCTTGGAGAGTGAAATTTTAGGCATGACAAATTGAGGCTTTTTAATTGGACTTTTTTGTTCAACTTTTTCTGCAGATATTTCCAGATCAAGGGGTGGTCCAGTACCTTGATCATCAGTTGCAGTTCCTTTCACTTCTGCGTCTATTCTGCCTGATGTTACAGCAAGTTTATGATCTTCCAAGTGTGCTCCAGAATCTGGTTTAACACTGGCTTCCTTCTTTGGGGACCAACTGAAGGATGGCAGTTTGAATTTTGATGTCTTAAATTTGTTTTCTTTTTCCTCGGTGTCCTTCTGTCCTGAAACTACTTCCTGTTCTGGCTTCGACTCTAAATCTGGGCCATGGATTTCCGCTTCTAATTTTGGCATGGAAACTTTCATTGATGGGAGACTGACATCCAACTTTGGTGCATCGAGAACAAATTCAGATGAAGGCTTGTGCATCTTTACACCTAATTCAGCATCAGGGATCGGAGTGGATTTTTCAATATCAGCATCAGCCACATCGGATGTTATTCTCCCCTTGGAAATTTCAGATTCCACTTTAGAACCAATGTAACTTTCTGATGGTTTGCCCTTAGTCCAAGAAATTCCAAATTTTGGCTTTCGGAATTTAGGAATTTTAACTGTAACTTCTGTGTCACCAACAGATATTTCAGCAGCTGGAGTTTTCCATCCTGGCTTCAAACTTTCTTGCTCCAAAGAACCATCTTCATTTACAATTTCAAAATCTGTTAGTGAAATATTATCATCAGCAAGAGATATTTTTGATTCAGATTCTGCGAGATTAATCTGATATTTAGTAAGAGTAATATCCCCTTTTGGTAATGGGGAATCCTGTTCATTTTTCGAAGAACCAATATCAACCTTAGAGAAACCCAAGCTAGGAATTCTGAATTTAGTACTTTTAGACCCACTATCTCCCTTATTATCAGGATGCTGCTTTGATCCAACACTGCCTGAAAGAACAGCAGAAGATTCCTCTGTTACTGAATAAGAAAGAGTTTCTGACACAGAAATTTCAACTCCAGATTTACTCTGTGCCTGAGATTTCGAACTCTTAGAAAGAGAAACCTTAGGCATTCTAAATAGAGAGCTTTTAGCTTTACCCATCTCATCCTCTTTCCCAGAGGAAGATTCTGTGATCACTTCAAAAGCAGGTGCTTGGATCTCGGCCGTGGGCAGGGTGACGTCGACTTCGGCGGTTCCCGAGGGCACCGTCACCTGGGGCTCCTTGAGGGCGACGTCCACGTCAGCGGCCACGGTGGCCTTGGCCTCTCTGCTGCTGGACCAGCCAAAGGAAGGCATGCCGAACTTGGGCATCTTGAACTTGCCGTCCTTGGTCTTGGCGGCCTCCTTCTCCGGGGCTTTTGCTTCCCCTTCGAGGCTGAGGGCCGCCTCGGGGGCCTGCAGGTCGACGCTGGCCTTTGGCAGGGTGACGTCGACGGAGGGGAGGCTGATGTCCACCTTGGGAGCTTTGATGTCAGCTTTGGGCATTTTGAGGGAGGGCTTCTCCACCTTCCAGCCGGCCCCTTCAGTTTTGGCCCCGGGGACGTCGGCTTTGAGGCCCAGCGCGGGGCCCTCCCCTGCGGCCGTGACGGTGGCGGAGGGGAGGTCGATCTCTGCCGAGGGCAGGCTGACCTCGCCTGCCAGCCCTTCCGCCTTGGGAGGCGACACTCCAAACTTGGGCTTGTCGAATTTGGGCATCTTAAACTTGCCTTTGAGGCCGGTGGCTTCCAGCTCGGCTCCGTCAAGCGAGGCTTCGCCAGAGGGCACTTTGAGGTCTACCTCGGGCGCCTGGAGCTCGAGGGAGCCTTCCACGGAGGGCAGCTTGATGTCGGGGGCCGCGATGGTGACGGCGCCGGCCTTGAGGTCTGCTTCTGGGAGGCTGGCATCGCCTTTGTGCAGGCTGACGTCTGCGTCCAGTTTGGGAGCCTTGACGGTGGGCTTGGAGAAGACCACGCTGGGCACCTTGACTTTGGGCATGTGTATCTTCATGCCAGCCCCCTCAACTTTGCCGGCAGCCGCCTCCAGGCCACCTTCGGGGGCGTCGGGGCCCTGCAGGCTGACTTCGCCCTCCGGGACTTCGGCCTGGGCTTTGGGCAGCGAGCCCTCCACCTTTGGCAGGCTGACCTGCCCGTGGGCACCTTTGACTTTGGGCAGCTTGACGCTGGGCATCTTGACGTCGGGCATCTTGAACCGACCTTTCTCGCCTTCTCCTGCGGCAGGCGTCTCGACGGTCACCTCCACGCTGGGCGCTTGGATCTCGGCCGTGGGCAGGGTGACGTCGACTTCGGCGGTTCCCGAGGGCACCGTCACCTGGGGCTCCTTGAGGGCGACGTCCACGTCAGCGGCCACGGTGGCCTTGGCCTCTCTGCTGCTGGACCAGCCAAAGGAAGGCATGCCGAACTTGGGCATCTTGAACTTGCCGTCCTTGGTCTTGGCGGCCTCCTTCTCCGGGGCTTTTGCTTCCCCTTCGAGGCTGAGGGCCGCCTCGGGGGCCTGCAGGTCGACGCTGGCCTTTGGCAGGGTGACGTCGACGGAGGGGAGGCTGATGTCCACCTTGGGAGCTTTGATGTCAGCTTTGGGCATTTTGAGGGAGGGCTTCTCCACCTTCCAGCCGGCCCCTTCAGTTTTGGCCCCGGGGACGTCGGCTTTGAGGCCCAGCGCGGGGCCCTCCCCTGCGGCCGTGACGGTGGCGGAGGGGAGGTCGATCTCTGCCGAGGGCAGGCTGACCTCGCCTGCCAGCCCTTCCGCCTTGGGAGGCGACACTCCAAACTTGGGCTTGTCGAATTTGGGCATCTTAAACTTGCCTTTGAGGCCGGTGGCTTCCAGCTCGGCTCCGTCAAGCGAGGCTTCGCCAGAGGGCACTTTGAGGTCTACCTCGGGCGCCTGGAGCTCGAGGGAGCCTTCCACGGAGGGCAGCTTGATGTCGGGGGCCGCGATGGTGACGGCGCCGGCCTTGAGGTCTGCTTCTGGGAGGCTGGCATCGCCTTTGTGCAGGCTGACGTCTGCGTCCAGTTTGGGAGCCTTGACGGTGGGCTTGGAGAAGACCACGCTGGGCACCTTGACTTTGGGCATGTGTATCTTCATGCCAGCCCCCTCAACTTTGCCGGCAGCCGCCTCCAGGCCACCTTCGGGGGCGTCGGGGCCCTGCAGGCTGACTTCGCCCTCCGGGCCTTCGGCCTGGGCTTTGGGCAGCGAGCCCTCCACCTTTGGCAGGCTGACCTGCCCGTGGGCACCTTTGACTTTGGGCAGCTTGACGCTGGGCATCTTGACGTCGGGCATCTTGAACCGACCTTTCTCGCCTTCTCCTGCGGCAGGCGTCTCGACGGTCACCTCCACGCTGGGCGCTTGGATCTCGGCCGTGGGCAGGGTGACGTCGACTTCGGCGGTTCCCGAGGGCACCGTCACCTGGGGCTCCTTGAGGGCGACGTCCACGTCAGCGGCCACGGTGGCCTTGGCCTCTCTGCTGCTGGACCAGCCAAAGGAAGGCATGCCGAACTTGGGCATCTTGAACTTGCCGTCCTTGGTCTTGGCGGCCTCCTTCTCCGGGGCTTTTGCTTCCCCTTCGAGGCTGAGGGCCGCCTCGGGGGCCTGCAGGTCGACGCTGGCCTTTGGCAGGGTGACGTCGACGGAGGGGAGGCTGATGTCCACCTTGGGAGCTTTGATGTCAGCTTTGGGCATTTTGAGGGAGGGCTTCTCCACCTTCCAGCCGGCCCCTTCAGTTTTGGCCCCGGGGACGTCGGCTTTGAGGCCCAGCGCGGGGCCTTCCCCTGTGGCCATCACATCTTCAGTGATTTCTTGTAATTTCTTTGATGATATACTCACTTCACCATTTTTTATTTCAGTATAGGATTTTGTAATCTCTATTTTGTCTTCTAGGTCTTTCAAATGATTCTTATTTGATGAAGCTTTTACAGTTAGATTATTCATATCTGGTTGCTGGCCTTGCAATATTTGTTTTATGTCATTGTCATTTGTTTTTTCTTTGGATATTGTGATTTCAAGTTCTGAACTTGGAATTTTTTTGTCTTCTGTTGATACACTTAATACTGTTCTTGTTTTTTCTTCTAGGGATGGCACTGTTCCTTCCTTTGGCACTTCTCCTTCTCTGTCACTTACCAGACTTTCAGTTTGCCCTGTCTCATCCCTTGTAGTTGCCCACGTAAATGTAGGGAATTTAAGCTTTGGTAGTCGGAATTTGCTGTCTTTTCCCTCTACTTCCTTTTCTCCTATCTTCATGCCGGTTTCCATCGTCCCAGTGTTATCACTGGTGTGCACGCCTTCTTCTTCTGTTGTTTCTTTTTTCATGTTATCTAATGAGTCAACTGTCCTTTCTTCTCTTGGTATTTTCATGTCAGCTTTAGGACTTCTGCTTAGTTTGAATGACGGCATTTGCATTTTCCAAGTAGATACTTCAGATTCTGCATCATTCATGTGAGGTTTCATATCCAAAATCCTACCATCCTCTGAACTTATATCAGCTCTTTTTTCTGGTACTAAATGTGGATCGTCACTTCCCAGTTTGGAGTTTTCAGTCTCTGGCTCTTTTCTTTTGGTCATTGAAATCCCAGATTTTGTTTTCTGAATTTGTGTGTCATCTTCTGCTTGTTTTTCTCCTGCTTCCGTTGTGTCAGGTGGTGTGTGTAATTCTGTTTTAGCAATGCCTACTTCTAGGCCTTTAACCTGTATGGATCCTTGTGCTGTGTGACCCGTCAGGTCTATGTTAATTCCACTTTCTCTTTCTCTTTTATCTGCTGTTCCTTTCTGTTTCTTTTTTCGTGATTTTGAGGAGGTTTGTGGTGTTTGTTTAGTTGGGCTTTCCATCAGATCAGGTGTTTCTAAACTGGGCTTTGATATCTCTGTTGTTATAGCTGGTACTTCAGGTGCAGTCAATTTTGTTGTTGATTCCTTGTCTTTTTCTTTTTTTATGCTTATTTCAACTTCAGGGCATTTTTTTGCATGAGATGGAATTCCATTTTTCATATCTTTTAAGTCTTTCGTTAAAGTTTCATGTACCTCCCCTGTTTTAATTTCATAAGCAGGAGATGTGGTATATTCAACAGACAGTATTTCAGGATTTTCCAGGCTGATATCTTCTTTTTGTATTTTTTGTCTTTCAGATAGCAGTGTCGTTTTTATTTCTTTTTTTGTCTTGTCTTGTGTTTCTGGTTTGGATCTGTGCATTCTGAATCCAATGCTAGGGAACTTCAGTTTCTTTTGGCTTCCTTTTTTTTCTTTCATAGGGACTTCTTGTTGAAATTGCGACTCTGTGTCTGTGCTCGTAGGGGAAATATCCTGTATAGCAGGCTCATATGCATCAGATGTACTATGAGATCTTCTGTGCCCCAGTATCTTTTTATTTTTAATTGATTGGAATTTTGGCCATGATAATCTGTCTTTTTTAGGTCTCTTGCTTCTTCCTACCCTTTGGCTTACAATTAATGTTTCCCTGTCATCTTCTGAAGTAGCTTTCCCGGAAACGTTCAGTGTTTCTTCAGGAATGCTCTCACTGAGTTCTTTTTCCTGAAAAAACAAATAGTAGTCAGAAGATTAAAAGCAAAGCAAATATAGATGCAAAACAAAATACATACTATAAAATATGTAGAAAAATGTGCTTTTTATTTCCTGTATCTACTTATAATATAAAAAAATCATGAAATCCTAGCAGTGGACACTTAACAACAACCAAAAATGCTGGCTCACTAGAGAAGAACGTTTTTCTACCCTAACACAAGATATTGGCTTTATCCAAAAATCTATAGACTTGCCCAGGATATTTATAAAACTGCAAATATTATTTAGGATTTTTTCTTTTTCTCGTGAATATTCATGCTTTTAAGTTTAAACACAAAGAAAACACGTGTATTTTCTGCTCTGTTTCCATACAGCACATTACTACAGTGTTATCCAAACTTTGTAAACTAAACAAATACCTGGCTTAATCTATCCTTTTTGTACTGGGCTGTAGAGTGAATGTGTGCTAGCTCTTCTTTCCCAGTAATTTTTCTTTTGAGGCTGAATTGGACTCTGTATGGCTCGGAATATTGGAGAATCTTGAGGGCATCTTCATATTTGATATTATCGAAAAATACTGTAGCACTTAGGAGCTGATCACCTGCAAGTGGAATCAGACATCATTTTAGTTAGTGTTTTCTTGCAGTTTTTCAAATTCTGTTGAATTAATGCTCATTAAATAAAAAATATTTATTTATTTAAAATATTAAACCATGTTCACTTAATAGAATCACAGAATAGTTAAGGCTGGAAAGGACTTCAGGACACCATCTAGTCCAACTGCCCTTCTCAGGGAAGGGTCAGCTACAGCCAGTTGTTAAGTGACTATGCACAGTCAGGTTTTGAATATTTCCAAGAATGGTGACTTCACAACCTCTCTGGAAAACCTGTTCCAGTGTTTCACCACCCTGACAGTAACAAAGCTTTTTCTTATATTTTTTAGTATTTAGACTCTGGCCCTTTCTTCTTGTTAAAATCAATATTTATTGTAGTCTTGTGGCATACTGTTTTGTGAAAGAATGAAATGCAGGTTCTTCATTAACGTTATGAGTTGGGTATTCTTTCATGTTAGTTGTGTGTATACTACTTTCTATGTATCTTTTTCACTGTGCCAGTGAAAATTACATAATTATTTTTTGGTACACAAAAAGAAATTATCACATTTCATTATTGTTTAAGAAACTGATCTTTTAATTTATTAATATGGAAAGGTCAAGCTCACATATAATATTACTTGGCTTGGGATCTACTATTTCTATTACCTAAAGAGATGACAGATGAGCTACATACCTGAATATTTTACTATATATTAAAAAAACAAAACAAAACAGCAAAACGCAACAGAAAATCAGACTGTACCTTCTCTCAGACTAAATATTTTTGAAGCAGGAGATTCCTTAAGTACTTTTTTAATAAATATTCCGTCATTTCCTCCGCCCATCACACTAAAACCACTAGCACCAGCTTCCACTTCTGTTTTCAGGGTCACTTCCATTGTCTCCTAGATACAGAAAAAGGTGTGAATTTGTAATTCTTATTCATTTGTATCAAGGTTGTCTACGTTATTCTGCAATAAAAATTGAGTCTCCTCAGATATATTTTCAGTAGCTCAAGAAACATTATCTAAAATAGAGAATGAACTTATTTAGTATGGGTTTGATTCTGTTCTAAATTAGAATTAATTCATTTATTTGGCTACAGCATGAATGTCAAACTGTTGCCTACTTATCTTAACATAACTGTACTAATTAAATCTTTAACTTGGAATAACCAAGAGGTACAGGTGATTTTGAAATATCTATCAGTTAGATTCAAGCCAGTTAAATATTCTAATAGGAAAAGCACTGCGATTTCTTGATACTCTCTGGCCCAGGTGCTTTTATGGAATGAAGTCAAATGCATTTTTTTTGCCAAAAAACAAGAATGCGGCCAACAACAAGTCCAGTACTATATCCTGGTATGAACACGGCCCTTATTTTGTTGGGGACAGGAATACAATACAGCTGCAACAACATCTTTTTACATGACATGAGTCTTGGCTCGTTGTACGAGACAAAGCCTCTTGAAACAACTCAGTAAAGCCATGCCTGCATGAAAACTTAGTGTCTTGCCTTTAAATAGTCTCCTTCTATATATTCATAAACTGGAGAGGATCCTTGTGGCCTTGGACGGATGTCTTCTACTGCCACTTCATTAACCTGTGGAAAAGAAATGAGTGGTGGAAAGGAACATCCACCATTAAACAGTGAGGCATTTTTTCAGGAGAGTTTTTCTCTTTAGGCATAGTCTCCTTCTTTGTACAAACCTTTCATTAGTAATGGTGGATGTAGAATAACCAATAACTCTTTCCTTAGGTCAAGAACAAATAAATTTCTCATTTAAAGATGTTACTCAAGAACACAAGGGACAGACTCATGAGAGGTAAAACCCACTGTATGCTTATTTTCATTCTTTTTATGAATTGCATGCATCTATGGGCTGAACAGACTGAAAATACTGACAGATAAATCAGTAATAATTGAAAAAGACAATAAAAATTCCCTCCCCTGCTACAGTTGAACACCTAACCTTTTTATCATGCAGCTTCAAGCTTTATTGCCCTCTATAAGCAAGCAAGCCATGGAAGATTCCCAGCAGGAATTTCTGCCGACAGACATTTGGCATGCTTCCTTCTGGAGCCAAGCAATAAGGAACCAACACCAGGTAAGGATTTAAAGAAAAGTTACTGCAGTCAACAGCTATGTAATAGTTTGCTAAGTCTGGGTATTAAACTTATGCTGGTGAATCATGGCAAAGAGCAGATCACTTTATATTGAAGCATCATTCTGGCTTTTGAGCTGGCGGGAGAATCCCAAGTAGAAATACAACAACATGTTCTATGGGGAAAAAAAAAAATCTCTGGCAATATCTAGCTATCAAGAAAATACTTAAGATCCTGTTTTAACAAGATAACTGCCAAATGCGCATTCCCCCCCAAAACCCCAAGTCGAAAAAAACACTCACAGAATCCTCCTCCTCCGCATCTGCGTCAGCATCTCCTGGAGGCTCGGCCGGTCTCAGCTGTCGTCCAGAACCTGAAAGCAACACACAGGTTGTTGGTGTCCATGGGAGCCACGCAGAGCACACAGCGGCCGGACTGCAAGCTGGGGCCCGGGGGACGCCCAGGGCCAGCTGTAGAAAGGCCTGCTTTCATTCAGATCTCATCAGGCTGATCTCTCCAAAGATACCAGAAATATTCGCATGCAGAAATGTAAAGACTTTTGTGAAGGAAAAAAAAAAAACATCCCCAGACTGGGGAAAATGTAGAACTAGAAGTTGGTTGGCTTATATATTTTATTTTTTTTTTAATTACCAAGGAGGGCTTGAGGTGTGTATTGGGCAATATTGGCAGGGGTTTGGCCGTGGTGTGTTCTCTGTGGGTTATGGACCGTCCTGTGGTGGATGCAGCCACTTGCAGCCAGCTCCGCCTGCAATGCTGAACCGATCGGAGGAGTTTCTGGGACCTTCGTGAAAAGGTGTTTAAGAAAGGGTGGTAAGCACAGAGAAAAAGAGACAGCACCACTAGAGGAGGAGAAAGACAGGGAAGACCACACCAGAGCAGGAGGAGAGACGGCAAAGAGATGCTGGAGCAAAAACAGGATCTTGAGAAGGGGCCGCAGGAACAAAAGCCACCTCAGCAAGGGCAGAGAGGAGAAGGCTTGACTCTAATGGGCTGGTACCTGGTGAGGGAACCCTCTCTGGGGCAACTGAGTACAAAGCAAGGAGTGGAAAAAGAAAAGTAGACACTACCTTCTGACCTCTGTCTCCTGCACCAGCCCTCACCTCCCCAAAAGGACTGAGTGTAGCCCACAGCAAGGGGGCTGGAGATCAGAAAGAGGGGAAGAGAGGTGTACGGAGTGCTGCTGAGGTGTTTTTCCCTAAGGGGTTTTATTTTTTTCAAATATGAGAATCAGTAACTTAAAGTTCATTAATTGGCATTAAATTAAATTGATTGAAATTCCCCATCTCAAAGCTCTTCCTTGCCTTTGACAGAGATCTTAAGACAAAAGCTGGAGAGTAAACATAATGAATTTTTGATAGTCATAAAGACTCTGCTTTCTTGATTTTTAAAAATATTCAGGGTGGAGGGAGATGGGGTGAAGGAAATGGGCTATTTGAAAGTGTGACTCTGTTGAAGTGCCTTAAATTGAGCACTGAAGAATGAAAACAGCATGAATACATCATCATTTTCAGAGATCCAGGCTTAGCCAGTAGAGGACAGTGTGGCTGAATTACACATTCCCTGATGCACAGGCTATTCTAGTACATGCACGAGCTCTTGTCCTGACATCTATGTCTCTTTCCTGTCTCCACTGCCCGTTTTTTTCCAAGCCAGCAGGCTGACTGGCGCTCTCACACCCAGTTCTGCAACTGCCATTAGTATACATAGTTTTGGCTCTCCTAAACACATGCTCTGGCTTAAAGACATGCTCGAAGGCTAGAGAAGACAACCGCAAGCAGAACTGTGCCACTCATTCATTGTCTACTTTAAATGAAGAATCCTTGGGCTGGAAGAGAACATTTCTGGATGGGGATGCTGCATGCTGTGTGTGCAGACAAGCTGGCACGACTTACGCCTGTATGCAATCACTCTAACTCACACGACTTGCCAAGCTCTTGTTAAAATGGCTGTCATTTTGCTAGCTTTTCTTCATAGTCTTCTCATCTCCTACATTTATTTTTCCCCTGACTTTTTTTGAAGATAAAATAATTATTTAGTACAGGCAGGATCTTAAAAGAGTTATGCCTTGTGACCAGTGATGGACCACTTTGGTAAGATGAATGGAAACAGTGGGCTTCCAGTGGGAATACTCCATGTCGGCCTGTGGGCCAAATTTCTGAACTTGACAGAATAGAAGGCATCCTCATTATCCATATGTACATCATCTTAATCAGCTCTCCTGTGGTATTCTAGCTCCGCAGACTTAGGACCAACTCAGAACACATCACGGCTACCAGACCATGCCTCCTTTAGCCTTCACAGGACTAGTCCTGATGCCTACGATGGACAACTCTAGAAAACAGTCTTAGTGCAAATCCCAATTCAGATTAAAGACCTGCATAAATTGGCTTAATTTTTTTTTTTTCAAAACTCCAGCATTTGTAATTTTCACAAGCTCAAGAAAATCGGAAAATGAGCATAACTCTGATAAAAAATTTAGATGTGTATTTATGAACCTGATTTTAGGTATTTCTGCCTGGAATCAATTTATGAAGCTCTTCACCACATGTATTTTAATAAGCATCATATGAGGAGAAGAGCTGCAGGACTGAGGCTTGATTGTTTAGTTTGCTTAGTGCTTCTAAAGATTCAGGTGCCAACAGTGAATTTTATGGCTGTTACTAAAATTCCAAGAAATAGTAAGGACTTAGTCTTGGGGCATTGCCGTATTTTTCACTTGGGAGAATCCCACCCACAAGCCCTGCAGTCCAATAGAATGACTTAACAGAATATTGCTTGGATTGCTAGAGCGTTTGCTCTTCAGTGCAGCACTTCAAGGCTAATTACAGCACCAATCCCTGGTGGCTGCCAATAATTTTGCTACTGGAAAAGAAAAAGGAAAGAATTATCTGGGAGAATTCTTGGGCTGGTTCGCTGCCGTTTCTCTCGTTTTAGCCTGGTGTAACTTCAGCAACATTTTAGTTGCCTAGAACTGGAGCAATCCAAATACGGGCTGGTCTGTTCTCGGGACTTGAATGGTCCTGTATAGTTTGTGCCCTTGATTTTTCACCATCCAGTGGGGCACATCCCTTGAGCCTAGGGTACTGCAGCTATCCTACAGGTCTAACAGAGGTGAAACTTTTAAAACCAGATGTTTTAAACAAAGGATTCTTAGAATGATTAGGTGACCAACACCTTCAAAGCCTTCCTGTTGCTAAGACTGAGCTAATCATAAAATCCAAGGGAATTAGATCACTTCCCGCAGTGAGACCTGAACACTTGTTTCCCATCAGGATGCCATTTTAAAGCAAAAAACGATACTACCAATTCTTGTTCAGTGTGGAAGCAGAGAGGTAGACCTGGCCTGGATAACATCTCATCTGGGCCTGGACCAGGAGAGAAGTTTCTTATTTTTCACCAGCCGTTGATCAAGCAAAGCAGCGGTGTAAAACCACAAGGGTGGCTTCACATGCTTGGCCAAGTATTGGCAGGCAATTGCTCTCCTTGTCCTTGCTAGAGGGGCTGTGGATCAAGGTTTGGCCAAATTGTTGCCAGAAAAATTCCCTTGCTGTTAAGGGGAAGATCTGTCAGCATAAAAGGCCTCTTTCACCCACCTCATGATGGGTGGAAAGGGACAGAGTGCTCCTGTGAAAGCTTTAGTAAACTGCTACCTTTCTGAAATGGTGATAGTAGGGCTCTTTCCTACAAAAAGGAGCAAGAGATCACTGTCCCCAGGGCTAACAGAGATGTGGGTG
Source organism: Tringa tobata (assembly GCA_033628505.1). Taxonomy (NCBI): domain Eukaryota; kingdom Metazoa; phylum Chordata; class Aves; order Charadriiformes; family Scolopacidae; genus Tringa; species Tringa tobata. Next base: position 1,651,578 of record JAHREE010000118.1, on the reverse strand, counting down.
GGATTGCATGGAAGGACATCAGCTACACAAACGACCTTCCTTCCTGAAGCTTCACACTGAGGCCTTTCCATCCACCCTGATTTCCCCAGACTCTGCCTGCTCTGCCCCTCTGTCTTAGCTAACTCATGTCATAAAAGACTTCTTGTGCCCCCGATTGGTACTCTAGACTAGGATTTACTTCAGATTTTTTTCCCGATTCAGAATACTTTAAAAACAAATCTATAAAAGAGGGGGATTACAATACATCGATGAATTCCATTTTCAGCAAAGCCTGTGTATAAAAGACTGTGCCAATAAACTATGAATTATATGCATGTCATTCTCATGCCCCAAATAGTAGTGATGCCAACATTTTATAGGTTTTAACTTTTTTTATAAACTCTGGACAATCAATGCTTTGTTCAAAATGTTTTCATAAACAAGATGGAATTTACATCAGTGACTACTTCTAATAGCCACTGAACTGCCTTCAGAACAAGGGAATTTTTTGAAAGTAGGCAGTAGGAGTTATACAGGCTGGGATGTTTTCATATCATATACTGAAAATTGTGTTTGCTTTTTAAATGAAATAAGAAAAAATATCCTTAATCTAGAAAACCAGCTGGACTGTTTTGGGTAAAACCACAAAAACATACAACCACGTTATTTTTTTGGTATTCACATTTGGTGGGTAACAGTCTCCAAACCCACATTTGAGATATTATAATCAATTTAAAGTATGACAAGTGTCATTGAATTCAAGTCAATTGTGCTTTAACGTATTGTATAAACTGAAGAGAAACCTAGCTTCAGTTTGGACAGTGACATATAAAATTACTATAATCTGTATACTTTAAAATCAAATAGAACAGCAAATAAGAATACTGGAAATGTTGTTAAAAAAGGAAATATATCATCCTTTTCTGATCATCCTAGCTTCCTGGCTTACAAATTATATCCCTTTCTCTGCAATTCTTAGATTTAGGCTTTCTGCCTTTAAAGATTTTATACTGGTTTGCATATGAATGTAGTGAACGTAAGTAATCTGCTCTTATCCTTAAGCATATAACTCTTTCTTGCATTAACTTCTTAGGCATTCTCTTTCCTGCTAAAAGTGTCTTTGTTTTGTTTTATTTTATTTAAATTTTGTGCTGCTATTGTGTGGTTTTCCCAGGATTTTAATGGGGATCAGTTAAAACTGACCAGAGTAGCAATGGCTGCAATGCACATATTTTTCACAAAGATGCAGGTTAAGTATTCCTCATTCTCAGGTAATATCCTCACCAGGAGAACAGATTCCCTCTTCCCGTGAACTTACTGGCATTACTTATCTAACTTCACTTCAACAACCAGCTTCTCTTAACAGGCAGAAACTTGAGCTGTGGTAAACATCAGTCCACAGGGGAAAACTTGCATGCTTTGCTCACTCATTTATTATTATTTGTTGATATATGAAGGTCACAACCTGTGCCTTTTCTTTACTAGGATTTTAGCGTTTGCTGGTTAGCATTTCTGAGCTATGATAAGAAGCAACCAGTCCTGTTTGTGCAGTATTATGGAAATTAATAGCTTTGAGTCCCCTGCCAGTTAGAAGACTTGTGCCTTAACATGTGGGCAAGGCTGGGACACCTTTTGCTCAAGCCTTTTCTGACAATACAGAGCACATTCTGGGCATGTAACCTCATTTGTATTGTTTATAAGGAGAAGGAAGACAGAATAATTGCAAGACAAACTACACCAAGAATAATTTAATGTCATTGTCATTGTTGGCACTGTGTTTGACCCAGTAAAGAATTCATACATGTAGGTCAGCAGTTTTCACAGTGCTCCCTCCCTCGTGGGCTAATGATAAATAAGGTAGTGCATCACTGCTGTCACGGGAGCTTCAGCTGGCTCCTGTATCAGACCCCTCTTCCCACACCCATCAGTCCCTGTACATTAATCCCTAATTTTTAAATTAAATCCTTTTCTCAAAATGGATAATATGCCCGATTTCCACCCCTCCCACCCCCCCCAGCTTGTTCTCCCTCTCTTGCAGGTATCGCAATTACTGGGATTCCTTTTCTTCCCTCAGAGCTCTCACAGTCGCCGGAGCAGTGCTGCTGTGAAGCCCTGCAGCCCCTTCTATTCACTTCTTATATTTGGAATAGGGAATATTTTAAATAGTTAGAATATCTAAAATCGTAGTTCCCAGTTCAGGAAAGCACTTGATAACAGGAACGTTATGCACATGCTTGGCATTCATCTTGGCCTCTCAAGAGCAATTTTTCAGATAGGCAAGTTCACCTGACCTTAGTTTACTAAGAGAAATTTTTCACTTCTAGATTATGGGCAAAAAGGCAGCAATTCAAACATTTCAGTTTTTCTTTGGTAACCTCAGTATTTCAGTTTCTATGCCCCCATCTTTTCTATACCCATCCCAATCTACTGTCTCTATTATTTTGATGAGTTATTAAATTAATGCACCTTACAGTAGGTTCTTTGGGTTTCCCAGAATATCTCCGAAGACTGATGAATAAATGGAGATCAGTAAGCTAATTAAAATGCCACTTCAGGCAGACAGCGTCATCAAGCATATAAGATACTGCATTCTTGGTTTGGTTTCCTTAAAGCTGCCATGAATAAAGAATGGCTAAAATCAGCTTTTTTTTAAGAAGTCCTCATGACAAATTTACAATGACAGCAAAAGTACCACCTTTTCCATCTCAGTTACCGTTTTCTGGATACTAATATGAATTTTTGGCACTTACTTAACTATTTTTCACCACTTTCCAAAATCAGCTGTGCTAAAGATCTTTGAATCTACAAGCAGGTCTTTGTGTTCTGCATCAATTGGCTTGACGGAGCTGGGATTTGCCAATCCCTGCGCTGAAGATGTTGCGCAAATGGTATGTACAAGCACAAAAATAGTCACCCGGTATCAGCAGTGGCCTGAAATGTTTCACTATTTCTCTTTGTTTCCCCCAGAGTTTTTTTCCTTCAGCTCGAGTTACAAATGGAAGTGGTGACCTCACGCTGCGTTAAAGAGGACTAAAAGCCTAGGGATTTTGTAATGCTTCATGGTCTATTGTGGAAGAGAATCAAACCATGGCAGGTTTGTTGTCCGAAACTGCTGTCTGGAAGCTACACGGCAAAAACATCTGCTCTAACGTCGTACCTTGGGTTCTCCTGTGGATATCTTTAAGTGTAAATGCCGAGGTTAAGTGTAAAGACCATGAATGAAAACAACCAGGAGCATACGGGTGTAGGGGGTGTGAGGGGGTTGGCTGTAGCATTTCAGAGCAGTTCGTCCCCACCACCCAAATCGTCCTCCTGGGCAATTCGGTGGAGGAGTCATGTCCTTCCAAGCAAGCTGGCTGTGAGGGAAAGGGTCCAAATAAACTCTTTTATGCGCACACTGTGTCCCTTGAGGAAGCTGCCACCAGGTTTAAAGCACAGGCTCTTGCACAGTCTATGCAGGGTTGACTGTGAGCTCCAGAAAGCCCATGGCATTCCCAGTAAGGAGCTCCAACTACGCCGGGGAAAAACCATCAGTGAAAAATCAACACGTTCACCTTCTACAGAGGGTCCCCAGCGCGTTCCACAGACCTGGACTTAACTCCATGGTCCTGCGGGGTCCCACGGGCTGAGTTACAACTGCTGGGCAGGGCTGTGGGGCACGGCAGGACCGCGGTGGGAATGCCGGGGCTGTCACTCTATCCCGGCAGGATACGTGGGGCTGGGGAGATGCGGGCGCAATGTCACGGAGGAGGCTGCCGCTCCCAGCCCTCCATCGCAGGAATGTGATGTGTTGCTTCACTTGAACCGCCGCCAGCGAGACAGCGGGGGCACCCAGAAGCTCCACCTAGACGAACCAGCTCGTCGGCTCTGAAAGGAATGATCGCCACGGCAGAAAAAAAAGCAGCTGTTCTGCCTCAGAAAAAGTGATAAAGCGAGGAACGGCACCTCCCCTTTAGCGTTTCCCCTGTGCTGGGACTAGGACCCTCCCTGCCAAGCCCTGAAATTCTGGTCTCCCCAACTTTCCGTGGGATGAAGGCAAAGGACTAGCTGGTGGAATGAAGACTCAAGATTTTGGTGCTAAAGGGGTTTAAGAGGCCGTGTTATCTGCAGGATGCTATCAGAACCAGCGAGGGCTGTGTTTAAGCTCTGCTCCCGCCTTTGTTTTACTCTGGGGTTGGCAATGCCCCCTGGCTGTGCTCTGTCACCCAGCTGCATGCCTGAGCTGGGATGGAGGCAGCTCAGACTTCGGAGCCGAAAGCAGGGGCTTATCACACAGCAAAGCTAAAGGAGCAGCAACTCCCAATTAACCAAAGCGTGAATAGTTTCCTTCCATTCAAGGCACGAACAAGATGTTTTGATTCAATGCCTTGGTATGTTAAGCCGCCCTTGTCGGCAGCTAGAGTGCTTCATTAAAAGCCTTCAAATCGTTTCATCTCAAAAACCTTCCGAAAACAGAAAATATACGTAAGTTATAATCATCAGTCTCCTCGCCGGCTGGACTCCTGTTTGTGAAGTTAGCTCCTACTTGTATCAAAAGGAACGGTCCTCTGCTCCGTAAAGTACATCCAAGTAGAGAAATGCCTCGGGTTTCTCACAGGCCACGCTGAGCTCTGTGGGATTTTATAGAGCGTTTTCTGCAGGTTGAGGACTATCAGGGAAGATGTGGAAGAGCACTGGCAACTAAGAACAGACATAAACACTACCATAAAAAGAGAAACTAACAGACCCCAGATGAAAAGGAGAGTGAACGGCTTCCCCCTGAGTGTGTGTTTATTGATAAGCTCTGCTCAAAGATTTAAAACTATTAAAAGCATGCCTGCTCGTGCTTCACGATAGGAGCAAAACTTTAATGAGATCGATCAGAAAGGAGCTCTTTATTTTTACAGTGGTCCACCTTTTCTCTGATGGTAAAGATAAACTTAATAGAATCCATAGGACATTTCAGAGCAGGAGAATAAATCACTCTGGTGGGGCTCCGCACAGACTTTCTCAGCTTTAGTCATATTTAAACATGAAAAGCACAGGGGACTTTTTTCCAGGCTTTTTTTTTTTTTTTTTTCAGTTGTCAAACTGAAATTTCCCAGATCCTGGGTTAATGAGTTTCACCCAGCTATGACCATTTTTTGGTTATTTGGCTATATAGGAAATGTGATTTGGCCAGATGCATGTAACTCTCCTGGTACAATATTTACTAAAATATTTTATTAGTCCTATACTTCACCTGTTGCTAAAGAAGAATAATGTTTCATAGGATCAACTCAGTGTTTGAAAATAAGTTCTCAACCTAAGTTTGTTGTGAGAACATGATTAGAACGACGCCCAAGAAAGACAGCAAAAGCAGGTGCCGGCGGTTGATACCTCAATTGGTCCATCCCTCCTCTCGTTAGCTAAAACACAGCTGTAAGAGGCAGAGTGGAAAAGGCAGCTGAAGAAATGCTCACGGCACCGACCAGATGACCAGAGGTTTGGTGCTGTGTCCCTCTACTCGATGGTTCTATCTCAGAAGCACAAGTTCTGCGTGGGCTCTGTAGATTTAGTCTCGCGGTCTCCTGGAAGGTAAGTGTGACGTCCTGCGCTGCGTCTCTGTGTGTTTGCTTATCTCAGGCAGGAATTTTCCTTTCTTTCGGGTTTTACGTGACAGAATGTGTATTTTACTTCCTGCGTGAATTCCCACGGTGTTCTGGTGTTTAATGTTGTGACGATGGTGTAACATTAGGACCCTCTCTGATAATTATCAATTATGAACTTTTTTTCCAGGACAGCAGGGCCTCTGTTCTCACAAAGTCAGTAAGAGAAGGGAATGACTCTTTAGTAATTGTGGTTACATATGTCCTAGCTCCCGGATTGAACCAAAATTTCTTAGCACCCTTTTGGACAGGGCAAAAGCGAGTTAGAGATTCATAGCCAAATAAAGCAAAAAAGACTGGTCTAATCCACTGTGATGCTCAACAGCTTTATCTCCTGGGACTCTCAACAATTTTATCTCTTGGAATATACTGTTTTTACTTGCGATTGAGTCTCTACCAGTGCTGTAAATAGCTGCATGGATACCCAGCTAACATCTTGCAGGGTGTCACCATCCATCTACATGGTCTAGGTTTTAAGAAGGGCTTCAGGGGCATGTCGCAAGTGAAGCGCTCTCACTTGCTTACCAGCTTCAGGAACCCTAGCAGGAGCTACTCTGCAGTTATTTGGACAGCCAGTATGTTGATTAGGGATGTTGCAGCTTTTTTCACTCAGAAAAAAACCCTACCCTTCATCTAGATAAGAAACTAGTGGTTGAAAGTGAACGCAAAGCTGCCTTCCTCGCAGAGCGAGGGACAGTTGATTCCCACCATCCTCCCTGTTAGATGGCAGAGAACTCTGCTCGTATCATGACCTGCCTGGAAGTGGAGGCAGGTGGGTGCCTATTGCAGATAAGGCCCATAAAGCTCACGCAAATTAACTTTCCCACGTTCCTTCTCCTCTCTGATTCACCCCACTAAGAATCCAGGCTTCTCCCAGAGCAGATTGCCTGCTCCGCTGCCAAAGCACAGCCCCACTCCAAGGTAGAAATGAATCAAATGAATGCATTTATTAAAAATGATTGTTCTGTCCATCTAGGCTTGATTGGCAGCCCTGGAGGCTCATTTTGGCTGGCCACAGAGTAAGGACTGCTTGAGAACTGGTGGCCAAAACACCAAGCTGTTTCTTAAGTTTACCCAGTGCTGACCCAGAGAGGCAGCAGGGTAAGTTTACTACTCCCTGTCCTCTCCCTGACACATTGGGGAGGATGCTAATTCTTGCTGCTTTTGGTGGAGACCACATTTGGCCCCTAAGAATAGGTCTACTAACATTATGCAAAAAGCCCAAAGGAGGCTTTATATAAATGTCTCTTACCACTCTGAATTAGAAACAGATTTTTCAGCCCAAACTGCTTTTCAAAACCACTGCTTAAAAACCATTCTTATCAGAATCAATGCATAGTAAAACTTTGCATTCTTATATAACTATAAACACATACATGTATAGAAATATAAAAGTTATTTTTTACAGTGAAGATCCTTGTGGTCTAGGATGATTTTTCATTTCTCTTTATTCCACTGACAAAATTCAGTGCAGAATTAAGTGCCCGGATGTAGCAGTATTAATTAATGGAGTGATGTTACTTTGCACGTCTCTCTGGTATGCTGGGCATAGCCCCTCTCAAAACAGGAATGCAGCAAAACCCTTGTAGCTTTTCCACAACCTTTTATGGGGGCTTTTATATAAATATCTGTCCTTGGAAACAGGTTTCCAGTTTGAGAGAAAGTTCCCTGGGCAACTTGTTTGGATGTAAATCACTATGGAAGAAAATATCCTTTAAGCTTTTAAATTCTTTAATGTATATGTAATACAAGAGATATAGGATAAAGGTGACAGAAAATTGTTATGGGAAAATGTTTTACATCAAAGATAAAGTTAGCAGTTCCCTCACTTTGTAAAGATAAAAATCTTTTCTGTCAATAAACAGTGATGGTAGCAAAATAGCATTTGGCACAGCTCCCTTTCTCTTGTTTCTATCTGGAGTAGGAGAGTCCCTTTAAAAATTAGAGAGGATTTCTGGATGCAGACTGTGGCTCTGCAAAAGCATAAATGCTCACTTACAGATAAATTAATCCATTGAGTCAAATTAATAAATTAATTAGTATAGTTCTGTTCACATCAGCGCAATTAAAACCTGAATAAACAGGCTATAATCTTAGTTTTTCAGTCAAAAAAAAGGTCAGTTCAAAAGAATTCAACAAGTGATCTACCAAATTCTTTTCAAAAATTTTGTCTCCTTTTTTTACTTCATTCATTTTCACCTTGTTTTTTTTCAAACTGTTCCCCTAGCAGATGTCTATCTTGCCCCAGCATTTTATAAACTTGCTGTTTGATAACTGTCTTTTTTTACAAATCAAATTTGTGAATTTAATCTTTAGTGCTTAAAACTAGAAATAATCAGGTATGTGAGATTGAAAAACACTGGAATTTTAAGCGCATGTTAAATTTCAGAAGGAGAAACTGAAGGTGACAAACTTTCTTTGCATTGTATTTTTGCAAAAAAAATTAATTATTTGAATCTTTAGATGTGGGTTTTCAAATGATTCAGTGCTCATTTTTCCCCTCTGCGCCGTCTAGCCAGTCTGAGGCACCCAAAAATAACAAACCAGCATGCTTGCCTAATAGATTAGAGGAAAACACAGTTTAGTTAAGGAAATAGATTTCAGTTTTCTGTTTCAGAGAGGGTAGTATAAACAAAAAGGAGAAACCATTTTTTTTAAAGACTCATTACTGCAGTTCTGGATCTCTTTTTGACTAAAGACTCAAATAACAAGAAAGTGACTACGCTGCAGATTGTCCATGTAGTAACTGGTGAATGAATTGAGATGGGTGGAGTTGTTTGAAAGCACTAAGAGGACTATTTCTTGGATTTGATTATCAACCCTGAGGCTGATTCATAACAGTTACAAACATTCAGAGGCTCTGTGTAATAAGAAAATAATGATATCTTGTGGAAATGAGTAACTGTTTCTTTATCATAATTGGCCTACTCACAGGTTAAATATTTTTTTAACTCAGTTAAAAAAGGATGCATTATTTTTGAAGGCACGTGGTAACATTTTTCTCGATGAACAGCTGTGCTAGATTCAGACTAATGTATAAGAGAGAATAAATTAAATTTTGCCCTTCAGTTAGATCAAGGGCTCTGCTGAAATCAACAGCATTGTTCCAGCACAAAGCCAGGGTTAGGAGAAGGAAGAACCCAGGGCTTCAGTTGCAGTCTTTGAGATCTACTGCAAGCAGGTGGATCTGGTTCTTCTCTCAGGTGGCTGCTTCAGAGCAGGTGGCTGCTGTTGGGGTCGGTTTTGACAGCATTCTGCAACTATTCTGAGAGCAGAATTTCTCTTTTCTTCATTACAAATACTTTGAACACCACTTAATCACGCTTCAAACACTCTTATGGGGAAACCAAAATCATTTAACCAAAAGGGAGTAATGGAAAAGTGCTGGGCTGATGTTTGAGGAAGACAAGCAGCCAGAGCTCTCCTGTTTTCAGAGGATCCAGGTGTTTGACATCTTTCAATGCAGGGCTTGATGCTACTGGGCACAGGTGGGAAAAGGGTGCAGACAACCCAGGCGTAGCCCTGAATAAGTTCTACTTTGGGAGCTGCTAACTGGGAAACAGGTTCTTTTACACTTCTACACCAGGTAAATCTGCTGTGGTAAGATTATCTCAAAAGGTTTTGAATACACCAGGACCAGAGCCTCAAGTATGTAAGACCCAGAACCACAAGACTAACCAAGGCACAGCGAACAGAGCCAGGGCTAAAATGTAGGATTTCCTGGGACACGTTCTTCTGCTTATGAGTTCGGTTAGGGAAGAGAGTTCCTTGCTTTTGGAACATAGCTTGGCCAACACTTGGTGCTATATCTTGTTCTTGATCCCTGGATTTCAAAGGACCATTCTCAGAGGGCCTCTGCGTGCAAGTGCAAACTACCCATTGCTGCAGGATTATCCTCTTCAGCTGGAACCACTGGCCCAATTAAAAACTTCTGGACTGGAATTAGCATAATGTAAATGCAAGAAGGCTCTGGAGGTTTTTGTTCCTCTTATCACTTGGACGTATGTGGATATTGTTCATACCTTACTCTGCGCCCCTCTGCAGCAAGCAAGGCCACAGACGCTTCACAGCTATATGTCTGAAGAGAGGGGTCTGAAAATTAATCTGAACAATTTCTAGGGAGCTTAGGCTCCCCTTGTTGAGCAGTGCCAGCTCAGGGATACTGGAAAACACATTTTTCATGCATGTGTTTTGTATTAAATGCAGCTGTCAAAAAAGAGAAGGGCTCATGTTCCTGAAAAGGTGCAGTGAAGGGAAGACAAATGTTTGGAATAAAGCATTCGCAGGAATGTGCCTGCTCTGCCGAGGCAAAAATCACCACTTCTGTAGAGCCTTCGGGGCAACCTTTAAACTAGCTGGCTGAGGGACTAGTGGCTGCCCGGCAGTGGGATTTCAGTGGATGCTGTACAAACCCAGCCAGCTCCCCGGGAAAGGCGGTACTTGCTGCACACACCACTCCTCCCCGTCCCCAGACCAGATGGACAGACACTGGCTCTGCCCAAACTGCACCTTCCCAGAGCCACACGGGCACATCTGGGCAGGGACTATCTCTAACCAAGCCTTGCTCTCCCTGCCATGCTGCAGATAATGCTTTCCAAGTGTGTTGGCAGAGAACTGAAACCATCTACTGCAATCTGATAATGCCCACCACTAATCCATTCCGCTGCAGTAAAATTATGGAGGTGAAAACAGCAAAGGCAAAGTGAGTGTTTATTTGCTTGACAATAACTTTCGTGTTATTCAATAGATATAGGATCAGATTTTGTGCTCTGCTCTGAATGCATATCCTGAAGGAGTTCAGCTGGATTTATACCAGCGCAATAGCAGAATTTGGCTTGTGATCTTCAGATGACAACACCAGTTAACAGACTTGCTTATTTCTCTGGCTTTTCTATGAAGTTCCTATTCAACAAGGATAATAGTCTAACTACGATGCAGTTCTGTGGCAACAGTGTACCACATAAATTAAGCTAACTCTGGGTAATATCACAAAAAAAAAGTGTTTATAGCTTCATGCCAGTTTCTGACTAATGCTTTTGTTTGTTGCTATAGCAAACCACACATGAATCTGATAGCCAAAAGCATGTTTATGACTAACCTTAGCTCTCTGGGGATTGAAAATATGGAATAAAAAAAAACAACCAAAAACCAACCACAACACACAATGTGAGGAGAACATGATAGGAAACACCTTTTTTGGCACGAGTTACTATGAACATTAACATTAAGTGGAGAACATCATGAGTGGAAAACATTAGGAAATAGGAACTGTGGGAATAACTGGCTTTAACCCACAACGATTCAGATACAACTTTGCGATGTGAAATAAAAGCTGTCTGTGCAGGACTAGAGTACATTGCAGAGTCCTGGCTGCATGTTAAGGGACAGATTTAAGCCTCTGAAGTCTGGAGAAGTTTTGGATCAGGCTTTAAAACATTCAGACCACTTTACTCGAGCTCATTTTTACCCTCTGCCTTGACACCTAGGACACTGGTATTCACTTAATTACTTTGTGTTACAATTTATACTTTGGTAGTTTCCAAGAGCCTGCCCCAAGACTGACACCTCATTATGCTGTACAAATACACACGGTAGAACTACTGCCAGCCCCAAGGAGCTTTCTGTTGAAATAACAGAGAGAGCCAAAGGGAGAGGAGGGTGGACAGAGAGAGGGTGGGAGGCAGAGGCGATGTGACTGTGCCACCCACCAAATCAGAGGTTGGACCCAGGTGTCTCGCACCCCAGCTCAGCAGACTGATTCAGGTTGCCAAATAAGTTACAGTGGGAAGAAGAATAAATTACATCCCCTGCAGAGGAGGGAAAAATCAATACAGCCTAAGTGATTCCTAAATGAGGATAGCTTACAAAAAATTACACTATGTCAGGCAAAATTTATACTTGCGTTGCCCTGTTATTCTTAATAACCTCTTTCTTTCATGGGTGGAAAAAAAAGGGAAGTATTGTTGTGTAGTGTATAGATATAGATCAATTTCTATCAATGTTTTCTATTGATATTAATTACTCTGGCTTTAGACTGCGTACTGCATCTTTATTCACAGATTTGTACTGTGCATAAAGACATTCGATCATCACAATCCATGGCAAGTTCTTCCATTGTGTATCCTAACACTTAGCAGACGGTCTTGAGATCAGTGTTGTGGAGAGGGAGGTCTGACCAACCTGTAGTGTTCCAGGTATCTCCAAGGG
>JAHREE010000118.1:1583165-1620403 GCA_033628505.1 Tringa tobata | reverse complement strand
GAACGAACAAACCCAATGTGTACTAATTAATTCCTCCTAATTTGATAATAACGCTAATGGTAAACAAAGTTGCTGTTCAGTCTTGCACAGCCCACGGTGCTATGTTGGTTCTGGCTGCATTTGCCCATAGATAGGTATCAAAGAAATGAGAGCAAATAACTCACCTTCTGTTTTACGAGGAGACATTATATACATATATATATATATATAGTGGAGTTTTGACAGCAGAAGTGCTCTCAGTTTCTGATGCAAACTGTGAATGCAGACTGAAAAGAAAAGCTGCAGAGGCTGAAAGGGGGGCTGGGAGCAGAGAAGAGCACTTTCTGTGGGAGCACAGCAAGCTGAACGCTGCCAGCAGTGAGTCCTGCTCTTCCATAACCGGTTATCTCACACGAGTGCTTGTGTTTTCAGTCTTTCTTTGCTTGTAAAAAAACCATATCTTAGTTTTCCTTTCCTAAAAAAGGGGGTTTTGGAAGTATTTAGAGAGTAGGAGAAATGAATTTTAAAGATTTTCCCACAATGTTCATTAAAGTATTTGGAAAGCTAAATCAAGAAGTACTGATAGTTTACCTTTTTCTTTATCTTTTTTTAAAATAAGAAGTTATCTAAATTTATGTTATTAATTAAAAGAATCCCAAGAAGTACCTAGATTGACCAGTGAAAATATAAAACAGCAAAAAAGAAAAGAGAGGGGATTCAGCTTTGCTGTTTTCTTCCTCGTGCGTAGTTGGCTTAATTATATGTTAGCTTTTTTTAAACACCTTTCTTTTTAAAAAAAGGGGAAAAGTGTCCTTAAAAGTTTCTTATTTAAAGTAAGTATCCCTATGGATAAATGGATAAGACAGACATTATTTTTAAATGGGATTTTTTTTAAATGTATTTTTTAGCTGCTGCTAAGTTTTTGCTCACGAAACTAAAACAGATGCCTGTAGTCCTCCTCATGGTGTCACTTAGGCAATCCTTCCTGCTCACATGGTCCTGACCTCCCACCAAGCCCCACTGGCAGTTGCAGGATCCTGCATGGACCAGGCTCCTGCCCGGGGAGGACCCACATCCCACCCAGTGTTTCTGAGTAACGCAAGTGACTCAGGCAACAAACACATGTGACAACTCACAAGCAGCTCTGTGAGGCTTTAGTGTGAAAGGCTTCCCATTTCACACTAAATAGACACATGATTCATCATCTTCTCCTGCTGACTATATCCTATGTATGGAGTGATTCAGTTAACCAGCACTGACCCTACAGGTTTCCAAACTCAAAAATCCTGGTTTCAGGAAACTATTCCTTTCCCAAGTATGCAACAAATAAATGCCAGAGGAAAAGGTGTGATAAGGCAATAGAAGAGCAGAACTGCAATTAGCCTCTGCCACATGCTTGAGTCTGAGCTGTTAGTCCTTAACGAGGGTCTTTGGATGCATGAAGAGAAGTGTGTTGTCCTTAAAGCAGTATCCATGAAAGATAAGGATGCTGAATGTGCCTGTGGGAAGCACAGGTCCTGCAGAGCCATGGGAAAACAGCGTGGGCTCAGCCCTTGGAGCTGCCGAGGACCCTCTGCAATGACCCACTGGAGTCCTCAACAGCTCCATGCAGCAGGGGCAGGCTCAGAATAAAGCTCAATTACACAGCCTTATTCAGTTGGATTCAAAGAATGTTTACCCAGGCATGTATTTACAGCAATGGAAGGGTTCAGCGTGTCTTATGATAAACTACTGCCTGAAGCCCATTTCCATCTGTAATTGTTAGCACAGCTGATTATTGTCCCTGGGTTAAAGGAATCGCCGGTTATTCTGGGCTCCACTTCATGACTCAGCTCCTGAGAGCTATTTCGAGTGGTGGAGGGCAGAAGCTGCCAGGCTGGCATCCCCTTTGGTTTTCTTTGTGGAAATGGGATGTGGCTTTGCACGACAGGCGCTTGTGCTCTGCGAACCGTCTGAAGGGATTACACGGGCTGGAGCCATAATCGTGTGCTCTGATATTGTTGATGTATTATAAATGGTCCATTATTCATCCACATGAGGAAAGCCAGAGGAATGGAAAATTAAAATGTGAAACTAGTGAGCACGAAAAACGAGCAAGTGATTCATGCTGTGTGGAAAATGGGCCTCACTGGGTGTAGGCCCCTAGTTCTCTGGAATCAAGTACAGCCACAGGGGCTAATAATTTAGCTCATTAACAACAATATTTGTCCTTCAGCCCTGAAAAACGCATGAGTAACAATGGGACGTGTGCCCTGGGTGAGACTTTGTTCACCAGATCTGCTTCCCCAGGTGCCTTTCGGCTCTCGCTGATGGCAGAGGGAGGTGCAGGAACGTGGGGATAAGATGGCAGAGCAGATTTTGCCTAGCACATAAAAACAACACTACAACAACAACAACAATTAACCAGATTTGATCTGACTGTCTCACGTTCCCTCCTCCTCTCATCTTCAGTTAAGCTGGGTTTAGAGAGTTTCTCATTCTCTCTCTTTTATGATCCTTTTTCATTGGAGGGGTTTGGTGAGAAACACGAACATCACCATCTTGCCTCCTGCCGAGCTGCGAGAGGCAGTTGGAGGGACCGAGCACCCCACACCAGGTGCTCACTGTTTCCAGCATGATCCCTTCAGAGACAGCTTTCTGCTCGCCTTGCTTTCAGAGTTTTCAGCTCCAAGGCTAATTCTGGAAACGCATCCGTGATGCTGTGGCCTAGGACTATTCCTTCCCGGCTTTACATTATTTCTATAGTCCATTTTACCAAAGAATCACCAAGGAATCACAGTAGAAAGGCTACACAGTCTCCTTTCCCAAGTACCCTCTTACTCCTTATTGAAAAGGCACTCTCATCCCTCTCCCAAACAGTGACATTTCAACAGGGAAAAGCCAATGAAACACGGATTATAGTCAGATATAAAATTCTCAAAGAGAAATGGATTTTTTTTCTCTAGGGAAAATAATGAATTTGCTCTCCTGGACTTTGAACTTTATTCCTTCATTAAAGATCCTTCAGAGGGAAATGAAGGACCCATTAACCATCACCATTTCCAAACTGATCATGCACCACAGAAAACAAGAAGCTCTCGGAGGTAGTGGGAAGTCCCCAAGCAACAACCTGAAATTTTAAAACTGGCGAAAGAAAGGAGGAGTGAAACATCCCAAATGCCCAGTTAGCTGCTTTTATTATCATATCACGTGTGGTCTCTGTGAAAAGCTAACCACATCTCAGAAACTCTGAGACCATCAAAAAGACGTTGTACCTGCACACCCCATAATAAAGTTATTAGAAACCCATGGGGAGGTTTCTGATGTGAGTCATGCTATCCAGGAAGGGATGAGACAGGGCAGTCAACTCACTTTTAAACAGCTGGGTGAGCCTAGTGCAAAATCAGCACATCCAGACGACCGTGGATGTCGTAGACAAGTTTGAACAATGTTTTATTTACAGACTCAGAAATGCCTAAATCTCAACCAAGCTGCAAATCTAATTCCCCTCACTGATTTGGAGGGAGGAGGGAGAGCGCAGATGCCAGCAACAGCTTTGAAGATTTATTTGCACTCTGTAGCACTCACGTAACTTTCCAGTAAACTTGGAGACAGGAGGACCAGAGGTTGTGAGACAGAGGAGAAAGGGCACGGATGAACTGGGCCTGGGTAACTGGATGGAGAAGAAGCCTTAGCGAGACCTTAAGGGACAGCTTGGAAAGGAGAATAGTTTCGGGTGCAGCGTTAATGTTTCATTTTTCTAGTTGACACTCTTTTAATCTGGGGGAGCTTTTGACTGTTAAGAAGGGAACAAGTTATAACAGAGCAGCACTGCAGAACAGCCCTTGGGGTGCCTATGAAGCAGAACAGGTTTGGGAATCAGCAGCTCAAGGCCCACAGTCATCATCCAGTGATCGGCAAAAAGGAAAAAGTCATCCTGCCAGATGTTACCTAAAGCCTTACCAGCAGGACTGCCCATGAATTTTAAGAAACAGCCACTTTATGAAGACCAGACTGTCCAGGCAACAGGCAGAGCAGGAGAACAGTGCCAGAGCCAGGATGGTGAGACCATTGGGTGTGCACTCCTGATAAAGTCAACATGAGACAGACAGGAGCCTAAAGCAGCCCTACCTTCCCAATCACTGCAAGATCTTCTTAACTACCTCAGTTCAGTGGCCCTGTTTGTTCCCTCGTAAAAATTCTATTTCTGGACAGAACATGTCCATACTGGGAACATCCACCTCTTGGGGCAGGAAGGGTTGGCAGCATATCAGCCCTTGCTTGGGACCAATCCGGCAGATTGTAGAGCCACAGAAAGCAGCAAAAACTAGGGCAGTCCTTACTGCAATACCTGCTGGAGGGATTGGGATTAGGCTCAGGTACAGGTTGGACCTAGTCAAGGTTTGCTCAAGGAGAGCACATCTTGACCTGGACTGAACAAAAAGCAGGGTGGAAGCTTCCCAAGCTCTTGGAGACAGATGCCAGCAGTAAAGGAGAAGCTGGAGTTTACTGTGTGGGGCAAGGAGGAAGGAAATATTGGAGAGATGGGTCTGTTGGGAAGCAGTTTTCTCAGGTGTGTAGCTAGGATTTATCACTCGTGCATTTTCTGCTCAACACAACTGCATTTCACAAATCCTCTAGCACCCAAGTTCACAGGAAAGAGCCTAGAGGAAGACATTGAGCATGAATTAATAGTAGATGTAGAAATTGGATGGTAAGATTTCTCTAGGCAAGGTGTCTCCAGTGATGGGCAAACAATACAATTCCCATCTTAGACCCTAAATGCTGACAGCAAAAGTTAAGGAAGACCGATATACAGAGGAGCCACAGCTGTAGATTTCAAAATGATTGTTATTTCCTTGGAAAGCCTGGAAATCTCTGGCTGCACAGCAAATAATTTTCAACCATGAAAGATTTAAGCTTTTAAGCAGCGCTTTGCCAGCAGAAAGAAAGGTGGTGCCCATCAAAAATATTGTTTTTCATTTTAACTATGCCTGTTGACCCTGACCTGATGGCAGATGGAACACACTGAATGTTTCATAACGCATAAATACTGCGCCTCTCCATGCAGGATGGACTCAGGGTCTCCCATAGCATGATATACTGAAACCCCATCCTTCCTGTACCTACTGGCATCTCACAAGGCAACTAAAACCTGATTTCACGGCCCCTGCTCCTTCCTGGTGGTCCCACAGCCTTCGTATCCTTTTGTCTTTAAATTCAACCAGCACTATTCTCTATTTAATCTGAAAATAGGCATAACCCCCAGGTTTAGGTACATCCATGGATCTGCGCATCTCATCAGTGATCACAAGCAATGACAGAACAGTTGGTAGAAATGAGTTTGCAGTTACAGGCTTTTGCACCCAGCCACACCTTCCCCCTAGCCTCTAGGCTGAGAAATCTGTGCGTGCTCTAAGTCTGGAGGGATGTCAGACACTGTTCACCAAGAGCCAGCGTGGGGAGATGCCTGGTTTAGGACTTTTCCCTCATCCTTTGACGCATCCATACAAGATAGTGCAGCAAGAACTACTAGAAAATTGACACCCTCAAGTAAAGACAGACTTTTATTCTGAAAAAACTACTTAAATCCAATCTGCTGCTGTGTAATGTACATGCCAGAGGACAAAATACGGTGTAAAATAAGATCTCAGCAAGCTGAGATCCAGCTTACATATTTGGCCTGTTTAATCCAAGGATGAAAATAATTATACAAAGTCAGTCTAAGCAATCCCAGAAGGATTTGAACATATGAAATATAGTCATTGCAAGAAGCGGAAGGAAGGGAGAGCTACACCAGTTTCAGTTCCCCTTGGCTTTCTTAGACTTGTGTATGAATTTGGCCCAGAAAACTGTCTGGCGTTGTGGATGGTGATCATTCATCCCTTCTATTTGCACAAGAATGTGGGAAGGGCTTAGAAAAAGCTCCTCTTCTCCCATCTGGGGGCCTGGGTGGGTGCCAGTTGAGTTCAATGATTCATAACCATTTCAAGAAGCTCCTTGCCACTCTCTATTTTGCAGACATTCGTAAAGAAAGCAAATGTACGCTCCGCAGGAGCGCATAGGTTGCTCTGTCAGGATGGGAGGTATCCTACTTTCTTCTGTTTGTCATGACAGCAATACCAGGAAAAGGCAAATAAAACCAGTTTATCACCCGAGCACACATCCAGCAAGATTTTCAAATGCCAGTAGCTGGGGAAAAGACAGAGAAGAGACCTTACACACAGGGAGAACTCTTGATGTGGTATATGCTCAGAGAAGCAAGAAACTGCGTCTTCTTGAGGGCACCAGGAGACTCTCCTCCTGCACACCTACAAGGCAACATGAGGCAAGGCAACGAGAAGATGTGCTGCAAGAAGCAAGCTCCTACCTGGAAGTCGTGGGCAGGTCTCGGTCCTGGTCTCCTGGCTAACAGGCGTCCCCACTGTGATGAATGAGGTGCTCTGGGTCATTCATGGCCCCAGGTCCCAGGGTGGGGCAGGTGGGGTGGCTCCAGCTCCAAACCCCGCCTCGCATCACGTGAACCCTTCACCACTGGGTCTTCCCAAAGGCAACTCCCTTTGCCCATGTTCCTGGGAGCCTTCACGAGCTTCTCTGCGTGTTGAGCGGCAAACTGCAGCCAGTCTGCCTTGCCTTTGAACGCCTGCCAAGACTTTGTTTTCTCTTCTGTTTCAAGCATTCTTTGTGTCTTTCTGGCTCAGTTAATTAGCTACAATACTCAGCTTCTCCAGTTTTTAAGTGCTGCCCAAATAATAGCTGATCATATGTAGGGAGACTTTAAAGCCTGGGCTGTAGCTACACTGAAAAGTGAAGGTGCTACTCTGCCTATGGCAGATTCGTCCAGCTGATGCCCATACCAACATCAGAGAAGACATGGTAAGCTTGGGGTTAACAGCCATGGCAGGGTTTGTGTCTTGGGTTCTACAGTGCCTTGTAGCCAAAACTACTCTATCTTTGCTCTCAGTCCTGGCACAGATCACTCAAGATAATAGGGAGGGACTTTTTACAAGGGCACATTGTGATAGGACAAGGGGTAATAGCTTTAAACTAAGGACAGTGCATTTAAATTAGAGATAAGGAAGAAATTCTTCACTATGAGGGTAGTGAGGCACTAGAACACATTGCCTAAAGAAGCTGTGGATGCCCCATCCCTGGAGGTGTTCAAGGCCAGGTGAGATGGGGCTTGGAGCAACCTGGCCTAGTGGGAGGTGCCCCTGCCCATGACAGGGGGGTTGGAACTGGGTGGTCTTTAAGGTCCTTACCAACCTGAACCATTCTATGATAATTAACAACACCTGCAGTTGCAGGAGGGGTGCCTGGGATATAAAGAGAGAACGACACTGCAAGCTCATTTGCTGCAAGGGAACATCTCTGAGGGGTCCTCTACAGCCAGAAAGGGGAGGAAGCTGTGGAGTGGGAGGAACTGCTCTGGACTCCTCAGGAGAAGAGGTAAGGAGAAAGGCTATGCCTAGCCAAGAAGATTAGGAAGAGAAACAGCCTGATGTATTTGGAGCAGTTCTATCAGATGGACCCTCAAAGTGGTTTTTAGAGGTTTGTCTGAGCTGGGCTATTCTTACAACCCTATGATGTTTCTTATCTTTACCTATCACAAGGCAGTCTGTCCAGGGGTTAAAACTGCAGTTTTCAGCCATGTGGCAGGCTGTTGTAATCCACTTCTGTTACATAACCCAGCAAATATTTTGCTAAAGTTCAGATAAATTGCAGGATTGATGGTGGTGAGGAGCATATTCTCCTTTATGATTTTTTTTTTTTCTCCTTTGGAAATTAGGACAGTGACATGCAAATAGCAGCTTTTCCTCTTCTTGCCTAATTCAGTAGCCAAGCAAAGGTACTGTGCTCCCTCTCATACCAGTCATGTTCTGCTTATCAAAGAAAAGGTTAACATTTGTCCTTTCCCTGCTCACTCCTGCTGTGGCACAGGGCAGAGATAAGAGTAAAAAGACAGGCATGGCACAAGTCAAGCAAAGAACTGGAAACAGGGTAGGGAGGAGGTAAGTTATCCTTAGATGGAATTAGGTGGAGCCCAACTATGCTGTTTTGCGAAGGTCACCCTGGATTAAGAGGGGACATGAAGGGGAAGGGAGGGAGAGCAGAAAAGTCTTGTTATTTAGCTTCCCTCTGAGACTGTTTATAGGTTGCTTGACATAATTTCATGATTGTTCATGGCAAAGTTTTCCTAGGCTGTTTTCTTCATCCTCCCTTTAATGCTACTGCTGCCTTTCTGGTGATGAGGGATCTGTGTGGCTCTCCAAGTCTCATATTTTCTCCTGCTCATCCTCATCTGTGTAGGGACCAGAGCCCAACCCTGCTTCTCTCTTCTCATCAGGTTGTTGGCCCTTCCCTCTAATACAGAGAACAGCTGTTGAAGACTCAGAAATTCTGACTGTTGGGCCAGATCACTGTTTGCTCTATACTTTGCAACAGCTTGAGATCCAGCTCCTTTACACTTTGCTGCTGAGACTCACCTTTTTCATACTTTTTGTTTTCCCAATCCTTGCTTTAACCCCCGTTTACTAAAGCTTTTTGTGGTCCAACTACCTCTTCCAGTTACACTAGTGTGAATCCAGAGTAAATCTGCTGGTGTAATTTGGATTGTGAGATATGAGATGACTATACGTTCTATCAGCTAGAGCCAAAACCAATGTCACCACTGTCAGCATCTTTCTTGCTGTTGTTCCCCATATCAAAGAGAGACTGTTGTCTGGGAATGGTGATACTAATCATCGCACTTGGAGTTAAGTTGCATAATTTGCCTACTTCAACCTTCTCCAGATGCTTTTCAGCCATTAATTAAATATAGGAGCCCAATAAAGACAAGGGTAATAATTTTCAGGGTGAGGCTCTAAGAAGGCAGCAATGTTCTCAAGGGCATGTATCAAGGGTCTGATCTGGCTTTGTGATGAAACCCCCATTGATTTTATTGGCTCACAGTCAGTGATAGAAGTCAACAGAAGAGTCCCCATCTCTTGTCCCTGTCCTACCAGAACATTGATCCCACTGAGGAAACAGGAACTGCAGAAGTGCTGAGTCTTTTCCATGGCACAGTTGTATTGAATTTGGGATTGGTGGAAGAATCCTTTCTTGATGTTTCGTTAAATAGTGACGAAGGAAACTTGTATATGATTGTCTGGGACAAACCACCCCATACAGCATTGGTTTCACTGCGGGCTATCACATTTTCTCTTCCAGCCCATGGCAGGAGGCTTCCTTGGGAGTCTGGGGTGGATTTACCCCATTTTGTGCTACTGCTGAGTCCCAAAGGGATTTACTGATGTCTATCATCAGTCCAGGCTGAGCACTGCTTTGGTAGTGCCAGACCTTGAAAACAGAAGTGTGGAGAACCTGATCTGTTCTATATTCATCCACATTCACAGCACCTCACCTGAAGAGCATGTGATGCCACAGTAGCTTAAAGCATTCTGCTTCCTTCTGTGTGTCATGAACTTTAAAAAAAAAAATAGAGAGCGAGTCTGGAAAATTTCCCAGATTATGTAGTGCCTCTGCCTACTGTGCTCTAAGAAAAGGGTGAAGATGATAGGGCTGTTTCCTTGGTGCATCGGTGTGCATCCTGCTCTCTCACTGGGCTAATCTGCTGGTCCATCCCAGCTGTGTGTTTCGTTAGAAAAAGTTTGTGTTGAGGTGAGATAGAAAGCCCTGTGGCAATAAAGGACAGATGAGGCAGTGCTGTTTGTTGTCTCTTGTGTATTCTATGAAGGCAGCATAAAATGCAGGTAGAAGAGTGCATGCTATCACTTACAACTAATTTACTAGCATAAATTTACCAATATTTCTCCCACAGTGATTTTTAACAACTGGACAGATTATTTTTTTTTCAGCCTCTTCTGACAGAGGAACTCACACTGATAGAAATCGAATGGTGCAACTGTGCTAAAGAAAACCCTGCAAGCACAGCCAGCACTAATTACTCTAACCTCAGACCTGGCTGCTCCGTGCAGGCACATGGGCCAGCAGGGTTAGTAGAGGAACAAACTAATGGAGAAACAGGAATGAAAGGTTATACTTGTGCAACCCCTGTGGCCCCAAAGATACTTTGGCACAAAATGAAGATGTTATGCCAGTAAGTTTTGGTACTATTTAGTAGTAGTATCTACTACTAGTAAGCACATAGGGTTAAGCCTAGAAAAATCAGGATCTTGTTGCCATTTTCAAACTCTTCTGTGCTTCCCAACTGAATACAAAGATGTAATTGTCTGTGTTGACATAGAGGCAGGGATGTATCCTTGAGAGATGGCTATTCCTTTTGTGTCTGATAGATCAGTGGCCTTAGTTTCCTCAGATGAACGGATGCTAGCAGAGGTGGGCCAGGCTGGAGGCAGCTCCCTTATGCAGAAGACCAGCTCCATGTGCCTTTTCTTTGATAGCAGTGCTGGCCTTAGGAACTCCTCATTATCCCCTCTCTTGCACCTCCTCGCTGCCCCATCACCCCAAAAGGTGCGCTCTGAGTCAGACCAGGGTGAAAACAAACCTCCTGTAACCTCCCTGCCAACCAAAACCCATGGGGATATCCCACTGCTCAATAATGCAGCCCTGGGCACTTCATGGGTTCAGGTTCCCTGTGGTGGCCACGCTGGCAGAGCTTACAGGAAAGAGGCACTGGGGACGACGGAACTGAGATTGGGACAAGGGTAGGTGGCACTGTCTTGCCAAGAGATACAAGGTCCACCTGCATGGGACACCGGCACCGGGTGACCACGTGTGCTGCAAGCTCGGCTCCAGGCTTATTTTGTAGCCTCTCCTCGGTGGGGACAAGCCCAGCCTGGCTGATTGTTTGACTGCTGCTTGTCTTGGCAGCGAGTCCCCGTGTCGAAGCGGGGCTGTCACTTATCTCCGGGGGCAGCAGCCCACAGCAGAGCGAGGAGCAATAGCAGCAGCCCCGGAGGCCCTCGCTGGCAGGGGCTCTCCCTGGCCTTTGCTTTGCATTCCTCCACCTCTCGCCCAGTAACAAGGGCCCCCAAAAAGAGGTTGTTGCAGCCAGAGCGGCTTGAACACAAACAGACGGCGCGCAAACCGCTGGGCAGATGCACCACGAGCCCAAATTGCTCGGGGAGGAGCGCTCTACCAAATCTTACTTGAGCTCTCTGCTCGTTCGTCTTCCTCCTTGAAGTTTTGAAATGCAGCAGTAAAGGGGAAAAAAAAAAAAATCAACATCTTTCAGCTGGTTTTGGTTTGCTCCGAGGGTATGTCCGTTCCTCGCATGAATCAGAAGCTGTGGCAAACACAATGTGCTATGCCTCTAATGGGTACATACCATCCTCGTTTCTTGCAGTGAGATGGAGAACAGCAATATGCTTTATTGCCCAGTGGATGGACAAAGAAAGCCTTGTTGCCTGTGGGACTCTGTCACGCTGATGTTTCTTTTCCGCTTGGCGCTCATATGTCACCAAAGGGCCCGTGTGTACCCATTGGAAACAGAAGTGTGAAACTAATAACCAAAAATAAAAACTCTGGAGAGAGGGAGAACAGAGAGAAGCCAGAGGGATGCAAGTTACTGGGCCTGATTCACGGCGCTGGCAGGGAGCTCTCTGCCAGAGCCAGATGAATCAGATTCCCTTTCAGTCTCTGCTGGCACCACAGTTATTTTGGTGTCACCATGGGAAGAAGGAGCATATATTTGGGACGCATTACTGGGCAGTGAGTTTGACACCCTGACGTGTCTGCTGAAACCGAAACGGCTTGTGTCACTTTAACGTTATACTCGCTGAAAGAAGTCAAAGGAAGGAAAATGAGACGTGCTGGCATGTCAGTCAGAGCCTCTCCTGAGAGTCGGGGAGGGTGTTCCTCACCCGAGCTGGGAGTCTGGCTCCTACAGGTTTTGTTTATCTCTGTCTCGTAACGCGTCTGAAATAGATGCTGTTGCAGCTCGTAGACAAACATCTTGAGAAAATATTTCTGTGAAAAAATGCAGCTCAGCTGGCATTTTGTTTTAGATCCTCAAAATTTGTAGGCCGCGTTCAGCAGCTCGTAAGACAGAATGTACAACCAGCCCTGGCTGTGCCTGTGGTATCGCAGATATAAGAACAGAGGAGAGGGGCTGTCACTGTGCTTTTAGCATTTTTTGGATGTCACACCTTGCAAA
Source organism: Tringa tobata (assembly GCA_033628505.1). Taxonomy (NCBI): domain Eukaryota; kingdom Metazoa; phylum Chordata; class Aves; order Charadriiformes; family Scolopacidae; genus Tringa; species Tringa tobata. The sequence continues at coordinate 1,608,327 of JAHREE010000118.1, read as the reverse complement.
GGAATCCTGCCCAGGGACTCTCATGGCTCTGGCCGATCTCGGGAACCCACTTGTGTGCGATTCTCACACAGTGCAAGGATGAACCAAGCACCTGAGAAGCAGCAACACTGCAATTCAAGTGTCCGTTCAGCAGCATCCTAATGTACATGTTTTGCTTTGACCCTGTGCTCCAACCAGGAGGCTGTACAAACCTTCTCAAGTGTCTGACTGAACAGGGTCTTTCAGAGACTGCCATTAATTTGGGGGGATTTAGATCAGTCCCCAAACAAAGAAAAGAATAGGTTTAGAAAACTTCTGTGTTAGAAAGAGCTTTGTATTTTGGGATTTGGCCACTTGCCACAGTTTGCTGATGCAGACGTTCTACTTATTTCTTGTCCTGACTCAAAAAATGATCCATGATAAACATTGTCTTAGTGCTCATCAACAACTGCAAAATGCTCCCAGCACCCTCCAGATGTCAGATCTGAGTGCATGCTTGTGCTTGCCCGGCTAATAAAGAAAACTGGCGAATTTTTGTTTATCTGTTTCTCACCTATGTCATCATGACAGTCAGCTAAAGCAAGGCCAGATGAATATAGCCAGCAGAGACAGCAGCTTACGAAACAAGCCTATTTTTAACAAGCCTTGCTTCCAGGCTGTGGAGGAAACAAGGGATTTAATATGCGCTTCTTGATGTGGGATTCATGGTGTGGTTTCCCCACCCTAGTTCAGGTGAGCCTGTCTCATCACCGTGCTGATATTCCTTCTCTCTTTCTCTGGCACTTGGCAGGCTTTCTCAAACACCTATCAGATGCCCCGGGCAACCAGCCAGCTTACCTGTCTGAGAAAAACAGCCCTGCTTTTCCCTGCCGCACCCTGACCTCTGAGGATGATAACCCGTTGTCAAGAAACATCAGCAATAACTGTTTGGAAAGCACACGCCTGTCAAGTTTCACATGCAACTGACTCTCCCTGCCACCTCCTTTCCCAGCAGGAACTTTGTTGTCCACGCCATGGCCCCATTCATGCTCTGCACCTCCCAGGTAAGGCGCTAGGGTCCGGTTGATGCTGTAGCATCACCCAGTACAGGAGATGCTCCCCTTGAGCTTGACCCACTGTAGCATCCTTTCACACCACCAGCAAACTGGTACCGGGGACATACCCCATGTTCGTGACATGGGAGGATTTGGTTTCCTTAGAAAAAAAATCCACCAAAACCTTTTTGCTAATCAGTAGGGAAAGCCTGGAGGGTGGAGCACACTGTTAGTGTTTTGGTTTTATTTGTTTCTGTCAGGTAGCACCTAGAAGTCCCATCAACCTCTCTGAGGGGGGAAATCGTAAGAGCCACAAAACTAGTTTGTTTGCTAAATAAGTACATCTGTGCCGGCAGACAAAAATTAAGAAAATGGTACTATTGAAAAAGTCACATTTGTAAAATTAAATCTTTCTTCCAAAACTTATAACAAGTATATTCTGAGTAAATCATATTGAATTACTGCCTGGGTGTAGTCCTAAAATATTTGCCGTAACCTTATACCAGTTCAATTACTTAATCTAAACACCAGGTAACTAGCAGAGGGTTGGAGTGTATCTTTTCGCTGGGTGGAGAGAAGTGACTTATTCCTTGAGTCGTCTCCCTGATTTCAACAAGGCAGCTTAAGCAATAAGGATGCTACTTCATCTGACTGGAAGTCTGATGAGCAAATTCTGGCTTTCCATTGTTGTGGAAAACATAAACTATTTACACAAGAAAAGCAGAAATAATCAGGCATATATAAAAAAAACAAACCCAACCTAAACCCCCCACCGACAAAGTCCTCTCTACTTTTAGACTACCAAAATGTTTACAGACTGTTTTTTGTAGATTCTAACTTCTTCTACCAGAATAAATAGTGAGAAAATTTATTGCAGGATGTAGATAAACATAGATTTTGTATATTCTAGGGAAAAAAAAAGATACTGTAGAAATTTCAGACTCTTGGCATTTTTGTAGACACAACCTTCAGACTACTAGTTGCTTATTTTAAAACAGGCTAATCTGTGCATAAACTAAAGAGCAGATCTGTAATTTATTGATACGCTTCTGCCAGCTAAGAACTGTTTTTTCATTACTCTTTTGGCTCATTCCTCCTGTCATCACTGTTCTGCCTCAGCAATATTTTCTATAAAAATGTGTGTATTTTCCCCTTTAAAAAAAAAAAGAGGTTAAATTGCTCATTTCCTTCTGCTCTGCAGTAGGGAAACACAGGGAATAAAAAAAAAAAGCCCTTCTTCCAGAGTGCTGTATTGTTCAGCCAACAGATTGAATACAGAGCATAGGACACGTTGAATTTGCAAACATAGACTACGCAGCGCAGCTTTTAGCTATTGCAAATGCCAGGTAGATTGTATCATGCACTGTATCCTGCTCGTCGCTTCCCAATCGCTATGAGAAATGAAGGGCAAGCGGGTGAATTAAGGCATGCAACCCGAAACAGTTAATTTAGACACCGCTGAATTTAATCTGTTTACAAAGTCAAAGGCTTCCTTAAGCTTAGCTTCAACATAACCCAGGCACCGAGGAAAGTTTAGAGGAGGCAACGACAGGCTTTTCTTAACTCTATTTTTCCTTATCTGATTCATGCAGCATCAGAGAAAGCCACACCCTAGAAGCTGCAGGGTTTGCCTGGGAGGTTGATTCGCAGCTAACAGAGCACAGAAAAGCAGAAGCAGAATACAGAAAAGTATAGAAAATGTAAGCCCACCACTGGCTGGAGATCCTGGCCAGTTAGGAAGAACTAGATGAAAGCAGTCACACATCTTGGTAGGTTATGGTGGTACAGCAATAACAAGAGAGGAAAACTTTGTCTTTTCAGAGGATCCCAGTGCAGAATCAGTCCCAATCCAGAGGAGGAGACGGAGACTTTGTGATTCTGTGCTGCAGGAAAAGTGCAGCTAGACTGAAACTAAATGCTGACACACACTTCCTTAGCCTCCCGGTGAATACACATCCTTGGATGCCAACCAGATTATTCCGGGCTGCCCTGCATTGCATTATGCCTGACTGATCACTGCTTGCGGAGCTGGAGCTTCAGGTCATTGCAGAGAGAGAGAAAAGGAGTGATGTGGATGTTCCTAGCAGAGCCCGAAGACACTTAGGGAGATTGATGAAGGATGCCCAGGCTGCCCGATTGGCTGCTGCGCTCCCCGAGCTCCAGCTGAGAGGGCAAGCTGAGAGGGGGAGCGCAGCAGCCTCCCGGTGATGGAGGGAGCCAGGGGAGCCCCGTGGGGAAAGGGACCCAGAAACAGCGGGGCAGGTTTCTAAATGCTTCCCTGGGAGAACGCGGGGAGACGTGCAAGAAGGGGGCACAGACCCCGGGGTTTCCCCTTCCCTGCGATCCAAACCCCCCTGACACCAGCAGAAAGGATCCCGCTCATCTGCTTAAAAATGGGATACTTAGACCCTGGTCACCCAGCACAGGAAGGGGCTTGGGACACATCCTGAGAATGAATTTAGATTTGTGGCCAGCTACTTACCACCGTCAAGGATGAAAAAGAGCAAAATGTAAATTATATGTAGACCTTTAGTGTTGTACTTAGGATAATGCTCGGGCATTTATGCAATGCACATCAGACAGAGAAGCCCCAAAGCCCCTCTATGCCTTGCATTAGTAATATTTACAAAAGATGGAAATCGTGCTGTCTCTTCCACAAGCAACTGGCCTGGGGACAAAACCAGCTGCTGTGCAAGAACACACATTAGGTCCCATCCAGTGCCCACCAGGGTCAATGAGACAAGTTTTCCTGATCCTGGTGGGAGCTGAGGAGAGAACGAGAGCAACCAGTGTGAGCCAGGAGGTGGGTCCTGCTAAAGGCAGGGAATTTGCCTGTTACTGTCACCCCTGTTTTCTGATTGTGAGTATTGCAGTAGTATTGGTAAGGAGCACAGGGTAGGAAGGGACTTCAAGGCTTCATGCTAGAGTTGGCTACCTTGGCATTTATGGCAAGGAAGGTAACACGTGTGGCTGTACTGCTGCTGGCACCCTGCTTCAATCATATGTAGCCTTTACTTTTTCTTAATGAGCATAACCCCCATGACAGCAGTTAGCTGGGCCCAGCCAGCACTGTGGGGATTTGAGGGCTGACTCACCAGAAGTAGGGTCTGTGGACTTTTAAGGGTAGGATTCAGCTCCCATGGCTTCAGAATAAAAGTGTACAATCTGTGTCCCATTGTAGTCAAAAGACTGTAGTCATCCAGCCCCATGTGGCTGTTAAGAGACTGTGCTCTTGACTACACTGTCCATATGGACCGTGCAACCTACAGCTTTGACATCACTGTATATACCCTTGACCCCTTGAACTGTCCTGGGTGCCCAGGTGAACACCTACACTTCAGTTGCTTACAGTCAGGTGAGAGGAATGCCACCATAGGTGTCTGAGGAACTGTGGACGCCTGTGATGAGGTGAAGGAAGGAGCAGGAGTGGCAGTTGATAAACATTTTGCTAGAGTGTTATATTCCAAAGATTTATATTCAGCCAGATTTATATTCAGGCAGAGCCAGTCCAAGGTCCCCAGATTGTTGCTGCTCGAACATGGAGAAGATGGATCGGAAGATAGAGAGGTGACTCAGGGATTCTCTCTGCGCATGGGATGTGGTTTCTCTCTATTTGCAGAACCAGCTGATCAGGAGAGTGGTGTGGCATCTGACAAGCAAATTATTCTTAGCTCAGCAGAGGAATAAAAACCCACGTGTTGTTTCCTACTGTTGACAGCCCTTTAAAAATTATGCTTTTGAACATAGTAAAATATTTAGCGAAGATGACAACTGTTCAAGTAAAAATGCAGATGCAAGCACACACACAGGAGAAGAGCTCAGCTGGAAGATTCCCCTTATTTATTCATTTCAGCCCTGTATTTGCACCTACAAAGCCAAAATGCTTCTTGTAGCAGATCTTTTTTTGGTTAGCCTTATTTTTGCTTGTGATATCAGTAGTGAATTCCCGTAGAACGCAGAAAGCGTGCAGGACAAGGATCACCATCCAGCACAGGAAGCAGAAGGGCAGGACCTGGAAGAGATCCATAGTTGGGGAATAGATTCAAATGAGGTTTCAGAGCTTGAAGCATGACATGTGCAGAAATTAGTCCAGCACTGTGCTGCCAAGTGCCCCAGCTCTCTGCTAGGGCTGCTGTCTAATGCTGAACACAAATACACCCTGGAGGTACCTCATTTCTGTTGCCCAAGAAGATTGGATCTGCTCCTGCATGTGCCCACAGCTGTCCTGTGGGACAAGTTCAGTCCACCTGGACTCCTGAGCCTGCTGAGCTGATGGGTCTCCAGAGATGTTTAGGTAGGTGTCCTTGGAGCATATTTTATCCAGACTAACAGGTTTGGTTTTCTCCTCCTGCAGTGGTTTAGGATGTTACCCACTTTTATCATAACACTCCAGTCCATGGAGCACTGATGGTCCAGGCTCACTTGTCAGTCTGTTTTGCGAGGGTGAGGATCCACATCTTCCTTATCTCAGAAGAACCAGAGACACGAATAAAGAGCAGCATTGGGTCTGGAAAGCATTTTCTCTTGAGGTCAGGGATGACAGGCTCATAGGTAATGACCTAGGCTCTTCCCAGCCTTCCTGCTGCTCTCTGTGAGCATTTTCAACCTGTGAACAGACCTAATGCTACAGTTTTCTGAGCACGGCCTTTCTCCGTAAAATCCAAATGTCTCATCCTCTGAAAACACCCCCTCTCCATTGCTCATTATGTGTAGACAGGTGGAGATGCCCTCAGGGCTGGCAGCTGGGCCTGGTGGCCTCAGGGCAAGCGTGTCATGGAAACACTGACAGATGACAGAAGGGTAGGGAAAAGCAATTTCAATGTGCTAATGCTCTCTCAGGGACTGCGAACAAGAATAAGATTAAAAAAAAAAAAAGACAATGCCAGACCTATTTCGTGACATGTCATACCCCAGAAGGGTTGTGGTGAGAGAAGAGCAGCCCTTGGTGCAAGAGCCCCAAGTGGGTTGTGGTTTGGGCAAACTGTCTGTCTGGGGGCTTTTTTCCATCTGCTTTGCAGCCGTGCTGCTCCGTATCCCTTCACTGCTTGTTTTGGCTTTAGGCCCCTAGACCAGGCTGAGTTTGCTGTGATATGGTAGAGCTGCAAGGCCTGACCAAGCCACCAACTGAGCAACGTCCCAGAGCAAGGCAAAGTCATGACCGATCAGAAGGAGGTTGGTGGTGTGATAATTCTGGGTCCTTTGTTTCCCACCAGGTCTACAGAGACCCAAAAGTGAGGTACTGGGAGGAAGTATGTTTGCATGACTAAGGAAGGGAATAACTGAAGTGTCTTTAGTTTTTTAAGAGAGATATGTACAGTGTAAGTTAATTTTCAAGGATCTTTTTACAGTGCCTGGAAAGAGAAATGCACCTCCAAGGGGAGATTCTCCAGGCAACCTGTTCCAGTGTCTCACCACCCTCACAGTAAAGAATTTCTTCCTGATATCTAATCTAAATCTCCCCTCTTTCAATTTAAAACCATCCCCCCTCGTCCTGTCACTCCCCTCCCTGATCCAGAGTCCCTCCCCATCTCTGCTGTAGCCCCTTTAGGGACTGGAAGGGGCTCTAAGGTCTCCCCAGAGCCTTCTCTTCTCCAGGTTGAACAACCCCAACTCTCTCAGCCTTTCCACTTGCCTATGTTTGGACAACTGAGCCTAACCAAGGAGATCTCACTTTTACATTGTTAAAGCTGGGTCAACACATATGTTCTGGATCTTGATAATTCAAATAATGGGTAGACTGGAACTGTTCTGAGCTGCATGATTATTTTTCTACATTTATTCCTACTTCTTATGTTTGGTTTCCTCTTTCCCTTGCAGTTCAACTTTGCCAAACACTGAAGCATCTTCTAAGACAACTCCTCGAGGGAGCCTGTGTGTCTGTTCTCTCTGCATGTGCTTGCTGGATAGCAACAGTAACTGGGCTCCTCGTTAGAAACTGCCTTCACTGGAGGGGTGATCTAGTTCGTTTCACAGGTAAGACTCTTCCAGTGGGATTTACGGCTCCGGCCTGGCACACCACATTCCCTCCACGTTGTTGGAGGAGGGCAGCCTGTGCAGGAGCACAATGGCAGGGCACAGACTGGCCGTGGCTGGTGGTGGTTGCAGCACACCTGATCTCCTTCCCCAGCCGGTCAATTTGCACAATAAAACCATAGTCTTGCCAAAAATATAAATACTACCAGAGAGTAGGGGCAAGAAATCCACTTCCTGGAGGTATCCTGAGCAATTTCCCCAGGTGTCGGCTGGGTCAGCCCTCGCCATGTCTCCACACACCAGTGCAGTCAGATGACTTTGCCATGGGTCAGCAACAGTATGTACGGGAGGAAGAATTCCAGCTGTCCTTTTGCTTTGCAGCTTTCATACCACTGAAAGGTTAATGGGGCCGAATGCCTCCGTGATCCTCAAAATACATGGGCAAAACACGGGGAACACAGCGAGTGCCTTTGAAACTTAGAGCTGGAAGGAGGCTGATCAGCCCCCAGCATCTGTTCTCGGCAGGGCTGGCGGGGTGAGACTTGCAGTCTCTTCTCTAGCCCTCCAGTTGCTCTGCAACGGTACATTTCTGAAGTGGGAGAAGCTCCTTCCTTTCCACGGACACGGATGTCCCTGTCACTCTGCATTTTAACTTCCCAAGTTGCACAGATATCTCCCAGCCTCGATTCCTGCATTCCTCTCCGCTTTTGCACTCTAGCAGCCAAATTAATATCCTTGCTCTTGTAAAGGCTCAGATCCCCCTCTCCTCCTTCCCTTCTTCCTTGCTCTCAAAGCAGGGGTCCCTCTGTTCTTTACCATTGATCCACGGTTGTTGATTACTGGTCAGATGGTGCTGCCACTGCATGGGCACATATGAAAAATGGGCGGCAGGAGATTTTTCCGCTGAGGTCTATTGGGGCTGGCAGGGAGCTGCGTTGTCCTGGGAAACATGTTCACACTGCCATGTCCAATGGAAGGTCCAACTAGTCCCTTCCCAGCCTCCTCCCTCTCTTCAATGGCCTCCTTATTATTCCTCCATTCTTATTTCCTAGATGTCTTCGACTTAGATTTATGCTCTGGGCAGTTCAGCTATTTGGGATCCTTCAAGATCCTGCAACTTCTCCTGAATTATCTATTGTCTTAGTTATACCTGCCTCCGTGGGTTTTGTTCCTAGGATGTTTTACTTAACTTTCCAGATGATCAGCTGTTTTAGTCTACGTGGCATGGACAAGTTCCAGTGACTTTTCCCACCTGACTTTTGTGATTTGGGATCTGCTGAGTTATACAAGCTCCTCTTCTTGTAACATCCAGCTTGTCACTTCCCTAAAGTAAAAATCTGCTTAGGGAGCTGGCCTCATCTCAGATGCACAATCCTTTTCTGGCACAAACGCAATGTGAAAGTAAGGGAACGAAATTCCCTGGAGCCAAATAGGTGTCATTCATCTCTGCCATGTCTTGCTGCTTTAGGCATTGCTTGCAAGAACAGAACATAGAACTTTGAAGCAAGTTTACAAGTTGCCTGAAACTGTTCCTACAGGCAAGCAAAGCTGATAATTGTGTGCCAAACTTTAAAATATTTTGCCTGAAATAAAAAAAACCAACCCTTCAAAGCATCCCCCTTCCTGCCCTATCCCTCCTTTTTAAATATGTCCATGGTTTGTTCAGCTGCTGGAGCTGTGCACATGCAGTATCCAAAGCGAACATGTGAGATGCCACATGGTTCCTGCTGCAGTCCTGATGCAGAAGGTGCCTGGGTGCACTGGCCTTTAGCCTGCACAGTCCAGATGCATGAAAAAAAAATGACCTGAACTTAAAACGCTGCTTACACTGAAGTTTTCTCTCTAGCCTGAGATCTTTTCCAGGCCTTAGTCACTTGGGGCCACACCACTTTGCTGGACTGAGTGAAGACTCCAAAATATGGGTCCTGATTTTCCAAAATCTTGTTATTTTGGTTTGTTTTTTTCCTGTGTATGGGTTTGGTGCATGGATGTGAGCATGTATTGGCACATCCATGGGGCAAGGGAGGAGGAAAACATGTGATGTCCAGTGAGTGTCTGTAGGGTCAGGCTTTGATGTACTGACTTGGCCAATTCTTATGCCAAGCTCCACTGACCAGATCCATGCTCTTTTACATGCTCTCTGTTTTATCCACCTTTAGGCAGAGATCAAGGCTTGGGCAGAAGAGACTTCCCTGTTGTAACCATGGAAAAGACTTAGGCCAGGTTTAGTCTCCTACACTGTTGTTAAACTATAGTGATGCAGAAGTGCAGTACAGGTATTCCTACTAAAATATATTGACTTTCAGGCTTCTTTTTTGAGACAATCAGGTGTAACATCTCAGTGTTTCACCCAAAAAGACTCTTTTAGTTAGTATTCTATTTAAAAAAAAATTGAAAGCTTCATTAAAATGTATCTGAATGTTTCTGAGTGAAATATATCAACCTCAACTATATCAAAGATTTCATTTTTATAAGAAACTATCTGCACACTCTGACTTGTCCAGTTATGAGGATAGATCATTTTTCTCCTTCTGTCTCAGACATTTGAGTCACAGAAAATCAATTACAGAAATTTCTTCCCTGTCACAAGGACACACTTTTCACTGTTATTTTCCTTGGGCTATGAAGAGGTACTGTGAGCTTGGAAAAATGTCCATTGGTTATCTAAAACCTGCTAGTTTTCTGTAGCTCTGTTTCCCAACCTCCTCTTTCCAGCTGAAGAGGAAATATCGGTGCAGAAAGAGCTCTTCCCCACAGTGGTCAGATCAGAGCTTCTCCATTAACCAGCCAAAAAAGGAATGAGCTACCTGGCGACATGCATTACCCAGGTAGATATAGAGGTAGGACTATGAAAGGACTCAGATGCTGCAGGGCTTTACCTCGTACATTTCCCTATCCAGCCCTGATTTGAGTCCTAAGGAGATACTGGGGAGCTGAACATGTTTGAGCAGGATTCACCAAAGCCAAAAAGGAGCAATCACCTAAGTTGGCCTGCAGAAAATGACCAGGAGAGTGTCGGGGACCTGCAAAGAGATACAGACACTTAACTCTGAGCTGTAGAGGTACCTGCTCACACTTTAGCTTTGTAACCATGGACTTTTTCTGGGAGATCATGTCCATGCCACCCTTTTGTCAAAGCTGAAGAGCAATTCCCTCCATTTCCTGGAGAAGGGTGCCTGAAGGTGACCTCTTGCTGTACAAGAGTCTTTTGTAGCCATTGGCTACACCGTGGAGAACTGCTGCAATAGAAAAGAGGCACTGTGCTCGACATGAAAACATCCCTTGACCCAGCAGGGAAATTGTTTGAACTGGACTCTTGCACATCTGGGAAAATGCTTTGGCTGGTGGGCACCTTTTCTTCTTTCTGTGTTGCTAGAGGCCCTGCTCCAGAGCTTGCTGGCTTGGAGAATGCCTGATTTGTAAAGCTCATCCATGACTCATCTCTGCAAAGTGATCTCCCACATGAAAAAGGCCTTTTAACCCTAGGGTTTCATGTGTAGCCCCAGTGCTGAAATCTGCCCAGTCCGTCTTTGCTGGTAGGCCTTCTCTATCTACTGTAGACTTATGTGGCACTTGTGTAATGCTTTCCACTCCATTAGCTTCTGTTAAACCTGTTCTCTCTTTCTCTCAGCTTCATCCGTGCCAGGATCATTCCCCTGATTTCCCAAGGTTGGATTTCTAAAGGAAAATCTTTTTCCTTTTACAGAGATGAATTCATAACAAGTGGAACACCATCCTTCTGGCCACCTCCGTTTCCCATCAGTGGGATTCCCAAAGGGAGCCCTCAGGAAGTGAGAATGCATTAAGGCCCCTTTGAGCATTAGCTGATGCCACAGTCAGACCTCAACCAGCACAGACCCAGGGTCAGTCCTTCACGCTGGGGATCCCTGAACACACAACATCACAGCGGGTGGTGTCCCGCTGTGACTCCATGGGGGTGGCTCATGCTGCTGAAGCCAAATACCCACTGGTCCCAGGATAGGACCCCCGTTGGAGAGGCAGGGGGCTGCTCTGCCCCACGGCCAGCTCTGGGGTGCTGCTACCACCGCGGCAGCCGCCGGCTCGTGTGTGCTGCTCACCCAGCGAGACCCAGCACGTGGCATGGGGTTAGGAGCGGCTTGTGGTTTCCACGCTTTGCCTTTGCCTCTGGAAGGGGCTCCAAGTGACACCGCTTCATAAACAAAAGCATTTGCACAGCTCCTTTATCGTTTCCTGAGCGGGTGCATTCGTCTCCGTCCTACTCGTGGCTGACAGCCAGCGCCTGGATCTGTGCAGGAAATCTGCCTTGAACAACACGCGAGGGCTGCCAAGAAATGCATCGCTGCTCCCCACAAGCACCAGCAGACAACTTTATAATTACGTATCCTCAGGAGATCGAGTTGCACATGGATTTCCCCCAAAACCTAAGCACTTTCGTATTGCCCGGTAGCTCTGCTTGGGGAGAGAGGAGGGACAGTGCCTGGGGCTGTTATCAGACCCAGATACAGAGAGGTGCTGCAGGGTCTTTTCGGTGTCACAACCTCCCTCCGTAGCATCCAGCTGACGAGTGTGCTGTTGGGCTCTCCAGGCTCCATGGCAGTGGGGAGAGCCGTGGCTCACACGGGATCAGATATTCAGAGCACGGCGTGTGCTCTGGCTTCCCGGAGGCCAGGCTTCCATCTGCAGCGAGCGCTGCATCTTCTCCCTGCGGGCTTTCTGCTCACTCCTGCTGTAGACCAACCTCAGATCAGCCACGGGGCGAGGGGAGAGTGGGATTTGGGGTTTTTTTGTGCTTGAAAGCACAGAGGCCAAAGCCTGAAGCCCTGAAGGAGGTTTCCTGCAGCCCTCACTCTGCTCTGACACCTCTCCCTGGCAGTGAGAGCTGCGTCCTTCCAAGCCCAGGCATCCCCTCTCCCACCAGCATGGGGACTGGCCGTGGCTATGGGATTTTTGCCCCTCTTTGCTCAGAGGAGAGCAGAGAGAGCAACCTCAAAGGAGGGAGAGGCACAGAAAAAAACCCACAGCTGCCTGCTGGGGTTTCAGCCTGGTCCCCTGTAAAGCCTTTCAGCCGTTCAGCAGGGATGCTGCTATTTATTTATTTCGTGCGTGCCGTACCTCTGCGGAGGAAAAGCATGAGACTGACTCAGCTGCCACCCCAAGGGATTTACAGCCTCATCCAGACACACGGGGAGGGATGGCTGTGCTGTCAGCACACACGGACACACCATCAGCCGCAGCCGCTGCCCATCGCCTGCCATAAAACTTTGGGACCTGTTCCCACACTGGTGGTAAGAGGTGCCGTCACCGTGCACAGCACCATCTCCAGCCAGGAGGGCTCACAGAGATGGATTTTCTCCTCCTTGGCTGGCCTGACACTGCCGGGCAGGCTGTGCTGTTTTACGGAGAACAGGGACAAAAATCAAACGTGTGATGCTCTTGTACTGATCTCCCTAGGAAAATGTTCTGCTTGTGAAAAAAAGGATGATCCCACCTGGTCTCCACCCTTCTCCTGGTTTCCACCTGTAGCGAGTGGGCTATTAAATGCATTGGTCTCTTCACACTGGGTGTAAGTGGCTGACATTGCTGCAGGGGTAATACCATCCAGCACAGGGTACACCTGAAAACTTGTCCCTCTATGGGACCAGCACCCTTCCCAGGATTGCGAGGAGACGCCTACACCTGGGATCCACCACCCAGGACCCTTTCCTGAAGGCCGGTGTAGACACGACACCTTCCATGGACCTCACCAGAGCTGCTGCTTGTCCTTCCGAATGAATTCCCATTCCTCCTTTTCTGTGATTCCGCAGAGGCTGGAGCTTTGGTCCAAGAAGTGGGGGAGCCAAGTTTGGTGAGTGAAGCGATTCAAACCCATGCTTGCTAACCACTCGGTCCGGTGGGAGCTGGTGGGACTTCCCATCAATCTTGCTGAAAATGGGTCCACTGTGCAGCAAGAAATTTAAGACTCTAATCAGATAAGAGAGGGCACCATTGCAAATATGACTGTGACTTAGTGGTCAGGGTATGCAGGTGACTGCCAAACCTTGTTGTGCATTTTGCATTAAATATTTATCAGCTAAAATAAAGAAATGCTTTTCTGGAGCAGAGTGGCCCATCTCCTAGGTGAGTGGCTTGACTGCTAACCCATAGAAGTCATCATTTTCCCCCTGCTGCCCCTGCGCTGGGGTTTCTTTGCCTTCTGCAATCTGAAGGAAAAACTGAAAGTTAAGAGTGTCCTGTCAGAGGCAATTTGCAAAATATCTCACTGGGGAATATCAGCGTAATGATATCCAAACACTGCTTTTTGGTGAGGTTGTGAGATTTTTTTGTCCTGCAGGCTTTTGAGTTATTTTACGGTGCAAGACTACTCTCAGCCAAACGGAGCGAAATGCTTTTTCTTGCAGACTGCCCCACCCCTGTGAAAAATGGTGATAATATGGCTGCTTTCCACTCTGCTTGTGGTTTTGTTGTGATCTCTGAGCAGCCAAAGGCACAAAGAGGTCCCACAGCTCAACGGGAGAAGTGGGTACATCCAACTGCAGGACGGGGCAGTATTTAACAGCAGCTGCAGTTATCCAAGGGGGTTGCTGAGGGAGGCTGCCGAGGCTTCTCTGCTGCATTAAGCCCTTAAATGAAGATTGTTATCTCTAGGAAGTCTAAAGGTTGCCTAGCGTTTATCACAGGGCAAGAGTCAGCAGGTGGGTATGAAGACAAGGAGAGAGAAGGCACAGGGCTGGGGATGACTCGGGGAGGAATAAAGGTGCAGAAGAGGAGGGACCGCCGGGATGAAGCCGAAGCTCAAGGAGGGAAGCGTACAGCCAACAGGCGGGGCCAGGGATAGGCTGTTAAGAGGGAACACTGTGTTGGAAAATAACATAATTTGGCTTTTTTTGTTTTAAAGAAAAATAGAGTGTTCTCTGTGTAAGTCCATGCTGGGACGCCCTGTCCGACCCTGCTCTGAACCTGGGTGTGTGACCAGCCGTTATCTGGGGGCCTTGTAGCACTCGGTGGTAGATACTACTTGCAGGAGACATTCCTACCAGGGGAAGAAGAGCCGTGCCAGGAGCAGGGGTGGGGGACAAAGCCCCATCGATGGTGAGGCGTGGATGGGGTAGTGGCCGGACCGTGGTCGTGCAGCAGGAACGCGGCGTCCCAGCGCGCGCCCCGGTGCCGGGTGTTTCATCTGTAATTCGTTTTGCGTGGTTAACTTGACATGATGTAACCCCCATCCTTATGACTCAGCACACCAAATATAAGCATCAAATGACTACAGTCATCTGATTTACAGGAGTCTCACTTATAACAGCTCATTACCGAGCCAGCAAAGTATCTCTGAGCCAGCCAGCGGAGGGCAGATCGGAGAGTTTATGAAAGCAGATTTTGGGAAGGCTTCCCTGGTCAGGCCCGTGAGACTGTCCACTCACAGCTGATAAGGAAAACCATCCTGTCTTACTTTTTGTTTTTTCCCTTCTCATTTCAGTTTGTCTCAGGAAGCTGAGCTGCACCAGCCAAAGCCACCTAAGGAACGGTTTAATGAGGCTGTTTAAAAAGCAAGTCAGAAGGAAATCTGGCTGAGGGCTAGGCACTGGAAGTAAAATTTTCCACCAACACAGTGTGAGAGCAAAGAAAGCTCTATGACCTGCAGCTCTGGTGATGGCAGAATTCGTACGCAGCATCTCTGCCTCCCTGCTAGCATATCCTTTCCTGAGTCAACTGGTGGTCAGAAGCACTTACTGTGTGTGAAGTACATTATTCGCACACAGGCTATCTGTATTTATTTTATTACATAAGGAGAGCCAGATCCTCTAATGTTTTTCTTAAATCACCCTGCTGCGCTTTACAGCTCACTCTTAAGATTGCTAGATATGGTCAGTGTCTTGGGTGGGTAGTTCAGGCTGAGATGTTTTCTGAATTACTACAGCTAAAACTACTACCGTGGGAATATCCCAGGCACTAAGCTTGTGTTATTTGACTGCACAGCACCTATTTGACATCAGGTTAATAACGGAAATTGAGACTCTTACATTTGTAAGGGTAATGCCACTGATGTTCAGCTCCTGCCTAATCTGATCCCCACTGTCACATACATTTCACTTTCTGGACCTGTGCCCTGAAAACAAGAACTTAGAGGGATGGGGCTCCAGCTGCTCTCAGAGAGCTTGTACTTATGGATATAGTAGACACATGCCCAAAGTCCTCCTCCGCATGGTACAATGCAAACATCTCTCTAGCAGGGTAGTTTCCTAGCCTCCAGGCTATAGGATAGTTGGGATAAGGGCTTTCCAGGGGCATAGATGGGCACCCAGGTCTCCCCACAGCTAGATGGGTGTAGCTCCAGTTCCTCGCAACCATAGAGGAAACAAAATGGGTTTATTCCAGATCTCTGGGCTGTGCCCAGCCCTGCTTACTCTGCTGAACCACAGCTGCAGCCATGTAATGGTCATGCTCCCTACCTGCACATCTCTTGCTAGCCAACATCAGATTGCCATGATTTAGGAAATGCAAGTAAGGGACTCAGTTTTTAAGGAAAAAAAAACAGGATGTTTGGTTGTATCCATGGGTATTTTACATAGTCTCTCACCCTTTTCATGCAAAGCTGTCATGGGAGACATGTGACAGTCAGAACCTCTTGGGCTTTGTCCATGCATGACTGTTGTTTGTATTTAAAAAAATAATCCTGGAGGTGCTGGGCTCAGTTCACATGATACATTGCTTCAGGATGAGATTTTCTGGAACTCTGAGTTCCTCCAGGATCAAAGCAGCCTAGTGAGGGTAAGGTGCTGTTATCATTATGTCTTCAGTTGCCTTATTTTCCCCATGGGGAGAAATAATTGTGAATACAGTTTGTGTCTGCAGGCAGCATATTCTACAGAAATGCGGCTTATTACCGGGTTGCTTCCGTCTGCAGAGGGAAAAAGCCATGTGAAAATGCCTGGAGGAGCAGAAATGTGGTAATAGGTATTTTGTTTTACCGTTCCTGGAAGAACTTTGTGTGGACAAGGACTTGATACAAGAGAGTCAACGCTGAATGAAGATTCCCAATTAGAGCCCCGTCAAAAGCGGCACTTACACGGTGAGATGTATTAGCTCTCGCCGCTTTTACAGCAGCCCGTGCTAGCGTGTGCTCGCTTGGCTTTTTTATAATCTGTCTGTACATCTCCTGCCTTGAAGTCCTTGGTTTCTTTCCAGGTACTTGCATCCCTCTTTGATCAGTTGGATGGCCAGAAGCACTGGGTGTGGTGCTGGGTAATTGGGCCGAGGCTCTGCAAAGTCATTGCTCCCAGACTGGGCACTGGAAATTCCCAGTCCCAAGATAAAGAGGTTTTTTTTAGCCGTGACAAGTGGGTTACCATCACTTTAAATGGAAACGCCCAGTTAGCTCTGGATCTGGTAGAAGCCAATAGTGCCCAGCAGCTCAGACCCCACTTGAGTCAAACTGGGGACAGAAGTCCCCACAGCTGGGGTTTCTGGGTTTGGAAAGCAGCCTATGGGAGCAGGGAGAGCATGTGGCTGCTGCTGTGGGGCCCAAAGTTTTTGGGGCAGGCTGGAAGACCTCAATTTGTGAGGGTTGCCTGCACCTCATGGGTTGGGACACAGCCCTGGTTTGCACCAACCAGCGCAACCCTTCTACTGGGGCAGATTTTTGAAGACCATCCGCAGCTGAGCCAGGAGCTCACCCGAGGGATGCTCAGCCTGGGATCTGTCAGCACTCCCTTTGTACCAGCCACCACTGGCATTGTATATTGGCTGTTTTTCTCACTCCTTGCACCACTTAAACTTGCAGGGCACGTCCTCAGGCAGGGATGTCATGTCGCAGGCTCACTTTCACCCTTCTCTGCCCTGGAGTTTGTCCCTGCTGCACTTTGCAGCGGGCTTCAGATTTATTTGCTTTGCTTTTTGCATCCCATTGCGTTTTGAGGGGGTAGAGCACAAACACCTTTTGCAAAGCCATGGTCTGTGCCTGTATCCCCTCAGATCATGTCCATCTTCCCCCACTGCCTCCTTGAGACACCTCTCCCAGGGCAGCAGATATGCCTGCAGTGCTCCTTGCGGTGATGGCCACCTCTGTGGCGGGTCCCTCTTGACTCTTCACCTGCCATCATCACTGATGCTGCAAAACCTCAGCGCGGGGAAGTCCTCTCGCAGCGTGCTGCTGGCTGGAGGGATGCTGCCAGGCACCACCAGCACTCTTGCCCTGCTCTCAGCACCGAGCCTTATCAGCAGCAAGGATAATTGATAAAACAAGGCAACACTCTGGGAGGCTTACGTTACGTGCAGCTTGGCCACAGGCAGAGAAACACACGTGTGTGTGCATGCACACACACATTCCTGACAAGCAGAAGTGAGCTGGGAGGGACCTGGAGGGCTCTCGGGGAAGAACTAGGCTTTTAGGAGGAACCCCTTTGCATTCAGCCTTTTCTTCCAGGTAGCAGCATGCTTCTAGCATCCGATTTTCCCCTCAGCAAAACCATGTCACTTGCTCTGACTGAATTATTTCTGATTTCACCCAGTGTAAAACAGCTTCTTCTTCTGGGCCATTTATAACTGACCCGTCACAGGTTACCATATATCCTGCTGTCGGGAGTGAGCACTCATGATTTATTGGCTTTGCCTCTGTTAAGAAATTACTCTCTTTCATTCAGGGGAAAAAAAGTTATACTTTTTCTTTGTTCTCTCAATTTTTGTCACAACATCATCGAAAATAAGGGCTGAAAGGGACTTCTGAAAGTCATCCAGCCCTGGGGCAAAGCCAGGGCAGACTGAGCATTTAAATCCCTTTGGACTCTGCTTGGCCCCCGTGTAAGGGCACAGCCACACAGTCACAACAGCGTAACAATTGCTCTGTAGTAGTCAATTTGCAGGATTCATCTCACATAGTATTTCAGGATCTCCAGGGCAGATGTCTATGCCTCTGTACCAGTGAAAGTTTCGTTTTAATGTGTGCCTGAGAGTAAACATGTCTCCCTCAAATGTACTCCTGATGGGGAACTTTTCAGTGGAAAGGTGTATGTTGGCACGAGACAACACAAAAGAAACATCCACATCTGCACATACAGAGTCCTGGGGGCCACAGGGGTACAGGACCATCAGGTGCAGCCAGTGTTTGGCCAATGGAGGTTGCTGGATGACCAGATGTGGGATGAGGGAGGTCTCACCAGAGGGAAGGATGCCCCCAGCCCTTCGTCTCAACCAGCCCAGAGGGACCGCTCTCTTTTCAGCAATCAACATGCTGCCATGGGGTTGTACCACCAGCAAGATCTATCAAGCAAGCCCGTCGGGCATCCAGCACCTCCTGAGCACCCAGGAGGTGGTTTCCCACAGGGGCCTGTACGGAGAGTTTGGTACCCTTGGTGCCAGTGTCTCCAATGCCAAAACGTAAATCTGCTTCTTCCCACAGGAGGATGAAAGAGTTTACAGCAGGCCACTGTGCTCCTGATCAGGTATGCATCTTCTTTACCATCACCAGGTTTCCAAGCTGATGGATTTTGTAGTTTCTAAAATGGCTGGGTGGGAAGCTGAGTGTTACCAGCATTAGTGCTGTGTGAATTCCATTTTTCGGTCGTTTATTTGTTTTGCCAGTGTCCTTAATGCGTTCTTGCTTTGGGTGTAGTGTAGTGCCAACAAAAACCTCCAGAAATTTCAGTGAGGACATCTTATCCTGTATTAGTTTGCAAGAACAGCAAGTGTTTTTCAACTGGTGCTTGAACTTAAAACCTAATCATGATTTACAGCCCCACAGACCTCCTTCGCTAGCCCTGTATCTTTCCTCCTTCCTTGGAGGAACCTGGGCTTTGAGTCGGTGACCACTGTGTGCTGGGAGCTGTGGTGGCTCAGGGGACATCAGGGTAGTGCGTCTTGATGACGCATGTGTTGGTGATCCCAGGAATCTTTCCCTGGAGTTTGTCCAGGGACAAGTCCTTTCTGAGGAGGGATTCACTCTTTTCTGAAGTCATGTCTTGCAGAAAGCGGACTCATGGGGAAGGTTATGACATGTGGACATGGGGCAATGTTATGAGGGGACAGTTGTTTGAGTCTCTTATCTCTTCACTTAATCCATGGAAACAAACTGTTCAGCCTCAAGCAAAATGTGCCGTTGCTTTCCCTCCCTTCTGCAGTTTCAGGATCAAGAACATTTGTTTATCTACAATTCTTTATCTACACAGAATGTTCAGATCACACCGGTCATTGTGTTTATTGCTGGTAATATGCTGCCGAGAGAGGGGGCCTTGGAATCCAAAGCACATTTAGCAAAGTATATAAATGTGAGGAGGGGTGAAAAATCCCGAAAGGCATCATTTGTGTAACTATCTACATAAAAATTTAAGCCACTTCAATAAAGTACACACAAATAGTTTGCAGTCTGTCTTGAACCCTAGCCATTCTACTGTGATTTCTAAATAGAATATGATTAATGTTAAAAATAATCCAATAGATGAATTCTGTCTTTTGGATTGTTTTTACCAGGTCAAAGGCCATTATTGCAGTAATTGAATAATCCCACAGACCTTTGCTCCAGACATTCACTATGGAAACTAAGCAACCAGGACTGGGTATTCTATTTTCCAATCATCCAGACAGCATTTTAATGGAAAAGAAAAGTCTGATGCAGTTAAAAGCCCCTCTAAAAGCAGATTATGGGGAAAAAATAGATGCTCAGATGAGATGTAGGCTGGTGATTCACTTCAAAAAACTGTAAATGTTAAAGACTCTGACAATCACTTTGGCAGGAATACAAAAGCATATAAATATATAAATGCTTTTCCCCCCTTTCATTCTCTAGACTGAGACACAAGGGGGAAGGCTGTTTTCTTTCCATGAGACCCATGAAAAGCACAGATTTTTAAAGTAGAAATCAGAGTATCGTTCTGGGGTTTTTTTGAGACTATCCAGTGAAAAATATGTTGCTGTTAAAAGTTTTGCATGTCATATTTATACAACAGTGAACGTGGTGATGTTTATTAATTATAGGATAGGATCATCTAATGACTCCAGCTGAGATCGTGACATAGTGTGCTATTATATATGCATCGGGCTGTGAGGTGTAAACACAGCCAGGGACATCTAAACTCTAAGTAGACTTACAAGTCTACCTATCACTGCTTACTTCACCTGTTTTTACATCCTTGCAAATCCATTGCCTCCAGTTGAGGTGATCTTGACTTAACTCAACTTTGGATGGAGACAAATCAGGGGCAATTTTTATTATTCTTATTTTATATGAGAATGGAGCAAGGAAAATATAAATTACCTAAGTCACAGGACTAATCTATGGAAAAGACTTCATTGACTCCAGAAACGGTATCTTAGATGCACAAGCCTTTTTTTTTCCTCCAGCTAAGAAACCAGCTAAGCTCATTTCAATATGAGTGAGAGTTTCCCAAAACACTCAGAAATTGTTTGGTGGTGTGTCTCCAACACTTTTCCTCTACCCCCTTGTAGTTTTTGCTAGCACCCTGGTGTGATCCCTTGTGGTCCCGTCACAACCAAGAAAGATTCTGCAGATCTTGGGAGATCCAGGGAAAGCAATTGCAAAGTGAAATGCAGATGTGAGGCAAGATCCAAACCTTTGACCATGCAAGGCTGCCAATGCAGCACTCATCAGGCCGGTAACTGAGCCAGACAGACTCGAATGATGTTGCTAAAAACATAATGGAATTCGGTTGCAGAATTTAACCTCTGGAAGTCCAGCAGCTGCTTCACAGGTCCTCTGAGAGGCCAAGCAGTCAGCATTTAAGATCCCAGGTTTGAAGCATTGCAGATTCATTTTTTTTATGCGTCTTCAATAACCTAAAAAAAGCTAGGTCTGCTGAATACATGCAGCTGCATTACCGGGAGAGAACCATTTAAGATCTGGCACAGTGAAGAGCAAATGTTTAAAAGACAAGTCTATCAGTCTTTAATGAGGTTATGTGGGGACTGAGTGGCCATCTCATTATTGAGTAATCCTTAATGCAATGTGCACTGAATCTATAATTAAAGCAGCTTCCACCTTTATCTCACACGAAAAATCTTGATTTCTCCTAGTTCTTGCAAAACCTCTCTCCATTTTAAAGGTGCACCCGATGTATCTATGAGCCTTGAAAGCATTCATCTTAACTAACCTAGTGCCACCATGAAGGGTTCACATGGAGTAGTACAGGAGAACAAGAACCCCAGATCTAAAATGATGTTCCGTAATGAATGGGTTTCAGCAAAATAAACCAGACTTCAACAGAACGAAGCGTCTTTATTGACTGTTGTTACCCACAGTCTCTTGCTGCAGTATGGCTCCTGCCTGCTCACACTCTTTCCCTATGGAGAAATGTTCTCTGCTCCTTCTTCAAAAACTTCTCTTTCAACCCAGAGTCCCTTCAGATCTCTTGGGAGTCTCCTTGCCTTCTCCCCCATTGAAACTTCTCCCACCTGAGCTGTCGTAAAACTCTCCAACAGCAACTGGTCATAAACTACAGATGGTGGCAAAGCTTTCATGTCTAAGCAAGAAGTGCACGGAGCACTTTATCTCCTTGCAGCAGATTAAAGCCTTAGTTTTCCTTCAGATATTGAGCTAGGAGTGTGCGCCAGGCCTGGTTTCCACAAAACAGTAATTTATCTAATCACGTAGCCATAGAGGAGAGCCATGTTGATAGCTGTCTCAGCACAAAGAGATAAACATGTCAAGAGTTCCTCCTGAAGTAGGAGCAACGCTTGGGCTGTGACTGTGGGGAATCATGTTGCCATCACCGAGAATTCAGGAGAACTGGCGTGATTTCACAGCAAAATAAGTGACAAAATGAGTGGCTTTTGAAGGCAGGCAAGCCGAGGGCATCTTTCTAAACACGCCAAGTGTGTTACAAATAGCTCCTGAGAGCTGCAGCCAAGTCCAAATGAGCTCTCTCTGCTGCCTGCTGTTGGAGAAGGCTTCATGAGCACTGTGCCTGCTGCCCAGATCCTGTAGGTAACACCCAGTGGATGGGAAGGGCTCGGCTCTGGGGTCTGGGTGGTCCATGGTAGGAACTACAGACTTCTCATGACAAAGCGAGACCACAGCATGGCCATCCTCTTCCCATTCACTGTGCCCGATTTCTGCACAAATCCCAGGCTTGCAAGCTGGAGGAACATCTTGGTATGGTTTAGCTAAGGAGGATGAAGGCTGCTGAGGGGAGGTTGTGACCTGGGAAAGGGAGTCCCACGATCTGTTGTGTACTGAGTGTGGTCCTCATCCCTGCCCTTCACAGGCTTGATGGGAGGCTGGGGAGCCCGGGGGTCTGAATGAGTTTGGTGAATTTGCCAGAGCAATGAAAAGAAAGGGGAGTTCAACATGTTAAGCAAAAGGTTGCATTTTGTTCCTCGTTCCTCTACCATATGACGCTATCACAGCCAAATGCTAAGGGACCCCAAAGCAGTATTTTTGCACCTCACTCTTACTGAAATTCATGGGAATTGGGCATTAAGCAGCTAAATGCATTTCTGGCTCTAACCCTACTTCTGTAATGCGTCCAGTGCCTCATTAAGACAAACTCATTAAATGTCACAGAGCCTCTGAAACAAAAGTGACTGATGTGTTGGTAAATTAGAAATGCAATCCACTCCATCCTCGGTAGGAGAACTGTGTCCTGCACCTGACATTGGTTGCCTTTTATTAATTTTTTTTCTTTTTCTTTTTTGGAGAACATGTTCTGGGGGAATTTGAGTCATATGTAAATCAACCTGGCTTATATTTCTTTTTTTCTTTTTTATTATTAAATTGAACAACTACTGGAAGTTAGACTTTTAGGAGAGAGCTTTCAAATTAATGCAAAGCTTGAATTATTCTTATACTGCAAACCAGCGGGAAGGAATAAAATTCCTTCTGACTGGCAGCCAACAGCCACTTAAATTAAGGAAGAATCAAACCTTTTGCCAGTTACAAAAAAGTCAACACATCTGTCTGAATTATGAATTAGGGATGCTGAGCTTAGACCAAAAATATGGACAAAACCAGATCTGGATCTTCACATTTGATGCAGAGGACTGAACTCTGTTACGCCTACATTTATGTGTTTGTCAAAACAATGCTGAAATAAATTAAAAGCTCAGTAGAATGCTAACAATACGGGATTCCCTTGATACTTTAATTTAGGCTTTCCTTTTTTGGTTTGCTTACACTAAAACTCCAACTTGAAATTAATGGCGGTTTTGCTCTATACTGAAAGAACTTGCGATCCTCTGGCTTACTGGGAACTGTTGTGAATGTTGTCTCAAGTCATGCAAAAATTAAATTTTAATTGCAGTCTTAATTATAATTTAATTATGATGTATATACAAATTATATATATAATTTGATTATAATTTCATTATAATAGCTATTACCAGCCCTGTAGGTGACATTTACTATGAGTAGGCTTCAAAGCACTTCACAAAGGGAGTAAACATATAATTAGCACTGTTTTAGGAGTGGGGAAACTGAGGCAGGAGCTTTCTTGGCCAGAAGAAGGCAAAAAGTTCACACCAGGTACTGCACCTCAGTGCTCTGAGTCCAGCTCCATGCACGGGCCTCAGGATCAGATGGATGCTCTGGCCCCTTGCCGACAGCATAAGTTACACTGTGTGTTTGGGAGCTGTAACTTCTTTTTCCAAACTTTCTTCTTCCCGCTTCTCCCCTGCAAATTCCTAGACATTATCCACCTCCAAAAAAAAAGCATTAGGCAACGCGTGCTAATTATTATTGTGGCAAAATTTTCTATCTTCAGCAATCAGTCAAACAAGTTGTTGTCACAGAAGGCTTATACACCTTTAGTCACCTCTTTAGCTGTTAAAAATACACCTTCGAGGTGACTTAGCCTGTTTAGACCTCTTGAGACTTCACTAGTCCAAACCACTGTTCTATTTACAAGACTTTTGCTATTGGGCCACCTCCTGTGATCCTTCCTGGCCATTTTGCTACAGCTGCTGCTTCACCACGCAGACAGACACACCAAGAGCTTGTGGTATTTTTTTTCTTGCCAGACCATGATGCCAAACAGGTAAGTAGATCTGGATTGCTGCAAGAAATGTGTAGGCGAAGAATTAATCCGTGGTTAATTTCCTGCTAATAACCTCCTAGCTGCAACACAACTCCATACCAAGGATTGGCCCATACACAGTTTCAGACCTTAAAAAAGCAGAAATACATACCTGAATCACAATGTGATCCAAACGGTATAAAAAAAAGTTGTGTTTATATAGAAAAGAATGCTGTAAAAGGAAGGATTTATAAGAATTAATGGGGATATAAAAAAGAAACTGAAAAATAAGAGGTAAAGGGCTTGACTGCAGCAGTAACTGATTTTCCTGACTTGTGTTGATGATGATTTCTGTCATAATTCTCACGAAAATATACATTATCACAAAAATATGATTATTTTTTCTTTACTTAAAAAAAAATATTTTTTTTCTCTGCACTGGTGAAATGACAGTGCATTCTCTGGATGAGAGAAAAGAAACACATAGTTCAAATAAATTGAAAAGTAATGGGAAAAGTGTGGAGTGAAGATATGTCTGAATGAATCACGCATATACTGCCAGGAGAGACGGAGTTACACAGGAAAGTTGGCATGTTTCTGAAATTTCCTGCCCAGTTTGTGCCAGCAGAACTCACACGTGGCTTTTGAACCTGCAATAACTCTCGTGTGTCCATGCCAGGGGCTTTTGTCCATGCAATAGTCTCTTCTGCTGCTTTGAACGATCCTCCTGGTCCCAGTCCAGAGGGGAGGGTGGACACAGACACGCAGCAAGCAATATGTGAAACATGACCTGGGACTTCAAAGTAATTCTCATTATTCCAGGAAGGTGAGAATTGAAGGAGAGGTGTTTTGTGCCATTTTGCTTAAAGACCTATGACGCAGAGCATTGCAATGAGGTGTAGGATCCCTAGGTTTGAATCCTGGTTTGCTGGGTGACTTTGGACAAGACCCTTAACAGCCTCAGCTTCCCTCTCATGCAAAGGAGGCTGTCTGGGCGTCTTCCATGGCACACTCCAAGATCTATTGATGAAAAAGACATATATGTTGTTATTACGTTTCTTTAGCACTTCTGAGTGTGTGCAATGGGTGAGTCACGTCCAGCAGACAGCAAGCTCCAATCCAAGAGTAGTATATTTAAGTTATAAGTGTGGCAACATGACAGGAACAGAACAGGGGAAGGGAAGGGAAGGGAAGGAAAGGAAAGGAAAGGAAAGGAAAGGAAAGGAAAGGAAAGGAAAG
>JAHREE010000118.1:1562474-1582888 GCA_033628505.1 Tringa tobata | reverse complement strand
GAAGGGAAGGGAAATGGAGGGGGAAAGGTATGGGAGAAACATAGCGCAAATCAGGAAGAGGAGTGAGGAACGGTGTGCGGGTCCATTGTGATGATGTTGCATGAGAGAGCTACCAGCACACCCTGGAGATTATGTTCCTGGTGGAGGAGATGATGTGCAAGGGGGCACAAAGCAAGGTCAGTGTGAAGGAGATGGGCAGAACACTTGGGCGCGTATGAGGGAGTGTGGGAATAAATGGAAAACATGACCCGGAGAGAAGAGAAGAATCCAGAGACAGGGTAAAGAACCGTGACAGGATGAGAGCAAGAGTGTAAGCAGAAGACAAAATCTCCCTGTGATAATATTAAATAGTTAAATAAGTCCAAACATTGCATGGCATTATTGCTGGCTTGCTTTCACTGTAGCAATTACTGAACAAACTCCTCAACTTATTAAACAGATGCAGATACACCAAAGGGCAGGACCAGAGGCCTGTTGTGGACCTTTATTTGCTTGGTGCTGGGAAACAGGAAGCAAAAGAAAGAGACAGAGAGAAACGTGAAAAATAACACTCTTTGTTTTTCCTAAACTAGGTGCAACTTTCAGGGTCAGGACAGGAGGTCAGAAGCTCTTTGCTGTTGCCCAACCTTTTCTCAGCTGTCTGCCTGCCCTAAGATCATTCAGCAAATCTCCTAAAGAAGCTTCCACAGGTGCAAATGCTTTAACTCCCCTGGCTTTGGGTGGTGACAGGAGATTGCTAATTTGAACCAGATGAGGCTCTAGCTTCTCAGAGCCCAGAATGGTTTAACCTGAGAATGAAATACCATCCCACACGGGAGTGTGCCTTGGGGAAGTAGAAGACCAGGCTAATAGGTGAGTGCTGTCTTGAAAAAATCTGTTTTTCTGCAGTGGTTACATGACTTGCATTTGTTATTCTTCATCCATTCCGAAAATCTAGGTTCCAGGGTGTCTCTGTGCTACTGCTAGCTAATGGGAAGCCTGTGTATCTCACTCAGATGTTATTAATTCCAAGCGAATACACTTGTTAGCTTTCTCTACTTACCCTCCTCATGTTCTCACATAAAAATGACTCAAAAAAAAATGTATTTCCTGGAACAGTCCTTGACAGACTGTTTACCATCTTAAATTGATCACTCATCACAGACTCTTTCTCTGCCACAGCCACTCAATATTTCAGGGCCAGGCCAAGAGCTCACATTAAGTAGAGGAGATTTGAACGATGTGGCTCTGAGACAGAGGAGCCCTTTGAAAGGTTAAATGCTGGGGTCTGCAGCGCTCTTGGTCTTGGCTGGAGGCTGAAATGCTGCAGGCAGGAGTGTAAGACAAGGACTCTGCAGCAGCCCTGGGCAGGACTGACTGCCTGCTCGGTAAGGGCTTTGGGAACTGGAAGCTGGTGGAAATGGGAGCAGCCCTGGTCAGAGGAAAATTAGAACAACTTACATTTATCTTCTCCCCACCACCACCAGTGGAATTTTTCCAATCTGCAGCAAAACTGTGTTTCTCACTTTGTCTCACTGTGATTTAAAACACACACCAAAAAAAAAAAAAAAAAGGAATGGATTTCTTTATTGTTTTTTCCTCTTTTCCCTTTCCTCCAAGTTCCATTATTGCCAGTTAGGAGGATTCAGGATAGCAAAGCAGAGAAGGAGAAAAAGATAGATAACATCTAAATGAGTGAAAAATGTGACTGAACTTGAAACACTAGAAAATCCCTCATTCTACATCAAAACTAAATAAGTTCTGCTAAAAACTTGAGAGTGCTGAACAAGTAAATAGCCAGAGCTTTTGTGCTATTTAAAAAGTAATCTCTTATTTTGAAAAGTACTGCTTGTTGACAATATTTCAGGTTCTTACCAAAATTTGCCACCCAGTTTCCTATAAGACGTAAGGTCCCTGGGAGTGGGCTGAGTCAAAATCAGGGATATGGGATGTTTGGAAACACAAGCTGTTCCTTGCTGTGCGTTACCTGTGTCTCCATCCCCAGGATGGACAGTCCCCCCGTGGTGGTGGCTGAGCAGCAGGATGGCCTGGACAAGGGTGCGTGTCCCAGAAACAAAGGTTCTGTGAACTGGACCTCCAGCCAGAGGCGAGGGTGGGATGCTGGTGGGGGCAATGTTGCCTTGGGGCAGGCAGAGCAGAGCGAGCCCTGGGAATTCTGCTGGGTCAGTCCGGAGCCAGCACGAGATTGTTCACAGCACATTTCATTAGAGTTGTTTACTTTTCGTGAAAACCGGTTGGTGAGCGGCAGAACTTTCCAATCAGCCCGTTTCTGGGTAGGCTTGTGAAGTACTTTGTTTCCGTCGGCATTAATTATCCATGGTGAGCTGTGCGGGGGTGTTACAAAAGCAAACCTGTGGAAGTGAGGACTGCGCTGAGCCACTTTTGAAGAGGAGATTGAGGGCATTTGTGTGCAGTGAGATGTGAGTGAGCCTGGCGGGCTGGTAGCATGATACAGCACAGCACGTACTGCGCAGAGGGAGGAGGAGGAGGGAGCCCTGAGATGGGATTTTCCTTCAGCCCAGGCTGTACAGCCCACCTTCCCCTGGGAGATGCTCCCTACAGGCACAGCAGTGCTTCAGCCTGGCTATATGGCTTTTAATCCTATAGCCCACAAAGCCTGTGGTCATTCAGGGTCTCTGCACAGCGTCTGTCACAGGGATGGGTCTGCTCTTGGTCGCCAGCATCGTGCAGGTCTTGCAGAGCTGAGCTGGGCAGTGCCTGAGCCCCTTCCATTTCAGCTCCTCAGTAATAAACAGGGAACTGTAGGGCATGTGCTTTGCGGGGGACTTTTGAGATAAAATCCGTCAAAACTCGGGGTGCTTCTCAAAGGAGACCGTGTAACTCCCATTTAGATTTTCTGAATTGTGTTTAATTTGATTCAGACATTATCTAATCATCATATTGTTTTCAGAGAAAAGACAGTGTAATGTAAGTCATTTCCGAGCAAGGACAAGCTCCTACTGCTGATCCTGTGCACCCTGGTCCTGAGGACCGGTGTGTCCCAGCTGTACAAGCAATATGAACACTTTCACTGTGGGGTTAGCAGATCCCACCTGAAACCTCTGTGGATCCATTGTAAAAGTGGAAGGGGGTGTCCTTTGGTATCTGAAGTTCTTTGCCATTTCCCTGCTTCCCTGGTTGCTAATCTGTCCCTCACCTGGTGGTCGAATTGCCCCTTTGCCAGAGTTCCTGGGTGAGTCCATTAAATCCCCCTTGTACTGTGAGTCGAGCACACAACTGTCTGATCCAGCTCCTACCAGGTTTAGCTTGTCTTTTGCCAACGATTTGTCATGGAGTGGAGTCAGGCCACTCTCAGCATCCAACCAGTCACCCTCTCACTGCCCATGAATTGTCACCCAACAAAGCAGATTGATGCCTCTCTCCCTTTCTCCCTCACCCACTCCCTGCCTTCCCACGTTAATAGCCTCTGAGCAGCTGACTTTAGCATAATGCAGTGATCCAAACGTAAGCAGACACAGCGGGATTTACTGGAAGACATTGACTCTCACAATTCATTATTTATATCAGTGCTTTATGATTAAACCTGAAGCCATTAGAATGGCAAGAACTCGGGCTGAGACAATGTCAGCTTACTCAGACACACGTGGGCATGGCCATACAAGCAAAAAAGCACATTTCCCTGAACTGTCTATGGGATATACAGGGAAAGGCCAAGCAAGCGGACTAGATGACAGGCATTGACTCTGATCTCGAGGGAAGGCACCACAGTTTGTGTGGTAGCACCGGGGCTTCTTGCTGGGGCCAGCTTGTCTGCACAGACCTGGCTGGAGGTGCGGCAGCATCCTGCTTCAGCCTGGCCTGGGTGCAGGTGCCCTCTGGGGAGGTGTACCAAGTCCCTCTGGTGCATCCACACCCTGGTGTCCTCCACAAACCTCAGGCCCAGCAGCAAGCTTTGGAACCCACCATCCCTCCGGCATTGCCAGTTGCCTACCGAGGTGTGTAAAGTCCAAATGCTTAATCCTCCTGCTGCTGCTGCTGCATGTACTGAGAGCTCCTCAGCACATGTGGGCCTCAGGAACCCCCCTGTGAAGCTGTCAGTCACAGATGGAAACTATAGCAAATATTCTGGCAGGACAATTGGTAATATCCAGAGTGCCTAGGATGCATCTAAGTCCTGGCAGTTCTGAATCTACAGCCCACAAATCCCCAAGCAGATGAAGGACTGCCTGCACGTTCACATCCTGACTGTGCTCACAATGCCTCACACTCAGACCAATGCAACCTCGTGGTGGTTTGGGTATAGCTCTTGCTATGCTATAGATGCTGCCAAGAGTGACCACAAAGCAGAACATGTCTCCTGGAGCACCTCTGCTTGGTTGTCACCCTACCCTCTCCTCCATGTCACTGCCTGCACTACAGATGGGTCTGTGCACTTGGGGGGGTCCATAAACCCCATTGGGCTTCTCTTCAGCTGAACAGCAGCCTGTGATGATTGCTCAGGGCCAGTTTGTCAGAGCTATCTCCTCCTGGAGAGCTGCTCTTCCCACAGCACCATCAACATGACTGTGCAGGTTCACAAGCAAAGAAAATGCTCTTAGTGTAGACTGATAGAGGCTTTTCCATCCCACCTAGAACAGCGTCTCAGCTCCCCTGTGGAGCAGAGCTCTCAGCCAGCATCTGTTTTATTTAGGTGAGAGCAGCAAAAGTCCTAAAGGAGGTTTAAAAATAAGTCTCTCCAAGCCTTCTTCATGCAGGGCTGCTCTCAGTCCCCAGAGGGTCGGAGGCACAGTTTGGTTTATCCCACCCCACAGTGCTGTCAGGAGGAGCTTCCTCCAGCAGTGAGAAGGAGATGCCAGGACCTCCCGGAGGAGTTGGAAGGGTTG
Source organism: Tringa tobata (assembly GCA_033628505.1). Taxonomy (NCBI): domain Eukaryota; kingdom Metazoa; phylum Chordata; class Aves; order Charadriiformes; family Scolopacidae; genus Tringa; species Tringa tobata. Next base: position 1,578,044 of record JAHREE010000118.1, on the reverse strand, counting down.
TGGGAGTGCAGGGGGAGGCTTGAGGAACTGCTGCTTTTCCCTCTGTCGTGGCTTAACCCTGGCAGGCAGCAAGTGTACAACCTGCCACGAGGAAAACTAACTCTACCCAGCCAAACCCAGTACGCCCTCTCTCTCCAGCACATAATCTTGGCAAACAAGGAGAGGCAGCCAAGGAGAGCGGAAAGGAGGAATAAAGGGAAAGACCATTTTTAATTCTCTGAGTGTGCAAGGGCTGGCAGCTGTAGAGCAGAGTTATCTGACAGCTCCCTGCCATAGCCTCCAGAAGGAGAGCTCATCTTCGCTGGCTGCGGTGGCTCCACACCAGACATATCAGAAACAGTTTTTCACTGTCTTTCAAAAATGTTTGCAGTGATGCTCTCCAGAGCCATCCTTCCAGTATCCCTTGCTTTGACCCCTTCCTCACCCAGGAGCTGACCCTGAGCTTCTCCATGCACAGGCAGGGGTCAAAGTCCAGAAACTTCCAAACTCAGAAAGAAGAAAAATTATTTTCTCCACCAAAGAAAGCAGAGGAGGGAAAAAAAAACCAAAACCAACACACAAATCCAACAAAACCCCCTGCTGGCAGCAGTTGCCAGAGCAGTGAAGTAAGGAATCTCTCTATGGTAAGCATAACACCAGTGCAGCATCTTTCTCCATTGCTAGAGCAGGAGCTGTCACTCCATCAGAGATTTCTCACAGCTTCCCTGTTTAAGCTCCAGAGCGGCAATTTTTATCTCTGCCACTTCTAGTCCAGCCCAGAGCAGAGGCTATTTCAGTCATCCTTGCTATTGTTGAATATGCCTTACTTTATGGACCTTAACCCTGCTCCAGCTTCACCGGGAACAGGAGCAGGGGCAATCTGCTCAATTCCCACCACTGGGCAGAGTCTGTTGGTGCTTTTCTGGAAAATGGAAGAAGTTCCTCTCCCTCTGCCCTGGGCCACAGGCTAATAGTGCATAGGAAGACTCAAAAAAACTGAGAAGGCTGGAGAGCACAAACTGCAGAAACCAGTGCACTTCTGGGTACAGTCTCATCATCCCATACAAGAAACCATCTGAGCTCTGCTTCTAGGTCCCCTTTCTGTCCCCAGTCACTCTGTTTCCTTCTGAGTCAAGCAAGAAAAGATGTTTCCGTGTATTTTTTGCTGTGAATCCTTTTCTGCCCCATCGCTACAGCATCTGAACTCACTTCCAGGAAGCCACAGGGGAAATTCCACCTTTGCCCAGTCCATCATGAGTAGAGTCATTAGGTACCACTGGCCGCAGGTGCCAGGAACAGCTCTCCAGTGAGGATTTAATCAGTGGCTTGCCAGCCCAGGTAAAAACCACCAGCAGGTTGTAGCTGTGGCATGGTGACAGCTGCTCAGAGACCAGGGCTGGGACACTCTTCTGGGACCAGGGCAGTACCCAGGCTGTTCCATAAGTTGGTCTGTGGCTCTTCACCAGCGAAGCCCATGTTGCTTGGAATAGGAGACCTGTTTGGGCACCACAGATCCCTTTTGACCTTCTGCCCAGCCTTCTCCCATGGGGAATCCTTGACCTGATAGAAGAGGAGCTCAGCAGTGGCATAGCTGGTGAAACACATCACATTTTATTTACACAACCGCTCGTGCAGCAGTGAACTCCTTCATCTCACCTTTGCACTGGTACAACCGAGGAGTAGCAACGCTGTGGTCCAGTGGGATAAACCTACGGCGAGGAACAGATTCCCTGGTATTTCCTTATCTCACTGCTGTGACCTCACTGCTGAAATGTAACCTCAATCCGTCACTTCTGGAGAACAAATTCCTTTACCAAACTTCAGGCCTGGAGTCTGTCACTCCCTGGCCATCAGGGTTAGGAGATTACTTTATGCTACCTGACCTCTGACATCATTTTAAGGGCTCATCTACAGCTACCAGTATTTACAACTTTTTAATATTTGCATATTTTTATGCTTGTGCTTTCATCTGCCTGGCTGGAATATTAATAAGTGAGAAAAAATACCAGCTTTGTTAAACTGGCTGCCTCATAGGGGCACATACACAGTGGGCAGACATTTTTTCTGCACTTCTGTCAGATTCCTTTGGTATAGCCTTATCTTACACCAGTCTGGTGGGGTCAGTCCCATGACTCATACTCATTTCAAATTGCATTGTCAAACTGTTTTGAAAGAAGAGTGTTACAGCTTGTTAACTGGTCAAAGGATGCCAACAAACATGGCAAGCATTTGCTCGTTCTAATAAACAAATCCTTGCCCCATACTGGATAATTAGCTAATTTTCTATAACCCTAAACAATTTCTGGTGTTGTTTGAGGTTCATTCCGTTCTTTTAGCAAACCCTCGAGCCAAAGGGATGTGTGGTTTCAATAGCATTTCCATGCCTTAAACTTCCAAAATCTTACATTTATGTGACTCTAAGACAAGCAGAACCACATTGGTGATAACTGGGCATCAATCATCTCCTTTGAATTCTGTTGAGCTGTACTTTGCACTAATTTGTCCAAGGATTCAGGATGCTGAATTTGTTCAGGATACTGAACAAAACAAAGTCAAGGTGGGTTTGTTTTCGCCAGGAGACACACTTCTGTCCCCAGTGTTCAGGTGATTGGCCCTGCTGAGCTCAGTTCTGCTGTGATAAAACCTGCTGTAGCAAAATGGAGTGCAAGAGCTGGTGCATTGAGAAGTTAGTGTGGTACATTTTCCTATGCCTTTCACCATCCTGAAGTGATACGCCTGGGGATTATTATTTTTTTTTCATCATTTCATGTGTACTTCTACCTTTGGGTCATAAAGCGATCATAAGGATCAGTAGGGTTTCAGGCATCTGTGCGTGCTCTTAAGAAAGCACAAGCCTGGAAGAACAGGTCTGACTTGGGGTCCAGCCAGAAAGTTCACAAAGCAGGCAAGGTCTTATCCTTCTCGGCTGGAAAATGTGAGGTGGCCTCTGCAAATGAGGGCACTGTCAGAGCCAAATAATTCTTTTCAGGTTGATTCTGCCCATAATGAGCACTGAAAGCAAGCTTGTATCTCATGTGTTACAGCCTAATCTATCTGCCACTCTCTAATTCCAAGCTTGTTGGTATTTATAGGTGGCACCAGACTATTCTGCCCCTGTAGTACTGCAGAAAATATTGGATTGCATTTGAGAACACTGATCTGGTTGGATTCCTGGTACCAGGGGGATTGAATAGCACTAAATGGGAAGAACATGAGGAATGATTAAAGGGGGGAAATAAAGAGGGTTTTACAGCCACAAATGGTGTGGAGAAGGTGGCTGAGGAGCAATGAGGCACTATTTGTTATACGTGAGAACTGAAGGGTGCCCAGTGAAAAGAGCAAGTAGTGGGTTTATTTTAAAATAAACAAGAGGAAATACTTGTTCACACAATACATAGCTGAAACGTGACTCATTGCTGCAGGATGTTGTGGAGGCCAAAAGCCTCCACAGGTTTAGACAAACTCAGGGAAAAGAAGTCTGTTGAGAGCTATTAAATAAGATACTTCAGACACTACCTGTAGCTCACAGTCCCTAAAGCGCTGGGTGCAGGGAACCAGGCTGGGATGGCAGAAGCAGGGAATAGGTAACTCAATACTTGCTGTGTTTCCTACCTCTTCTTTCCCCAGGAATTTGCTTCTTGTATGTGTCAAAGACAGTGCCAGGTGAACTTTCTCACTTAGCAGGTGTTTATGGTTTGCAACACACCTTATTTGTGAAACAAATTGTGGTCCTGTTGATGACACGCCTGCGGGGAGGATTGCTTGGAGGGGCTCTGCTGTGTGCGTGGGGTGTGTGCGACGTCTCTTGTACAGAGTAACTCGATGGTCAGTTGTACAGCTGAGTGTGGGAGTGCCATTACTCATTTGCTTTGCTTCCGGGCTGTGTGATAGGTGGTTGTGAGCAAAATCACCACTGATGAGTGCTGCTTTTGTCACGTACTCAGGGTTTTACTGTGCAGGTGAAGGGCATGGTGCTCAGCCAAGGACCAGGGTCCAGCTAGTTTTGCTGCTGGGTGTTTCTTCTAAGAGGTGAGTGAAGGAAAGAAAATGCAAAAGGCTATTTAAATAAGTCATCTATAATAGGCTGCCTAAATACAGGGTTGACATCTCACTGTTGGAAAGGTATGGCCTGACAGCACCAGCAGCAGGTGGTGTGAATATCTCCCACGCCTGCACCCGTTCCTTGCAGGGCAGGAGCAGCTACTTGCGCCCTCAAAAGCTTCTGCTCTCCAGCCTGTAGCAGCTCACGTGGGTCCCTCACACCATGGCTAATCCTTGCTGTGACTCCCAACAGCCTGTGATGCAGAACTGACCTCAGAAATGTCTGATGAGTGGGCAGAGCACTCACCGGACCCTCACAACAGTTTTGGAGAGCCTGGTTTTCCTCCCCTCTCTCTGCTGGCTGGGCCTCTAAAACACAGAGGGGTTAAAGTGATTAGACCTCAAATTGAGAAGGAGGCTCTTGTTCCCATCCACTGCTCAGTCTTTCAGGAAGATCACTGCAAATTTCATCTTTGTGTCTATTTATTCTACCTAATCAAATCCCTAAGTCATTGTAAAGCTTTTACATCTGAAGATGGCTCTGCCTGCGTGAGATTCGCAACTGGGCTTGAGAAACAGTGAGAAATACAAAACTGCTGCTTTTATTCTCCTAAAGCAACTTCATCTAAGTGTATTCAAGTTCCCACTGCAAAGTCCAAGTACAGGCCATTGGTGGTCGGGTAAGTGCAGGATAAATAATATAACCACACAAGAGAGCAAGCCTCTAATACTGTACAAAACACAAACATCTCTGCAGAGCAGGGAGCCCCTCAGCTGTGAAAAGTATTTTCTTTCTGAATTTCAGAGAGTGAGGTGGAAAGATCCGAATGCCAAGGAAAGTGTGAACAGGTCGAAGCCAGGGGCTAAGCTTGAGAAGATGAGCAAATACCACAACGTGGTACCTCTTCTCCCACAGAAGTAAGTCTGTCGTGTTGATCTGTAGTAAAACATTTTCTGCTCTCTGCCTCAGCTCGTTGGATGAGATTAGCTGAACCATCCACTTCTAAAAACATGGAAAATTCATGTTTTTTCCTGTGGTTCACTCTCCCCTGGCCTTATGTGTAGAAAAGGGATATGCCCATGTTTGATCTGGCTTGTTTCTCCTGTCAGCTCTCTGAAAATATTACAGAAATTGGATCTGTTCATATTCCCCCCTGAAACTCTGGAAAAGTCACTGGATCAGTGAGATGAAAGCAGCTGTACAAATTAGCTATCATCTGCTAAATGTTTGGCAGCCCGGGCAGCGCTAATATCAATCAAGGTAACAGCTTGCTGTTTTGCTCATTCTGCTACGTTAATGAAAAAAGTCGAATTGCTCTGCTCATGAAGAAACCCACCAGAAGTCATATTCTCACTACGTGGGCTGTTCTTTGCCCAAGGAGACCTCACTAACGTTTCGTTTGCAAGTGCTGTGTTGTGGAATTAGGGCTTATCTCCCCGTGCTATCTGAGAAGGTGATGTGTTACGCAGCGTTTTGGCGAGATGAAACAAATTGCAGGAAATTGAGCTTGGATGGCTGGGAACTCTGGCTGACACTGGGTGGCACTGAGTCCGTACTGAATCCCTCAGGTTTTTATTAAGGGGCCTTTTTTGCTTCTCGTTCAATTTCCCTGCTTTAAACCATATGGAATTAACTGTCCTTGGACGAGGAAGGGATGAGGTGCAGAAACTCCACCAGCTTTGTGTTTTCCTTGTCCTGCCAGAGCTGACTCCTGAAAGGGATCACGGCTCTTGCTGTCAGCAGTCCCCTTCTCCAGGCACTATGAAGTGCTGCACTGAGTCCTAGCCTTTACCTCCTTAAAACAAGAAAATCATTAAAGACCTCTGTATCAACAATAAATAGAAGTACTGTATTTTCTTAGTCAATTCATATCTGAAAAATGAAACCTACTCTCTGTTAGTCCTGACAGCTTGGCACCACAGCAAGGACACTGTCACTACCAGCCAGATGGGAGTTGAAGGCCATCGAAGGAGAGAGGATGAGGGAGAACTGATTCTGGGGTAAGTAAGGTCCCTTTTAGCTTTATGCTCCCTCCTACATCAGAAATCTTCCAACTGCACCAGTTCTACAACCTTCCTTTTTATGCTGTTCCTACCAGCTGCTCCACAGAAAGCCCCTGACAAAATACACACACTCACAGCTCCCAGAAGTTTTGTTTGAGATGGTGTTGTTAAAAGTTAAATCCCTTATTCCACAACCACAAAGAGATTTGAGTTGAAGACAAATGACTTAAGCCATTTGGGAACACGTATGTGTTCTACCATCTTGTTGATCCGACAGCTGTGATGCTCAAAAAGACAGGATGGGGAGTCGCAAACTGCTCCCACATCCCCCCTTGCAACTCAGTGCCTCCAGAGCCCACTCACTTCAACACGCTGAGCACATAAAATCCACAGAAAACAACCTCAGGGACCGGAATGTTGTACGCTGGGATGTGAGAGCTGTGCACAGCCTCCGAAGACACCCTCTCCAGCCACCTTTCATAGTATCCAACCATCTCATGACGCCTCAGAGCTGTGGGATGTGCGCAGTACGTCATCCCACAAATCTTTAGGTTTGTTTCCTTAAGCTACAGTAAGACCCATTTAGGACCGATCTATGTGGCTGTCCTTTCTTAATGAAAAAAAAAAAAAAGCACAACATTTCTTATATTACTATTTTCTCCAGGTTCGAAAATAATTTGTTCTGCTCTGTAATGCAACATTTCACCATTTTGAACTGTCCTGATTGCTTATCCAATTATATAATTGTTTCAACTACAGAAAACTACATCAAGAGTTTCCAGAGATTATTATTTTTTGCTATAAGTAGATTTGAAGCGCTAGAATTTAACTGAGGGTTTTTTTTTAAAAAAAACCAACAGCCTTATGCTTTGGAAGATGTTAACTTTGGCTCCTAAAAGGGATTAGCCGTAATACTAAACACATGCTATCATAACTCAGGAAAACAGAGACACACAGACTGGGGTTTTTTCAGTGATTTTGGACATTGTCTCCATGTGTAACTTTATACATAAATAAAAATTCTTTCTCTCTCACCCCACCCTTTTAATATTGTCTCTGGAAAGGGTTTCCGTAAAGATTTTAAGGAAGCTGCTTCTTCTCCAAAGACTTTTTCCTGCCTCCTTCCTTAAACCAAGAACTTGGGTGGCCTCTTTTCTGACACAGGGCGTCAGCCCAGTGAGCTTTGGGGTTTCAGCTCTTTCCCTGAGCATCTGTCCTGGCTTTTGTCGGCACACGTGGGGAACGAAGCAGGTGCTCTAGAAAGACTCCAAGAGAAAATGTTACGCCAGCAATGTTCCCGTAGCAATAACTGCAATGAGCAGAACTTTAGAGCTACCTTGGCAGCAACACTCACGAGCACTTTTGATCCAGAGACTGCTGCATTTTAAAATTTGCTAGTTTAGGAATATTTTGGAGCCCAGATAGCTCAGACAACCCTCCAACACCCTCAGTGCAGTTTCCCCTCATTCTAGTAGGGCACAATTTGGACAGTGGGTCACAGTCTCTCTCAGTTGCACCAATCTGTCCTTGGTTCAAAAAGGTTTGAGAGAGGATTTTGCAGAGAGGGTTAGGTGGGGATCTGGAGTACATGATGTACGTGGAGGAACTGAGGGAACTGGGCTTTTTCATCCTTAAAAAAAAAAAAGAAAGCTGAGGGTGATTTTACTGCTGTCTTCAATTACTTTATGGGAGGGTATCGGAAGATGCAGCCAGACTCTTCTTGGAGGTGCATAGTAATAGGACCAAAAGCAATGGACACAAGTAGGAGAGTGAGAAAGTTAAATTGTAAAAGGAAAACTATTTTTACTGTGAAAAAAGGCAAACACTGGGCAAGCAGGCTGCCCAGAGGATGAGAAATTGCCATCCTGAGACACGGTAAAAACTTGGTGAGGCCCAGGGCAACCCATGTAGCTGGCGCTGCTTTGAGTGAAGAGCTGGATTACGTGAGAAGTCCCTTCCAACCTGATTTTCCCGACGTTTCCATAATTTCTTAGCTACTGTTCCTTTTCATTCTTTCTTCTGTACTAGTGGCTCTGTGTGGCTGTTCCTAGTCATTTGCTCTGAAACCTGTATGAGAAACAATTTTGGCTGTTTGAGGATCTGCTGAATGATGATTTTGGGATCCCTGAAAAGTGGTTATTCCTTCACCTTCACAAATGTCTCGTTTATAAATCATGGCTTGCTTGTTTCATTGACCTTCCAATCTCTAACACCATCTGTTTTGATACTACAGCAACCAAAAAAATTCTTAGGATGGGTGTTACACAGATTAGTAAGAGGAAAGGATACAACGTCACACACTAGTAGAAGACGCCTGGAGCAGTTCTGTTAATTATGCCTTCATATGGAGACTTCTTTCTATGGTAATATAGTTCTTCCTCTCACTTACTCCAGCACACTGCCAAATTTGAAGATAGGGATCTTGAGTCATCTCTTTTGACTTAGTAAAACCATCTGTCTAATCTAGCAGAATATCAAAAGTACTGAAAGGTAGACCTGAGGAGGAGCCTTGTCTCATAGAAGTTCGAACAAAGAAGAGAATTAAAATGGACAGCCAATATTGCATCCAGTCAAGTAGGGAAGGTCCTTTCTGAAAAGAAGCCACACAAGATGCACTCACTTTTTCTGCTTTCCTTGGTATGAAAAAGGTACACCTTTTTCTACATAAGCATTTCCACTAAAGTCAATATGATGATATAGGAGCATGAAATAGCCCCGTGCTTGCCAAGTACTTTAATGTCCTTGGAAAACAGCCTTTTTAGCCATTATTAATTAACATGAATATTGATTCTTGTAAAATACTATCTGCTTGGAATACTGTAATGTCACTCTTTAGGTGATACAGTATTGCAACATGTATTTGCAATATAAACCAGAACGTGGTCTGTATTTGTCAGTCCAGGCACGTATGTGCACATACAGACACAAACATACACAGAGCAGGTGGTGCGTATGGTCCAGCCATCTGTCCTTCCTACCCTGACTTCAGTGGAACAAAGGTAATACTCAGGAGCCTCAACTGGTTTTACTGGGCATTTAACATGTTGATAACCAACAGAAGAACTGATTGGCCAAAGAAACAAGTCAACAGCAGTGTGTTTGCTCAATTCAGTACTAACAACTCCTCCTAGTGCTCATACAGTGCTTTATGAATAAATTATATAATGCCCGATTCAGGTTGCACAACACAATTTGGTTCAGCATGTAGAACTGTGGTTTGTGTTGGCCACATTTAGCCAACACATTTCAGCATTCCTGCAGCACTATGAGCTCAGAAGTTGATGGAAGTGTCTCGTTATCACAGCAATGTGTGCCCATGTGAGGAGATGTACAAGGAGCAGGCCCTCAGTGTGTAATCCAAGATCACCAGGTTGCTGGGGGAAGAGCAGAAAGAATTCTATAAACCTCACCCAACACAGTGATGAGGGTCCTTCCTAGAGCTGCCAACCTGGGCACCCATCCACTCGGGATCCATATTCTGCACCTCATCAAGAGAGGGACCTCAGCAGTTTCTGAGTGGAGTAAAATCCACTCTTTTCTTTCAAAACATGGGAGACAACATCCTACTAAGGAAGGTGTTGTATGCGCGCTCTTCCATGAGGAATGTTCAGACCGTGTAAAATATGGGACAATCCCTCAAACTTTCAACCTGACTTTCAACCTCTGTTCCTGGGACTATCTGTACACTACATGTGAAAATCATCGGCATGAGTACATCCAGGAGGAAAGTTTGTACTACAGGATTCCTGACCCTCAAGAGACTACCTTGATCTTAACATTTGTAATTGCTCTCTTTCTTACAAATTGTGTCTTTAATACCTTTCAAGTGGAAATTGGGAGAGATCCTCTCTTTGAGACTCGGTGTTTAGAGTGGTGTCCTAGGAAGTGGGAATGTGTGTCCCTGTGGGCATAGGTGAATAATGAACATGGCTCTCTGACAATATCAGTGAGTGCTTTGCTGATGATGTCTTCCCTTCTAGGGGGACAATACTGGCTTTGCTATTCTCAGGCAACTGAAGCTGTCTGCACTTAGTGGGAGCCCCTTTCTGCTGGAGTCTTCTCAGTATGCTCTGAGACAGCCTCCTGTATCAAGCTCATGAGATGTACATGGACAAGGGCCTTGTCTGTAGATCTGCAGGCCCAGAGCATGATGGTGAAGAGTCAGAGGAACTTTAACATCAGAAGATGATGTTTAGATACTCTAGACCTCCAAGAGGTCACCTGAGGGAGAGCCTGCCCAGGTGAAGCTCACAAGGCATTGGGGCCCTGGTCAATACATCTCTGCAGCACAGATGTCAGCATGGAAAGGCCAAGTCTGAAAATCACTAGAACTGTTTCATAAATAACATGGAGGATAATTAATGACCCCATTATAAAGACACAGCTATGGAAACAATTGCAAATTGACTTTTGGCAGACTTTTTTGGCAGAGCTGATCCGAAATAGCAGAGAGGGTCTCATGGGATCTGGGTCTGTTTTCTACGTGCAACATTTGCCCATCAACTCCTGGGAAGCTGAGGATCTGCACAGAGCACCAGATCACTACTGATCCACCAAGATGAGTGGCTCGGGACTGACCTCTTATTTAGTCTTCCTCCTCCTAAGGGATTAAACCTCTTGACATCCTATGCAGAACATGAGCCTCAAAACTTCACCTACCTTTTCCATGGACAAAACCCAAACTCTGACCTACAAATGAGCAAGTGTGCAGCCTTCTGCTGATGTGCTACGGGCATCTGAACTGTGTGCACCTCACTAACGCACTGTTCTTGGACTTGGGCTTTCACAGCAAGTGAAAATTGGCATACAGTTCATAAACATTTTCAAGAAAGGAAGAAAGGAATGATATTCATTTTGGTATTGACACTCAGGGCTTTATCAATTGTGTTAAAATCTTTGAAGTCTGAATGTCTGCTCTCATTTCCTTCTCTTTTCTCATTGTTATATTTTTCTCTTTTTCTTATGTGTGTGTGGTGTGTTTTTTTTTAAGATGGTAAATTAAAATGGAAAGGAACAGAACAGTGAACAGAGCATTGGAAATATTGTTACAGCCCATCAGATACGGATCACACTGTTCAAATCTGTGACTGTGCCACTAACTGATTTAAATTCCTAGAAGACAGCAAACAAGAAGGACAGAAATAATCTCCAATATTAGACCTTCAAAATATTTCTTTCTGGGAAGCTGGACTATCCCATGGAGGTGAACAAGTATTCCTTTCATGTCTGCCAAGTGCTCACTTGCTTTTTCTTAAAATCACTTCTTCTGCAGTCCCTTCACCCCCAGGCTCCGTGCCTCTTAAGTTAAGTTTCGTGACTTGTTTGATAGGCTCACTGTATAATCCAAGGACCGCCTTTTTAAGTGCCTTATCACTTCAGGTGCCTCTTGGATTTTTTAGAAATTCCAATGAAGACCCATTAAAAAATTCAGATCCTTCAACCTTTTCATGCTCACAAGCCTTGGCCTTCCTATGCATTTTGCACTGCGTTGTGGGTCCCAAGAGATTTGCCATGTCACCAAAAAAATTAAATAAATAAACAAAATAGAAAAAAAAAAGAAGAAAGGAAAATTACACTTATGTGTCTATGCAAGGAAATGACATACATCCATCCAGCAAGCAAACAATTTCAGAGTGGTTGGTTGAGTCACAGCTGCCCAAAGATGGCTATGAGCAGCGGGCTCCTGACTTGCTCACCTAGGACACCAGAGAAATGCTGTCCTTTGCCACAACTAGCAGGCAGAGCTGAACCACCAGCCAGTGGCAATTTGACCACACAGAGATACACATCTGTCTGTCACTTCGTTCTGCATAACCCCACTTTTAAATAACCATACACAACAGCCACTGCAGCCATAGCAACCCTTTTCTAAACAAACTGCTCTTCAACGTAGTTTTTATATGTTTGTGTAACCCCTTCTTAGGCAAATGTAGTGGTAGGTCCTGTCTCCGTAGTTAGTATTTATATGGGTGTGTATATATGTTGATATATATCTGTGTGTGTATATATACATGTATTGCAGAATAATGATGATGCTCTACAAGGCACAGAGTTCCATGAAGATGCTCAATGGTTCAAAGTACTGCTCATCACCCTGTGAGGGGAGCCTCTACCTAGAGAAGGTCAGATCACTCCGTGGGCCAGTTCAGCCACCAGCCTGGCAGCAGACTCACCCAACAGAAAAATATGGCCTCATTTTCTTCTGTGTTAGAAAGCTGCTGTGGGTGACGGGAGAGCCCAGCGAGTACAAGAGCTGGCTGGAGGGAGCAGACAGACTGGAGGAAAGGACATCGCATGAGATCGGTTCAGGGGATCCACAGTCCCAGCTGTTCTCCCGGCAAAGCCTTTTTCTCTCTCCCATGACTGTGGAAAGAGCTGAGGGAAACAGGTCTTCCTTGTTTTAGCCTCGCTAAATAGCCCTCGTAGTGCTTACACTAGGATTTACAACAGCTTAACTAAACAGATCACACAACTGATTAAAGTAAGTCCATGGAATTCAAGACGCGTGAATTTCCACAGTTTAACCACAGCAGTGAATTTAAAATTCTTGTCTTTTCTTGTCCACTTTTGCAACATGTCTAAAGCAGCGTTGCACGACCCTCCAGATTAAGGGTTCTTTGAGTTGTTTCTGTTGTTTGAAGACAACTTGTAATGGGAGGGTTTCAGTGGAGGGCAGTGGAATGGCTCAGAAAGAATATTAATGTACTTCACAGTGGTATTATGTAGCTATGACAGCTAGAACAGCTTGGACATTTCACCCCATGCCTCTCGCAAGTCAGAAGATAAGAACACAATCCCCCTAAGGCAAAATATTGTCATAGTTCTAACTTAACACCGTGGATCCATGAAAAATGCCTTTCAAAATTACTCAAATAATGGGAAAATAAACAATAAGTGTTCTTCAAACATGTTTTCCTTAAGATGACTACTTTGCAACTTTATATATACACTGTGAATCACTTAGTCTGATTATTTAAACTGCTGCAAATACACCTATTCTTTTAGCACTATGAATCCACCTCAGAAATGTAAAAATCTGGATAAATCCATTCAAAAGCTCAGCTTACAAGTCTGTAAAATGACCTGATTCATTTCTATATTACAGACAATATAATGTCATTAACTGGTGACAACTGTTGGATCAATTGGAACAAAGCTTGATTTGAATTTATTATATCATACAATCATTTCATATATGATGCTAAGGTAAATTGCTATTTAAGAAGAGAGAAGAATCTTTTAGTACGGACTTTGCAAATCTGTTTCCTGAGTTTGGTTATTACAAAATTGTGATAAAATTGGTAGAAAATCTGGGCAAATGAAAGATTTGTTAGTGAACCACAAAGACAGGCTTATTCCTTTGCACCAGCAGCTGAGACCTTAGGGAAGAGCTCTGTAGGCACAAAATGTATTTGTTATAAATGCAGCCCTTGCAACTGGGATGGGCAGGTCAACCCTGGCAACTCAACGGTTATGGGAAAGGTGTGGACAAACACCAAAAGCTATTAAGGTGCCACAACCCTGGTAACAGTCTCTTGTGTCCTTTCCATCTGCTTTATCCAAGGAACAAAACACATTTGTTAACTCAAGTAGGAAGCACATATGGGGCCAGCTCCCAGGGATCAGCTGAAGGGAGGTGGCTCCTTCAGCCATAATGGTCCCCTTGCTCATGGAAGAGCTCTAAAAAAAGCCATGCTTTGCAGTATGACCCATCGATGGCTGAAACTGCTTTAAATTACAATAGCAGTGGCCAGTTACACTTTGTGTAGCTATATTCATAGTGGTTCTAGAATATACAACAGCTGGGAAGGTAACTGCCCGTTCACAAAGAAAATTTAGGAAAATTACAGCTCTTTGTACAAGATGTATGCTCCAGTCAGACACACTGCTCTCAAATTTCTTGCTAAGCCTTGTTTCTTAGAGTGTCAGGAACTTCAGAGCATAACCAGAAACCTGATCTCTAGAAAGCACTGTTGTAAAACCATACACTCTGTATTTTATTGAAAGTCTCTTCAGTTCCTAGGAAAAGGGTAGAGATGGAAAGGGGTACGGTGCTAGAGCCAGTCTGCACTTCTGCACACACATCATTTCTGCTAGTGGTAATTGATTCAAGACTCTAGCCATGCTATAGATCAGGCATTTGAAATCGGTAATTTGGTCTGGTTCATTGAATGTTGAAATCTCTACAGTAAATGAAGCCAAATTAGCTAAGACTCTGCAGATTTTTGGAACTGTAGCAAAAGAAAAGGATAAAAATAACACCAAACACAGAGTGCTCTGAATTGCAGACTGCTGCCGTGGCTGTCTGGGGAATGAGGGGCAAATTGTCCCTTTAGTCCCTTGGTTGAACCACCATCTCATGGATGGTTAAGCTTGAGAAGGTGAGCAAGGGACGGGTAATCACATTTTTATCTTCAAGCTCTTGGGTGAGAAAGGGAAGAACTTTCAGAAAAGGAAGAACCTTCAACCAACACATGGCTGAGGCACGTGGTGTCCTGGCACAGAGCTGGGTGAAAGCTGGGCAGCAGATGGGAGTTCTCTGCACAAGAGATGATCAACCAGCAGCCACGTGCGTGCTGCTTCTGAGCAGATGAAGCACAGATCCTCTCCAGATCTGTAACTCATGTTCTGCAAACATGGGCAAATCAAATATGGCCACTCCGATTGAACTAAGCAGGCTGCCCATTACCAACCTTCAATGCTTATAAATACTAAAATACTTAAAGGGTGGGCATCAAGAGGATGGGGCCAGTCTTTTTTCAGTGGTGCCCAGTGACAGGACAAGAGGTAACGGACGCAAACGAACATAGGAAGTTCCATCTAAATGTGAGGAGGAACTTCTTTGAGGGTGGCAGAGCCCTGGAACAGGCTGCCCAGAGAGGTGGTGGAGTCTCCGTCTCTGGAGACATTCAAAACCCGCCTGGACATGTTCCTGTGCAACCTGCTCTGGGTGGACCTGCTTTGATAGCGGGGTTGGACTAGATAATCTCCAGAGGTCCCTTCCAACCCCAAATAATTCTGTGATTCTGTGTAACCTAGGCTTTGCTCAGTCTGTCAGTAGGATAGAATCATAGAATCATAAAGTGGTTAGAGTTGGAAGGGACCTTAAAGATCATCTAGTTCCAGCCCCCCTGCCGTGGGAAGGGACACCTCCCACTAGACCAGGTTGCTCAAAGCCCCATCCAACCTGGCCTTGGACATTTACAAGGATGGAAGTACCATCAGGCTCAGCTGAGGGCCTACATTGCTGTCCTCCATGAGGCTTCTGCCTGGGAAACAGCAGCTTGAACCTGACTGTGCCTCAGAAAGACCTCTTGCAGCAAATGCTGCTGTGAGGTGTGATCCAGATGTGCTGGCTGCGTGCATTTGCCATCCGATGTCATTGACTTCTGAGCCTTCATTTGGGATTCTCTGCAAGAAGGTGTTTTGTGCTGTTACAGCCCTTCATGAAGATGTTGTCCAACGGCCCTACTTACTTAGTGGAGCTTGCATTAACTGGAACTAAATTTAGCCCCAATTTTCTATGTTGAAAGATGCTGTATAGAA
>JAHREE010000118.1:1523405-1553359 GCA_033628505.1 Tringa tobata | reverse complement strand
TTGTTCAGTCTGTTAAGCCCGGAAAATACCCGACAGCGGCCGGTCTTTCAGAGGTGGTTTCAGTGTAGCTCCTACCCCCCGCCTCCCCCAAAACAGCTTGTCGGTCGGAATAATACAGCCTGAGAAGATGTAATTAGTCTAAAATGATTAGTGCAGTATTGCCTGTATAACTTAGGGATGCCAGACTGAACTTATTAAATCTGCCTTAATTGCTTAAATAGTTGGAAGCACGATTTTTTATTTTTTTTCACTGGATTAAACGGCCTGTTCCCATATTGCTGCGAGTCACATCCAGTAATCTTTGGGACGGGGAAAGGCCATGCAAACAAAAAGAGCACTGTTCGAGTATACAGGAGAAGGATGAAATAGTTACAGACAATACTTAGGAAGTGTTGGCTATTGTTTATAATTAGTTCGGTTTGTCTCCTGTATACTCAATCAGCACCCAATATCCAACAACTTCTGTTAAGTGTTTTTCTGAATATTGTGCACTGATGTAATGGCTTTCTTGGGGTGTGGGCAGGTAGTTAAGTGTAAAATCTTAAATAATTTTGCATTCTGCGATTTTCAGTTGCATAATACTGGAATGTGTTTATTTTAACATGAGCATTCTTTCTCCCACCTTATCAGCTATCTTTCTTTATTCCTACGCAGCAGCCCTTATCACAGAAGTATTTATTTATAATTCTTTCTTTGCAGGCTAATATCCTACACAGAAAATGTGACTAAATAATGTGCACGTGCTGATTACTGGAGGAGAGGCTGAAGGACATCTCGTTTTGATTTAGCAGGGGTGTTATTCTTCGGGGTGAAACGAAGAATTTGATTCTTTTGGGGAAATGCTCAGCTTTCTAATGCAACTGAACTTCAGTAGCCTTTTTTTGTGGTACAGATTTAAACAAATGATTTTTTCTTAAAGATGCAGAACCTGCCACTCGTAGAAAGTCCTACTAATACGGACACACCACACCAGATGTCTCTAGAAGACCTAGCCGTTGAAGCTGGTGGTATGTCTCTCAGTGAAAGCCACTGTAACTTGAACGAAACAACAAATAACGAAGCAATTATTAATCTTGAACTAATGCAGCAAAGCATCCCTGTAGTGAATAGCAAAGGGAGAAGTTGTGGGGGGTTTTCTGAGGGCGGTTATAGTAGCTCAGAACCCAGCAGTTCCTGGGGTGATTTTGAAGGCTTCAGGGAGCCCTTAGACAAATCAGAGAGATTTGGTCATAACCTTGAAGTTTTGGTGAAGCCAACAAAAACTTCAAGAGTCGATACGGACTTAAGCAGCGGACGTTGCAGTGCTTCTGCTGGTCACCTCTCTTCTGAGCCATCTCTGCCCAGTGGGATACAGGAGGCTTGTTGTAGCTCTCTAAATGAGGTATGTGTTAATTGTAAACCAAAGAGTGGAAATGTTTGTATTACTGCTTCCTACGTCTCCAGATTTGTATCTGAATGTCTCCTCTATGGAGGATAATGCTGCACAGGGCGAGAAACTGTCAAGCTGCTTTGCAGCTAACTCAAGTGGTACAAAAGCAACTTCTTTACAGTGTTTGACAAATACTTAAGTTATCCTGCTGGAGAGCATTAAAGAATGTAATGCGCTGCTTTGCTTCTAGACACTAGGAATAAGTCAGCACATAGAAATGATGAATCTTGCCCTGAAGCACATGCAACTCAAAAGCTAGAGGAGAATGAGCATGGGAAACAAAAAATTGGGAAGGTGGGTGGCAAAAAAAAGGTGGGAAATAAATTCTGTGAGCTGCCTGCAAGCTTATTGAAAAATTATAACTTTTGTTATTTATTATATACTGCCTGCATAATCTAATTCCTGGAATTTTTGACTGATTGTGAGTGGGAGGTAATGACAGGAGGAAAAAAAAAAAGTAATCACTAGAATTCATTTTCTAAATAGGATGTTACATTCTCTCATAATATGTCAGAACTAAATAAATATGTGAGTAAATACTAAGTTATATAAGGTTTCCTTATCAGCACCCAAAAAAAATGTTCAGTTTAAGGGTTATACATTGTTGCAATTAATGTGTTTCAGTGTTTACCAAACACATCACCAAAGTGAAACAAACTAACAGAAGGAAAATGAGAATGTACAAACACAAAAAAACCTCCACCCTCCTTCTTAGTATTTTTATCCTAGATTAAAACATTTGAAAAAAGAGAGTAATCAGGTAGAACTTCCGTGGAGTTAATCAGCAGCAGTAATAGCTTCCTCCTCGTAATCTGTTAGATGAGTTTTAGTAGGTGTGGGGAACGGAGGGTTTTCTGGAGGAAAAGCTGGGGAAAGCACAAAGATATACGTAAGTTCTTCCAGCACTGAGTAGAGACCATAAGAGACCTGGTTATCGATATGCATAAACAGAGAATTTAAGTTGTTTGGAATGCTGGAAATTGGGGACAAGAAGTCTTACATTGCAAAAAGAGAGTATGTAATGACTGGAGCTGAAATACAATATAGCAGATTGTTTGGTTTCTTTCCAAAAGCAGTAGATCTTAATCTTACTGAAGCCTTTATTTTTGCATTTATCACAGGCAAAAGGAAATGTCCCAGCACAAGCTATATGAGTTAACCCTGCCTAGAGTTTCAATTTGTCTGTTCTTGTCTCGGGTGCTTACAGGGAGGGTGTCAGGAGGATGGGGCCAGTCTTTTTCCAGTGGTGCCCAGGGACAGGACAAGAGGAAATGGGCACAAACTTGAACATAGGAAGTTCCATCTAAACATGAGGAGGAACTTCTTTATTTTGAGGGTGGCAGAGCCCTGGAAGAGACTGCCCAGTGATGTGGTGGAGTCTTCTTCTCTGGACACACTCAAAACCTGCCTGGACACGTTCCTGTGCAACCTCCTTTAGGTGGACCTGCTTTGGCAGGGGGGTTGGACTAGATGATATCCACAGGTCCCTTCCAACCCCATATCAAGTTAGAGGCTACGCTTCAGCGGAAACCCTTGGAGTCTTGCTTCTCCTTCTCTAATTCTAGGTCAATACTCAAAACATTGAACTATGGAGTCAGTCTAATAATAATACAAATTTTAAAATAATAATTTTATACATATAGTCAATCTTTATAGTCAATCATATGATCTCTAGAAACATTGTAATCTTTGAAATAGGTCCTTCGTGAACTGTGGGGATGGCCTGTATTAACGTATGTGATAAAACTCTTGTTTTTTTTCTAGGCAAACCACAGCTATGAGGATATATTTAAGTTGGGCTTTCCAGAAGTCTTTGTGTCACAGTCCAGAGAGAGCATAAGAAGCTTAGATCAAATACTTGATACAAATAATGAAGATGTTGGGATTCCTGAACTTATGAAGAATCAACTTTGGTAATGAGTTTAGATCAACAGTTGTTGTTGTTTTTTTTTAAAAAAGTCCCTCAGCAATTACCCTGTTTATTTCATAATTTAAAAAACAGTGGTACTTTCCAGGTGTAAGTTAAATCTTTTTAATCACTATGCTCTTTCAGCATATAGATCTTATCAATTTTGTATTGTATTGTTAAAGAAAGTGGATTGTCTTTTAGCCATTGGAAAAAAGGAAGGGAATATATCAAAATTACAAATTCCTGCTGAGGGTTTTTCCTGCTGTTGGTGTGCCTTCCTCTGACTAAGCCTCTGGAATGCCAGAACACCCAATAGGTAGCCTGTTCTTCCTGTTTGCTTGTCTTTTCTTTACAACACATTTAACTTAGTTCTTCATCATCCCGGGAAGGAGGGAAGGAGCGTTGTTGCTGCTTCTACTGACAACCCACTTGCTTTTTTTTCCCTCCCTCCCCAGTGTTCCCAGGTGGTAACTTTTTATCTTGTTTAACCAGATGTGATTCAGAATCTGGTGCATCTGGCTTCTTTCCTGGGGTTATATTAGTAGCAATTAGTAGCATTAACTTAGCTTTCTCTTAAGACAGCTGGAACGCTTTTAGATTTGTTACATGATTTTGAAGCTTCTGAGCAGTATTGTAGTTATATTTTTGCATACGTCTGAGGCTTTGCATCTAGAAAGAATCTGGGTCAGACCATAGTTTGGAAATCCATAAGAATCACAAGAAATATAGTTAAAACCTTTAATGTGGGCATCCTTTCGGCAAGTTCCTTGTATATGCATTATATTTTAATCAGCCTCAAAACTGTGGAGAAATACGATATATATGTAAAAGGGACTGCAATATTATAGCAGAGTACCAGCTGTAGACACAGAAGCCCTGACCTACTGTGGTGAATAACTGAGATCAATGATAACTGCGTCCTGTACAAAACAAAAAGCAACTGGATTTACACAGGATGAATGCAATGTAAGAACCCAAAGTACTATATAGAGGGAACTCTTAATTCTCCCTGTTTCAGCAGCGTGTGCTTGTTTTGTAGTACCTGGGTGCCCAGAGCAGACGCAGGTCACCCACTGGAGCAGGAGGTGGCTGCAGCAGATAGGAAGGACCCATAGGAAGGAGAAAGTTTTGAGAGACAGAAAATACAAAGTGCAGAATGAATTGGACTGAACTCTACCCACGTTTCATGGAAGCAATTGAATAATGCAGGTTGTTGGCGTGTAACATTCTCTGAAACATGCTTCTAATGCACTTACCATCATCTGAGAAACCCAAACATACAGTTACATTGACTTACTGTTTCCGTTAATTGTCATGTAATCTTATTAGTACATTGGGTTAGTAGTTTGAACAAATGTGGAACGAGTTTTAAGATGTTTCTTTTTAGATCAAGGCAGGCTAGTACATGACTGTATGTAGTGAAAATAACGCAGTTATATACGTTCACTGGAAACTTTGTACACCCTGTAACCTCAAATTGTGTTTTCTTTCCTAGCATTGATTCTGGAAACATATGGAGAACACTTAGAGACTTTGATAATACCCCCAGCTTAAGACATCCCTGGAGTAAATCGCATTGCCAAGAAAACCTCATGAGTGTTCTTGGAATAGATGCAAATCAAAAGGTAATTGAACAATGGTTTGCTGGGGTGCCAGCATAAACACTCGGTTATGTATCTGATTTTCTGTAAGCTCTACCTGCAGATGCACGAGGAACTAGATCTGTGTGAGTTGGAAGTGTTTTTAAAGAGAGCCTTTTAAAATGATAGTCTAGTGTTTTCTCATTATTATGTGCAAATAACTCTGAAATTGTGTGGGATCGAATTTTGATCGTCTTTACATTGAAGTCTCAACTATACAGCTCTCTATCGCATTAGGTGGTACGTTCAGCCTTAGTATAGGTGTAGAATTAGCTTTCAGATGTGTGTACCTGAAGATTGTGGGGTTTTTTGCTCAGAGTATGAGTAAAATGTTAGCCTCTAATATCTTTCCATTAAGTGAAAAATCATATTTGAATCAAAGAAGCTGTTAAAGTAATTACTGGATGTTTTTACTGTATCCAAACTGAAAGTGTGTTCCACTTCCCTTTTCCTGAGATTATTCTATCTGGTTTTGCAAGGCTTGAGGGAGAGAAGTATGTTTTAAATTGAATCAAGACAAATCAACATCACTGAAAGATCTCAAAAAGAAATGTCTCACCTTAATCTTCTCAAAACAAGAGATTAAACAATCCAGGATGGTTTAGTGTTCAACCTGGTTATTTAGTTGGGATAAAATAGCCACATGTAGTTTTCAGAAGTGACTGTTTCAATTGATAATATGATCGGTGAATCATGGGGGGGTATTGTGTTCAATTTTGATTTTATGGACATATTTGACGTTTCGTGCAAGTTATATGCAAACAGAACTACAGTGCTGAAGGGATAAGACCTATTCTGAACTTGAAAGTCACTTCTATAGAACTGTTATAGGTTATATCATTTGAGATCATGTAAAAATCCCTAAAGAAAATGTAAATTATGTTTTATTAGGACTTTTCAGAGACCCAGGATGACATTTTTGAGGAATCAAATGTTAAAGATAATGAGGACTTCCGATTTGATGGATTTAGTATTAATGATTGCAAAGCACTGATCCAGACCAAGGTAAGGATTGCTCTGAAAGTACTTCAGAGAATCTCAGTGTATTTTCCATGTTCCTCTCTGCTGTAGTTAGCTGTTCTAGCGTATGCTATAATGTCATTGTTGGTCCTGATACAATTGTTTGGATGTGGAGTTGATTTTTTTCTCTGTGAAACCTGACAGCTTTAGAAAAAGTACAATATAACATACCAAATGCAAAAATAGAGGGGATACTGAAATATGAGGTTATTCATTACATAAGCTGGATTATAGGCCAAGTTACTTATTGATTGAGAGAGAGCAGCAATGGATAAAATCTAGTCAGGATGCTCTGATGACAAAGAAAAATTAGTGTGTCTGTAAAAGGATCAACATCTCGGTCACTGATGATTGTAACTCACTCCTAAAATATGCTAAGGGACACATTAGGAGCAAAGCTGGTAGAGAAAAAACTGCCTTCAGACTTGCATTTCAGATATTCAGAATGATTTAGATTTGATTTGTTTGCTCGAGGAGAAAACAGAAGCTACTTAAAGAGGTGGATGCCCCAACCCTGGAGGTGTTCAAGACCAGGCTTGATGAGGCTTTGAGCAACCTGGTCTAGAGGGAGGTGTTCCTGCCCATGGCAGGGCATTTGGAACTTGATGATAAAGGTCCCTTCCAACCCAAACCATACTATGATTCTATGCTATAATTACAAGGATTTGAGAATGTTATTATTTTTAAGCTGTGTTATAAAACATACAGAAAAATGAAATTGAAATACTTTGTTTTTAGAGCATTTTTGTCTTTGGTCAAACAGAACTTACTAATATCCGTTTCTTTCTTGCTAAAGCAATGCAAGTTGAAAGGAAAATTCAGTCATTCTCATTGTTTTTAAAAAAAAAAATCAATCAAGTTTTGTTTTTAGCAAAGTATTTGGGTGAATATTCTTAACACAAGGTCCCTTCCTCAGCAGAGAATAAACTTGAGCAGCTGCTGTTGCGGTGAAGATGCATAGTTTGAGGCACACTTTCATTGGTGTGTTTAATTCTATTTATTGCACTGGACAATTATGATCTATACTGTTCTGGGAACCTTGTACTTAAAAGTTGTTAGGCTGGAGAATTCAGAAAGAAAACCAAAAGAAACTGTCCAGCTTATTCCTTCATAATTCAGTTCTGTTTTCTTCAATGAGCACATGAGGGTGGGATCACAGTAGCTGATACATACTTGGAAATCTATGTAAAAATTAGATTGAAATATGCTAAGTGATTAACTTACTGTAGGATGGAAAGAAATTAACTTAATTTTTCTTTTTCACTCAGCTTTCCGTATCGCCAGATTCCAGACCTGGTCATCTTTTCACCTGTAACCTCTTTTTAAAAACCACATCGTCAAATGGAAACATGCAATATATAACAATCCCAAGGAAGAAGCACATTTTCACTACACACAATTTAAAAATGAAATTTTTCAGTAGCGATGTATTTTGAACCAAATGCACTTTTTAATTTTTTTTTTTTTTTTTTAACTGAATGCAGTTGACCTTCATTTTGTTACTGGTTTGGTACTATAGACTACATACGTTCTTTAGGAAGGAGAAATATTACTGTATATGAAATACCTAAAGCCACATTATTAGAAGGTATTTACCGGATTTAATTGTGACGTCAAAGGTATAATTTTGTCCTGCTAAATTTTGCTGCAGAGTCATGTCTCTCACAGTAAATCCAGCTGCAATCACACTGTAAAGATACTCTGGTAGAGTACTCTCCTGAACTACTGACCTTTCAGGCCTTAATGTCTCTTGGATCAAAAACCTTGTTTTCCTGCCAAAATCTAAACACACCTCAGGTGTGTTGTAAAGTGTGCCTTGTCACAACCTCTCCTCCTGTTTGGTCCAGATTAGATCAGTTGACATCTGTTACTTTGCCACCACTGAACAGAATGAGAGGAGCCTTCTACATCTGGTGGCTTTCACCGGGCTTTAGGAAAATAACACTGGTTTAGCTCCTGTCTGATAAAGCCTCCTGTGGGACGATGGGTAGAGTCAGTGACAGGTTTTGTTCTGGGGTTGGTTTCTAACTGAAATAAATCACCTCTTTGAAGCTGACTGTAACAGGACTTCTTGGATTCATTCATTCAGCCACCAAACCCTCACGCCACACGTCACCATGCTTGTTAAAGCTCAGCAGCGGTGTAGTTCAGGACTTGCATTGCACAAGTCATAAATTGCTGCTGTTTTGAAATTTTATAGTAGCTATCAACTCTGTTGCCCGTCTTCCTGCATGCCTGAGTGCCAGAGGGGATGCAGCACTCGGGGCTTCCTTGCCAACTGCAACAGCTTTGGTAAGAAATTTTACACAAGTTATTAATCTATTTCCTGCTTTGGCCATTCAGAATATGAGAATTTTATACGACTTTTAATTTTAAAGAGTTGCTAAGCACTGCAACTGACATCTTATGTGTTAAAAGTAGGGAACAAACTTGGATATTCCCAAACTAAGTCAATTATAGCAGCCTATTCTGTTCTTAGAATTAAGAATCCTACAAAGCACTGGCAGACTCCAACCCTTAATCTAGTAAACTGTTCAGCAGTGAAATTACAATTGCTGGAATAGCTTATAACTTTAGCAATGTTTATGATACCTCAGTGCTATTCGCATAGGATGGACTGTGTCGGTCACTCAGTAAATGGTAACAGGCTGTTTGGAAAAATGCTGTTTGAAAGTGGCTCAGCATCTTCCCTGGCCCTCGAGGAAGTTCCACAGACTGAAAACTCCATGATCCACATGGAGCAGGGTTAACTTTTTCACTTAACACTGGATTTGTGCTCAATTTCCCTTGTAAGGCTGTCATAGCACTTATATATTAAACAGGCTGTAGTCATAAACTCACAAAATAATAAATTGCCAATTAACGACGAAGGGATAGTTGAGGTTGGTAATAAATGTTGTTGAACTCATTTATAAGAATAAAATCCCATTCTTATGCTTTCAGACAAGCAGGGTCCTGCAGAAGGGCTTGAGGGGACAAGATGCAGTGTGTGTAGCACCAGCTGAGGCACCAGACCCCAGATGCCCTCTTTTCTCCTGGGCTTTCAAGTTTGTCTTTGCTCTTGATAACATCAGCTGAGCGTATCAAAGAATATTTTATACTGCTACCCCAGGAGAATGGCAAATACATCATCTTTCCCGTATAGTAGCAGGTTTTACAGCCCTGTCCACATTGGAGAAAAAAAGGTTTCAGCCCTTTATGGTTCAGTGGGGAAAAAAACCCCACTGGGGTTCCAAAGGTGACAGGCTCCATGTTTCAGGTCTTTCTTTTTTGGAGGGATGCTTTGGGCCACCTGAGCCCTTACCGCCTGTGAACACGGGCTGTGCATGACAGTGGAGACACCTTTGAGAAAACTGCACTCTGTTTAACTGCCAAGAGAGCACGCTCAGCCATGCAAACTCTGCTGTGTTTTGCACAGATATGGGCTATTCATTTCCTTTAGTCGTTTCCTCGTTCCTGCCTTCCCCAGCAGGCAGCCAAGCGTGCCAACAACTGCTGAGCACCCACCCTCCCACTGCACGGCTGCAGGGACACGGAGCTGGTGTTTATTCTGTGAAAACAGTGCAGAGAGGAAATAAAAACTGTGTGTCATAGTATCTTTTAAGCTACAAATTTCACCATTTCTAATCTTAGTTGTGAGCTCTCCGCTCAGTGGAATACCTAGTTTTGATGAACTAAACATGTTGCTGGGCTCTGTGTGGAAAGCAAATAGACTTTGGATTGACAGGGTCTTCTTTAGGCGTCAGTCATCAAAGAAAGAGAGCCACTGAAGAAGCAGTCATCAAGAAGAGCCCTTGAAGAGGAGCCCTCTTGATCCCTTTGATTCCTCAGCTTTTATACTGAGCATGGCAGGCGGGATGGAACATCCTATTGCGTTTGGGTCCGTGCCTCCCCATAGATGCAAAACCTCCATGGGGTAATAAACCAAGTCAACTGACCCTGGTTGCCACAGCAACAAGCATAAGCAAGAGCTTCCCTCACTGAACAGAGAGTTGTCACCCAGCAATACCATGGGGGGATGCCTGTTTTCCAAATCTTAGGAAATATTCTGTTCATCCCTTGAAGGGAACTGCCAGTTTTACTGATTTTTATTATTTGTTTTCCTTTTTTGCAAGGAAGACTGTGCTTTAACTCAAGTCATCTGGCAAGCTGTCGGTCTTAAAAGATCTTGAAGAACTCTTCTTTGGCATCTGCTACTACAGCTCATTATCCATGAGCTTTCAAAAGAAGGACAATTCAACAATCTGCTATTAATAGAGTGAAGTTTAAAAGGAATGTAGCACCTATAAGAGTAAGTATGAACCATTGCAAAATACAATGACTAATTAGGGTCAGCAGCTTCTCTCACCATGCTCTTCCCCACTGAACTTGAGATGTTCGAGTACCATTTTGGGTGCTTTTGCAGTTTCTTTCTTCAGAATGTTTTTTCTCCTGACGGGCTGTCATGATGTCCTGTATGAAAGAAAATACTCATGGTATTACTCCAGCTGGTTCTCAGTAATTCTTATGGCCCTACGTAAGAAACACACAAATAAAAGTTATTAAAAATCATTATATAGCCTTCTGATTTACAAGAGATTTGGGGGAGGAGGTCAGGAAGGAAAAAAGATAAATCTTTATGATCTTACATTTAGCAAAACGTAACCAAAACACTGGTGTAAAAGTAATCCATTAAACCTCTTAGTAACTGGACTCTCTTTTAATGTTTATAGTATAATATATGGCTTATTCCTTACATATGAGACGCAAAAGGGAAAAAACTGTTTTGCCACATTCTTATAAAGCTCTGAGCAGGAAGGCCAAAGTAAGGACACCTCAGACAGGATCAGGCCAGCCACAGGGATAACATGCCACCCTCAGATTTAAATATATAGAATCATAGAATCGTCTAGGTTGGAAAGGACCTTAAAGATCATCTAGTCCAACCATCAACCTAACTGACAAAAAAATAAACAAGAAATAGGAATAAAAATTACTAAACCATATTCCTGAGGACAGGAATATACTCTGTTACTCTGCAGAAGTCCCCTTCGCACAATACATTTCAATAAAAGTGCATATTTTCAGAAGTAATCTGAAAAGAAGTCTCATCGCTCCCCTTTGCCAAGCTGGTTAGGGGACTAAACCCTAAGCAAAGAATTGCCGCTACCCGGAAGCGGCGCAGGGGCAACTTACCAAGGGGCAGCTGGCCAGAACCGGCCGCCCAGCGCCGCTCGTCCCACAGCAGCGCTCCTCGCACGGGGAGACGGCCCCGACCCACACGGTGTCCACCCCACTCGGTACCGACGGCGCCCTCCCGGCCCCGACCCACACGGTGTCCCCCCCACCCGGTACCGCCGGCGGCCCCGCTCCCCTCAGGACGACGCCCTCCCGGCCCCGCTCCCGCCCCTCCGTCCTGACCAATCCCCGCCGCGCTTCTCTCCCCTCCGCGCCATCCCATTGGCTGAGGCGACCGGGTGGGCGTGTCGAAGGGGACAGGAACGGGATTCCTCAGGGGGAGCGGCGGCCGGTCCTTTGGCCGCGCCTCCGCGGGAGGACGGTGGGCACCGCTAATTAAGGCAGGTCGGCGTGAGCCTGTAAAGTAACAGTCACGGACGTTTTGCACAGAGTGATTTTAACGGCGAGGGGAGGATGTAGTTCCCGCTGGGAGGAGCGGGCCGGCCCGCCCCGGAAGCGGCGGGGCCGCCATGGGCCGGGCGGTGACCGTGGCCACCTGCGCTCTCAACCAGTGGGCCCTGGATTTTGAGGGCAACCTGGAGAGGATTTTCCGAAGTGAGTGGGGCGGCGGTAACTCCCTCCCCACCCCCTCCGGGCGTTTCTCGCCCGGCTGTGCCGGCGTTGGGCTGTCCGGTTCGCCGGGCCCCGGGGGTGCCTGGTCAGGGCGGGCCGGGCCCGGGGGTGCGGGCGGTGTTTGATCCCACCCTCTTCCAGGTATTGACATCGCGAAAAGCCGAGGAGCCCGGTACCGGCTTGGGCCTGAGCTCGAAATCTGGTAAGAGTGCTGTGTGGGTTCTGGGTGTGATATGTTCCCGGTTAATTACCGGAGAACGGTCGGTAAGAAAATCAGCCACCACTCGAGTGGCCAAAGCGCCCGGCCGTCAGTACGGATCGAAATGTTGCTGTTGCAAGCACAAGGTTGGGTCTCTTCTCTGGATATGTGATCAGTACAGGTAATTAGAGAGCTACCAAGCTGGTGAGGGGTCTAGAGAACAAGTCATGTGAGGAGAGGCTGAGGGAACTGGGCATGATTAGTTTGGAGAAGAGAAGGCTGAGGGGAGACCTCATTGCCCTCTACAGCTCCCTGAAAGGATGGGGGGGGTGGTCTCTTCTCCCTAGGGAATTCCCTAGGGAATAATGACAGGACCAGAGAAAACGGTCTGAAGTTGGGGCAGGGGAGGTTTAGATTAGATATAAGGAAGAATTACTTTACTGAGAGAGTGGTCAGGCACTGGAACAGCCTGCCCAGGGAGGTGGTGGAGTCACCATCCCTGGAGATACTTAAGAAACGTGTATATGTGGCACTTCAGGGCATGCTGTAGCGGCTGAGATTGTGGGGGTCTTTTGTGTGTGTGTGTGTGTGTGTTTGGATCTCAGAGGTCCTTTCCAACCATGAAGATTCTGTGATTTGTTGACCTATTTCAGCTAATTTTCGTCCACAGAAGCTCATGATTTGGCCCTGGCTGCTGCTCCTGAAGGCATGTCCCAGCGATGCTGCGGCATTTAGGGTGCTGTCAGTAGGGATGATGCTGGCAGGGCTGCTCCTGCCGTTCTGTACAAACTGATGGGATGTTCCTGGTTGGAAGCAGTTCTGGTCCTGTGGCTCTGTTGTGGATGTTGGCTGAATTTTTTATTTCTTCTGTTTTTACCTGCAGTGGTTACGGCTGCTCGGACCACTATTATGAGTCTGACACGCTCTTGCATTCGTTTCAAGTTCTGGCAAAGCTGCTGGAGTCTCCAGCTACTCAAGATATTATCTGTGATGTGGGAATGTAAGTTTTCTTTGGTGTAAAGATGACAAAGGGGTAGATTTTTAGGAGTGCTGTCCCTGGTGTATTTCTGGGTAGTGAGGGCTCTGCACCAAACTTGTAAAGGCATCTTTGGGACTGCTCTACTTTCCCTTTTAATTACCATGACTAGGACTGTGACATGGAAAACACTTTCTGAAAGACCATCCTTGATTTCTGGTGGTTGAGCGCTTCAAGAGAGAAATAGGATAATTACAGTTATTTATTGGGAACATTAATGGCTGGGCCCTAGGGCCCTGGGTAAGCTTTTGGGTAAGACTTTGTATTATCTTCTTCTGGAGGAGACTGAGGGGGGATCTGACCGATGCCTACAAATACTTAAAAGGTTGATGTCAAGAGGATGGGGCCAGTCCTTCTTCAGTGGTGCCCAGTGACAGGACAAGAGGAAATGGGCACAAACTTGAACATAGGAAGTTCCATCTAAACATGAGGAGGAACTTCTTTACTTTGAGGGTGACAGAGCCCTGGAAGAGACTGCCCAGTGGTGTGGTGGAGTCTTCTTCTCTGGAGACATTCAAAACCCCTCTGAACAAAATCATGTGCAACCTGCTCTGGGTTGATGTATATGCATCTACTTGTTTTAGTATTGATATAAGCACATAAAACTAGCCTGGTAATGTTACAAGGAGTCAAGTTTGATTAAATAAGTTATTTCAACTGGGGAAAATCTTGTGGCCTGGTTGTATTTCTCCGGCATTCCAGTGCTCTGGCAGTAGTTGATATATCTGAGACTGACAGAATGGTCAGTAACTGTGATTTTTTTTGCAAACAACTATTTGAATTAAAAAATGAGATGCTAAAACTTGAGGTATTGTTTTGTTTAATTCCCTTTAGCAATAAAGTCTAGAAGTGTTGTCTTTAAAATATTTTTTTGCAGTGAAGTAGCTTCTGTAGCTTTTTTAAAAATTTGTTTAATGAAACTGATTACTCTGCTTATTTTCACAGGCCTGTTCTGCACAGAAATGTTCGCTACAATTGTCGAGTGATCTTTTTAAATAAGTAAGTAGTTTCTTTGTGTTTTATGAGACAATATGTTAGTATGTCCTTTGAGAGACCTGTTTGGCCTTCAAGAAAGATTCTTCAGTGCTATGTAGAGCAATGGAGTTGTCTTCCTTTCTACTAAATTTTAGAGAG
Source organism: Tringa tobata (assembly GCA_033628505.1). Lineage (NCBI taxonomy): Eukaryota > Metazoa > Chordata > Aves > Charadriiformes > Scolopacidae > Tringa > Tringa tobata. The sequence goes on along the minus strand of JAHREE010000118.1, from coordinate 1,539,202 downwards.
ACAACTAGTGTTTTCCATTATCTTTTTCCTTTCTGAATTTGTAGAAACTAAATTTCTGCAGCTTTATGAAAGACCCAAGAAAAAAGCCCTTAGGTCTGCAAAGAGAAAAAATTATTGCATGTAATAGTTGTTTAATGGACATCATAATAGAAAAAAAAGAGCTGGTGTTAATCTGTATTCTTATTTAGTCTTGTTTGGCTGTACGTCAGGTCTTAACTCACCCTTTCTGTTTTCTGTTATGTTTTAAGGAAAATTCTTCTGATCAGACCGAAAATATCGCTGGCAAATGCAGGAAACTACAGGGAACTTAGATGGTTTACTCCATGGAGCAAAGCAAGGTAGGCTGGTTACTGTTAAAATTGTGTTTAAAAACCACAGCTTGCTGTTTGCAGCCACAGCAGAAGGGTTGAAATCTCTACAGCAATCCATCAGTGTGGCTCCAGCGTGACCAGCAAGACAGTAAACTAAGCTGTGAAAGAAACATAATTATTAAGTTTATTAAGGACAATCAAACTCTGAATTGCTGAGCTGGAAGGAAAAGTGTGTCTCCATGATCCTGCAACCAGTGTAGTAGCGTCATTTTCCTGGTGTCTACTTTCTAACTATATGCAGTTCAGGATTGGAAGAGCCTGTGTTTATCAGCTTGATTGCTGTATCCTTTTCAATATTAAGCTGGAAAAACCAATGTGAAATGGAGGAGAGAATTTTAATGACTGCAGGGGATGAAAGCTACATACCTTGTGATGTTGCAGAGTATGTTTGATGCTCATCTCTGATGCCGTGTACTCATCCTGTAGTCAGAGAATGGTTCTGACTTGATGGTCTCAGTAAAGTACTTCTGAAAGAGCCCCTGAGCATCTGTCCTAGTCAATTCCAGCTGAGTTCCGAGTTACTCCTGTAGTAATGCTGCAAAAAGGGAAATTTTATTTGCTGTTTGGCTTGCATGATGTCTTCTTTGTTAGGTCTAGTTTATAGCTAGGAAGAAGCATCACTAACTGTGCATTTCTGAAGCAAAGTGGGATGTCGCTGGATTATAATCTTTACACTTCTGATCAATTTCACAGAAAGTATGAAGGTCCTTTTTTATTTTTTAAACGTACGCAGCCCTGTGCACCTGAAGCACGATTTCTTTAATCAGTGTTAGAAGGTGCCAGAAGGTGGAGATGAGAATCAGTTTTGATGCTGTGATTTACATAATGATGTATTCACAACCTGTACATCTGCTTTAGGCATGTGGAGGAATATTTTCTACCCAGGATAATTCAGGAAGTGACTGGACAGGTAAGTTTTTAAAGGATTCTTTTCAAGTTCAGCATCTTCCAGATTCAGCAATTTAAATCAATAGAATTTGTAGCATAAAAATGTAATACACCAAATTCTGCTGTCAGCCATGTTGCAAATTCATAGCTTCCAGTGATAGCTCTGGGCTACATTAAATAAGAGCATAATTTAACCTTGTTTGGCAGGAAAGCAAGTTAAGTTTAGATTTGTCTCACTCAATGATCTTTAAGAACCATTCTATGATTCTATGATTTTTATATACAGGTTCTTGACTGTCTTATTTTGCACAGTTTGGTACTGAGTTTGTCTGTGTTTGGGACTAGAAATGAGTATGTGATTTTAGGTAAAAAAAAAATTAACCTTTTTATATTTAAAGGGTCTAAAACTTAGGTTATTTCCTGCTAAAGCATAAGCATGATTCCTGGCAAAAGACAGTCTCTGTTTTGTAGGTTGTTTAATTCAAAAGCAGTTGCGCTGTTCTGAAGCAAAGTGCTCAATCTGAATCTAATTGAAATTTCAACACAAAATTTCAGTACAAACCAGAAATTTGCAGTTTAGAGTTTGGGTTTTTTTTGGGTTTGTTTTTTTTTTTTTTACTTGATATAAATGAAGAAAGGTGTAATGTGATTGATAACGTGTTACTCAGCTCACATAAGTGAGTATTTAGTTTTTATATTTTTATTTTTTTTGAGATTGTAGCTAACTTCTTGAATTGAATAGATTCTTCTATTATGTGTGTGTAAGGATGTTATTGTTTTTTCTCAGGAAACTGTTCCTTTTGGGGATGCAGTGCTAGCGACCAAAGATACCTGCCTCGGGGCAGAAATATGTGAAGAACTCTGGGCACCAAACAGGTAAAGGAGAAGAAATGGAAAGTAAACTAAAACATACCCTGGGCCAACCTGAAAAAAATGTTTGAAAAAAATCTGCTTATTATTCTTGTATGTAGTATGTCTTTCTGAAAAGTGCCAGTGAGCGAATATATAATTAGGAGCAATAAATACACCATGGGAAAGATTTCACTAGGCTACGTGCAGGACAGCAAAAGGAGTTTTAAATGGTTAAGCAAAATTCATTTGAAACAGAAGGTAGGCGAGAAATACTGAATAGAAGCAGAATGAGACAGGTGACCTGAGGGAACAAATGACAGATCTCTCATTGATGATAGAGCTCCCATTCCAGATACTCTTCAGCTTTTAGTTCAACCTGAGGTTGAAATGTCCTCTCTGGATACATCTCTATAGTTTGACCTAGGATCAAAGTGACAAAGTTTATTTTGTATCAATTTGTAGTATCAATTTTGTTTCTTAATTATAATCCTGTATTATTCCTGTGTACTGCACCTAGTCTTAAAAATTTGAGACTACTGTTAGATATTTTTATTTAATTACTTTATTCTTTTTATCTTTGGCTTTGACTAACTCCTCCAAAGCATTCTACTTGACAGACAAATTGAGCTCTCATATATTTGTCAAGCTAGAGCATAGGTTTATAGGAACACTACTTTGAGATATATCAGGGTTGTTTTTTTCTATTGAGCTGTTAGTGTAAACCTTCTACTTAATTTTTTAACCTGCATCAGACAACACATAAAGACAATGCAGAAGGAAACAACAAAAAGTCACTAAGGGAAAGCAAAGCATAGTGGCCTTAAGTAATATTTCCTGTTATTATTTTAGTTCCTGTCACAATTTAGAATTCTTCCCAATGACAAAAAACATCCCGCTCACAAAGGTCTGATGCAGGGTGGGGCTGGAGATATGAAAAACATGAAAGCTGTTGTAGTTAAAATAAACAAAATGTTCCCGATGTTTTTCCAAATCTCCCAGATGTTCATTTCCTTGTAACTTCATAAAGTGCGGTATGTTACAGACAAAGTTGTGTTGTTTTTTAAGTGTGGGGTTTTTTTTATGTTGACATTGGAAAAAGGAAAAAAAAAAAGCAGCAGTGAAAGTATTTTCCTTCTCATGGTTCTATTTGCTTATGATTTGGGATTTACTAAGAGAGAAGGAAAATGGGACAACTGATCTTGCAAGAGTGTCTCCACGTTGCCCTTTCAGACCAAGATTGTCTTATTCTCTCTTTCTTTGAGACACAGGTAAAGTAGAAGGCATTGTGTTGAGAACAGAAGGAGCAAAAGCCCTTCTGCCATCTGCGACCACTGCTGGTCTTTGGCAGGAGAGTCAGGAAATGCAAGAAAACAGATGTTTTTGAGAGTCCTGTCCTTGTTCAGGACATGCAGAAAACTGGCGATGACATAGGTGTTTTTATTTGTCACTGGTTTTAACTGATACCTGCGGTACTCACAGCCTAGTTTGGCGAGCTGAATTTTTTCCTGCCTTTTGCTTTGACAGCCCTCACATTGAAATGGGACTTGATGGCGTGGAAATTTTCACTAACTCTTCAGGGAGTCACCATGTGCTGCGGAAGGCTCACACCCGGGTGGATTTGGTGAATTCTGCCACAGCAAAGGTATACACTTAAAAAAAAAAAAAAATTTTTTTTTTTTTGGTTATGCAGCTCATTTTTTATTTTTTTTTCAGAACTGTCTCCTCTACTGTGACAGGAGGTAGCATGAGCGTGGGGGCCTTGACAGTCATTGTTGTTAGTTTCTTTCCACATTTTCATTCACATTGCAACATTGCGTTGGAGAAATATCAATAGGGGAAATAGAAATCAGTGTTTAAAGTTGGACTTCTTCCCTCCCCCCCCCCCCATCATTTTACTTAAAACATATAAAATTTTTCTACTTTGAAAATTCTATTTATTTTAAAGAAGAGAGGACATTTAGTTACTAGACTGTAATCTTGTCTAACAGTGATGGGGACAAAACCAAAGTAAGGAATGTCCTTTACACTGTGAAAAATGTTTAATTTGTTCAGCTGCTTTGTCACTGCAATTTAACATGCTTTGGTTACATTTAGCAGTATCTGCTCTGTCCTCAGATATCCGAACACAGCTTCTGTCATCATCTTTCTGCTTTTCTCAATTTAGAATTTCAATTTAGAAGTGCAGGCCCCTCTATTTGGATGGAATGACTCTTGCTAGTGACAGAAGACTCCTGTCTTCTGGCAGTATGAAAGGGCTAGAGCTCACTACATTTACTCGTGTGGTTACACACGACAGAAGCAAGTATCACGTGCGAAGTACTTTTTCAAAGAGAGTCCCAACCTAAGTCATTTGTCATGTAAAGACAGAGGAAGATTATAAGGACAGGAACAGAGAAATAACATTTTGTCTTCTAGCATTCTGTCAGGTGCTATATTCTGAAGAGCATTTTTTTGTCTGCATGTTTGTTTTCCTCTCAGAATGGTGGAATATATGTTTTGGCTAACCAGAAAGGCTGTGATGGTGATCGTCTGTATTATGATGGCTGTGCCATGATTTCAATGAATGGAGAAACAGTTGCACAAGGATCCCAGTTTTCACTTGATGATGTGGTAAGATACTCAACCTGTAGCTGCTGTTTACAGGTGGAATTAGTGTGGCTAGGTCTATGTCTCTAAACTAAAAAAGATACATTTTTACTATACTGTTAAACTAGATCCAAGGGTTTTCCTAGTCAAATTGCCCAGACCTGGTCTTCAGTAGCTCTCCTGCTTTTGCGAGCGAGGAAGAGCTTTCGCAGTGGAGGAACTTTATGGAAACATTTGCATATGCAATCACCATGTTTAGGAGAGGTTCTGTTAATTTATTTTCCCTTATCTAAGAAAAAAAGGACAAATTATGACCTGGTTTTGTAGACAAAAGGTTTGATAGGTTGAGCTTTGCTTCCAAAAGCCCTTTCCCAGTAGATTTGTCATCAAAGTTGTAGGATTCCTCACATTATTTGCAAAACTCCTCCCTTTCCCCAGTATGCTGCTTACCTTTTCCACTTGTCCTTTGCTGCAGTTGATGATTGTTCAGCCCTCTGACAAGCGCTATAAATCCGTTTGGTTTATGAGCATCCTGGTGTACTCAGTGAAGCGAGTCAGTTGTGCTGGCTTTGTAATGTGAGCGATTCTGCTGAGTCAGAAGTGATTTGTGCAGTCAGCATAAAAATCTGTGTTGAAAAAAGTCACGTGCATTCTTCTTCCCCAACATTTTTTGTAGTCCAGGCCTGTCAAACATTGTTTATCTGTCTGGGTAGTTTCAGTCTAATGTTGAAAGGCTTTCCATAGGAGGTGCTGGTTGCCACTCTGGACTTGGAGGACGTTCGGAGTTACAGAGCAGAGATTTCATCTCGTAACTTAGCGGTAAGAATTCTTTATGGACGTTGTGTTTGTAAACTCTGCCAAGTTTGTAATAGTTATTGAATCTTAAAAGTATTTTCATGTCTCGATTTTTACAGTGTTCTGTAGATCTGATATTTTATAGGTATATGCTGCATTAAAATTGATGTCTTCCCAATTCTTGTGTATCATTGCTTAGGCAAGTAAAGTCAATCCTTATCCCAGGATAAAAGTGAATTTTGCTCTGTCGTGTTCTGATGATGTAGCTGTACCTACATGTATGCCAATCCAGTGGAGACATCATAGTCCTGAGGAGGAGATCAGGTAACCACATACTCAGTCTGTTGCTTGGAAATTATTTTGATTTAAACAAACAAAACCCATAAGATCTTATTTATATTTAAGTAAAGAAAGTATCTTCTTGGAAGAGCACAGTAAATATGTTGACTTGCTTAAGTCTTATTCCATAACCCTCTTGGAATGACCACATTCTGTAATTTCAGCCTTGGTCCTGCATGTTGGCTTTGGGACTACTTAAGGCGCAGCAAACAGGTAAGAAGAACTGGTTTTGTTCTTTGCCTTGGCACACACATCTTCTCTGTTGTCCCAGGGACAGCCCAGATTGCTGTCCTGTCCTGTGCAAAGTGATCTTCGTCCAAAGTGCAAGGTTTGAGTTTTTCACTGGTAACTCATTCAGACGTAAAACCCGTATGCAAAATGTGACCTGAGTATGCTCTTCAGACCTTTTCCTTAGGAACTGTGATTTCTTTGAAAGCAACAGTCAAGATTACCTCATCAAGGGGATTTCTTTTCTTTGAAACGCTGTTTTTTTCAGTGAGGAAAATATTTTAATGGCGTAATGGAGGTGTTTAAAATAAGCAGAGTGACATGAACTAGAAATTCAGTTTAATAGTGAAATATATATGAAGAATTTAATTCTTTTTATTAGCTCTTCTGACTTACTAGAGGGTAAAGACATACTGGAAGTATTTCTAGCCAAAGGGTTTACACCGACTACTTGTTTGATTGTGCAGTTGATGAGAGCTTAAGAGGGTTTGCTAGGTCTGGTTTGTTTGGTTTTCTCCAGCAGAATATAAGCAGACTTGGACAATGCATGTGTAATTCTTTTAGAAGAGTATGTTTCTGAATGGTACAATATATGTTTTTCTAATTTTGCTATTTGGAATGTCGTCTTTGCTCTATTTTCAAGGCAGGATTTCTCCTCCCTCTTAGTGGTGGAATTGACAGCTCTGCTACAGCTTGCATAGTATACTCCATGTGTCACCAGGTTTGCCTGGCAGTCAGGAATGGAAGTAAGTAGGTGTGCATGTCTGGCTTAGCTGTGCTTACTAATGGTTATCAGCAGGTTAATATTAGCTGGGGGCAACAGGTGCAAGAGGTCATTAATGGCAAACTCTTGCCTAATTGTTCTAATGGAATCCTTTGTATTTCTTCAGAAATCCCAGCAAAAACGTGTGTTCAGATTACAGGTTCCTTGGATTGGCTTAATAGTTTTATTTTTGGGTTTAAGAATTGGATGTGTAACTCAGACTAGTTTCTGGCTAGAGTGTTGTTCAAAGGGTTGGCTCATGTAGTTTTGGGATTTCAGCTTATCATGAGAATTTTCTCCTCCTGTTAAATTCAACACTACAAAACATGATTAGGCATGGTTCAAGCTCTTAAACAGGCTTTAAGTAGACTATATGCATTTAGCTAAGCCTTTGTACATATTAGATTGTATTTTCTGTGAGGTCTCTTTAAGGCATAGAACAAAAGGATTTAATAGTTTCATGTTCAAAATTAGGAGCAAAATTAGTAATTCTTTTATTTGATATATGAAAAAAATATTTGGGGATTTAGATGATAGATTCATCTTATTTGTGAGGGGCAGCGTAAAGCTTAATTGGAATACAAGAAACATACGAGATATTTGCATATCCTGGATAGCAGGAGCACAACAATTTCCATTCTTCTATCTATCTCTTTTGCTTTGTCCCCAGATGCAGATGTGCTGGCTGATGCGCGCAGGATTGTGAACGATGAGACCTATGTCCCCGAGGATCCTCGAGAATTTTGCAAGCGTATCTTTACCACTTGCTATATGGCCAGTGAGAACTCCTCCCAGGATACTTGCAACAGGGCTAAACTTCTGGCTGAGCAAATAGGCAGGTACAAGCTGAGAAGCACTGGGAAAAAAATCGTGTTCTGGCAAAGACTGTCATCTAAAGCTTTCAATCTCTAAAACAGGAAAAAATGGGAGAGGAATAGCAGGTGTGATAAGTAAATTATAATTTAAGTATTTAAATATGAGGCAAAGTTAACAGCATTTTGGTGAAGGACATGGAAATTTGGAAACAGACTCTGGAAAGTGTTATTCTTCATACCAGATCTGAGATGGGAGCAGTCTTAAAACATCATTTGATGGGTGGGGTTTTGGCTTTTTTTTTTAATGTTATTTTGTATAGTCAGATTGTGCTAGCTGAGTCACCTCTGCTTGAATTCTTCCCAGCTACCACATCAATCTGAACATAGATGCAGCTGTGAAAGCTATTGTGGGAATTTTCAGCATGGTGACAGGTCGAATGCCCCGTTTTTCTGTCTACGGAGGGAGCAGCAGAGAAAACCTGGCGCTCCAGAATGTGCAGGTGTGTTTCTTGTGGGCTGGATCAGGTCAGATCCTTTGGGTTTTTTTTTTTTGAAGGAGTACAAAATGGTAAAGTAGCATTTAATTTGCATTGCTCTGAAAAGCTGAACTTCCTGTAAATGCTTGTTGGCAGCAGAAGTCTACAATCCCACATAACTCGGGAGGAGACCAAGATTACGTCTACCACAGAAAAGACATTGAGGTGCAGGAGCAGGTCAAGAGAAGGGCAGCGAAGCTGGTGAGGGGTCTGGAGTATGTGTCTTATGAGGAGAGGCTTGAGGGAGCTGGGGTTGTTCAGCCTGGAGGAAAGGAGGCTGAGGGGAGACCTTCTCGCTCTCTACAACTACCTGAAAGGAGGGTGTAGAGAGGCAGGGATCGGTCTCTTCTTCCAAGTCACAGGCAATAGGACAAGAGGAAATGGCCTCAAGTTGCGCCAGGGGAGGTTCAGTTTGAATATTAGGAAAAATTTTTAGACTGGGAGGGTTATTAAACATTGGAACAGGCTGCCCAGGGAAGTGGTTGAGCCACCATCCCTGGAGGTGTTCAGGCTTTAAAAGGTTCCATGTGAGATGTCAGGTTTACCCATTCCAAGTCCTAGATGTCCTCAGTTTTAGAAGGTAGAAGAGATGTTTAGACAGATGGTTTATCTGCATACTTCATCCCTCATGGATCCTTACTAGTGGTTGTAGGAGATAGAAATGGCAACTATTCCCTATTCTGCAATTCTGATTAGAATAAACTTTCCAAGTCGTGTAAGTCTGTGGCAATAGTGGGTACTGAACCTGTTTTTCCTTTGTGTGTTCGCTATCTTTCCACAAGCCCATCCTTCTTGCATTAACATTTACCCTCTGACATTTTCTTCTTTATGGGTTTTTTTAGGAAATTGAATAAGGGAAAAAAAAAATCTGTAAATTTGCTTTATTTTTCATTTTGCTTTGCAGGCTAGAATAAGAATGGTCCTCGCCTACCTGTTTGCTCAGCTGACACTTTGGACTCGTGGGATGCCAGGGGGACTTCTGGTGCTGGGATCAGCCAATGTGGATGAAAGGTTGGTGAAAGTTAGAAATCTAAAACCAGGGGAACTGGGAACAGGTCACTGCATTTCCTCACAACTCCACCAAATCCCAGTGTAGATTATTACTCAGAAAAGATAACAAGCTAAGAATAGGTTGATAGCAGTGAAAGTAATGAAAATAGTTTAATTGGACTTCATGGGAAATTGTCTATTTTTCAGAAGCTTAGCCAAAGTATTGGCATCGTTTTCCAATAAAATGCTGCTCCTTCCTTAGCTGTTTTCAGTAGAGCTCGCCTGTGCAGTTACCAGGTTAGCTTTCCAATCTGTTATTTGTTGTATTTTCAATTACTGCAATAGAAATTAAGTTGTTAAGTTTGAGTTGAAAAATAGATTTTAAAAGTCTGGAGTACTGTTATGAGAGCTGACTATTTGAAGGTCAAAGCAATTCCCATTGTGAGACTGATAACCTCACAAGCTGGAAGAATAGTGTGTGCTGATTCTATAGGTGTTTAAGGGTTTATTTTTCATCAGTTGGTCAGGACAATATTTTAATTGTTTTGCATCAAATGTATTGCCTTAACATGGGTAGTTTGGCAGTGTTTCATAATTGTGTAAAATACTGTCTTCCTCCTCCTGGTAATTTCATGGCTTTAGGATAGCCCTGTTGCAGCTATACATTTGCCCTTTATATATAAAAACAGTAACAGTATGCAGTCTGTTTCTCCCTGTCTTTAAACTACATATATATATTCTCCATAGTATAAACTATATATATTATATATATACTAATGTTACATTATTATTTACTATTACTATATACAATTTCCTCTCTGGCTCAGTCTTCGAGGTTACTTGACGAAGTATGATTGCTCCAGCGCTGATATCAATCCCATTGGTGGAATCAGCAAGACTGATTTGAAGAACTTCATACAATATTGCATTGAAAATTTCCAGCTGACGGCCCTCAGAAGGTGAGCCCTGAAGCAGTGAAGTTTGGTGACTGCATTTGTAGGCAGCATGTTGTGGGCTTCACAGTTTGGTTTTCTCTATGTTGCTTTTTAAACCTGGATCAGCTTGTAAGTACCACTTCTTTAGAGATATCTAGTCCTTTAACAGCTTATGCCCTGAGAGAGTTTTGCATAAAACATTTGATCTTTAACAAACCAGACTGTTTATTACCTAGTACAGATGAGATTGGACAGAATTAATGTTTTTCTTCTTACCTCTTTCTTACAGTATCATGTCAGCTCCACCCACTGCAGAGTTAGAGCCCCTGGTGGATGGACAAGTGGCTCAAACTGATGAGGTAATGCTCTGGTAAGCTTTATCCCAAAATCTGTTTTTTGCCCAATAACTATTGTTTCCTCTTGTACGTATCCATGGTTTTTGACAAGCATACGGTAAACAATCTTAAAGCCGCTGACAAGGCATTAGTATCCCACACCAGCCTTATCTATGTTGACAACAGTTTCCAAAACAGCAAATTAACTTATTTTAAATGTTTTTATATTTTGGGCACTTAGAAAGATGAGTGTTCTGAAATGCAGTTTGTTTCAAAGTTTCTTAATATTAAAAGAGAGTCAATCAGGGCCTTAGTGCTAGTGAAATGGCTGGTGGCAGAGCTGTTTTTCTTGTCTCTCCACCCCTCTCTTTGCTATCCGCATGGATAAGGGAGGACTGGTAAGCCTGACAACTACCTCTAAAGGCTGTTGGATGTTTAACTGCAGGATATTGTAAAACTCTTTGTGATAAAGCAAAGAGTTGCTGAATTAGAATTAGTGGTTTTCTTAATTTGGCCTTACATTACTGATAGATACTACATTTAAGCTACCTAGGAGGGAAAATTAACAAATCTTTTGCAGGACATAAATGTTTTCACTGGCCAAATCAAATATGTTCATAGAATGATTTCAAACCTCCCATTTCAGAGACATTCCAGTTTTTTGTTTTTGTTTTGGTTTTTTTTTTTTTTTCATTCTGCTCATAATATTACTATCTCTTTGTCTTTTTGGTCATTGGTAATTTCATTTTGGTGTTTCTTTAATTAAACTGGGTTATTGTAATTGCTCCATAAAACTATTTATAAATTGCATATTGCATATTGCAATTTATAAATGCAAATTGCATATACAATTTATAAATTGCTCCATAAAACTATTTATAAATTGCATAGTTAAGATTTTTGGTGACTTTCTACGTGTTTGATTTCAGGCAGATATGGGGATGACATATGCAGAGCTCTCAATCTATGGCAAATTAAGAAAAATTGCAAAGGCTGGACCATACAGTATGTTTTGTAAGCTGATTAATATGTGGAAGGAAATTTGTACTCCAAGAGAGGTAATATTAAAAAAATAATCAAATCATGTAATGTCTTTGCCAAAATAGAGTATATTTAGAGAAAGGCTGAGTAGGGTTCCTTTCAACTGAAAGAATTAGTTTAATTATTCTGTGTTTAGAGGTTATTCTTACAGGTGTAGCAGAATATGCTGAAAAAATTGGTATGTGTCTCTTGAATGAATGGAGCTTGTTGTTTGTGTTGCAAATTGTTTAAACTTAGTTGGGTGATTTGAAAACAATTACTTCAGAACTATACCTTCTGGGGGAAATTATTCTCTGAAATATACATGGCTGACTACTCTTGAAGCCTTCGGTTACATATTCTGAAACAGAAAATGGCTCTTGCTTTGAAAGACCGTCTACACTGAAAATTTATCTGCTTTGCTGTTGGGCAGTTCTTCCTTTCTTGTGCATAAAGGAAAAAGTTCAGTTTATTACCTGAGTTGCAGAGGCTTGTGCATACTGTTAAGTTTCTTACAAGGCACTTCCTTGTTGGTAAATGTTGGGTGCAGAGACCGAGGTGGTGTCTGAAAATGGTCTTAAATGCCTCTTACAGATAGGGTCATCCACAGTGATTCATGCTACTAGTGGTAGTTAATTTATGTAAATGTTAATGGAAGAAAATGAATGCGTAAAGATAGAACACATTCTCAGCTGAATTTTTAAGTACTAAGAATCTTCATCTGATTAAAAGCTATATTCTTTGTACACCAGGTGGCATCAAAGGTTAAGCATTTCTTCAGGATGTATTCCATTAACAGACATAAAATGACCACCCTCACTCCTTCCTACCATGCTGAAAACTACAGTCCAGATGACAACCGATTTGACCTGAGGCCCTTCCTTTATAACACCACGTGGTCCTGGCAATTTAGGTGTATAGATAAACAGGTAAATGCCCTCTACTTCTTGTACAGATTTTTTTATTTAAAGCCCTTGCAATGGGAAAAGCCTAGTTCCAGTGAATATCCAGTGAAAGACAGCTAGCATTTAAGATAATAGTTATTACAGAAATAAGTGTGATTGTTCTTTTCACGTGACTATGAGGGTAAGAATTATCAGGTTTCAGTATGAGCTGGTTTTTTTTGTTTTGGTTTTTTTTTCCCCATTTTTAAGTGCAGCTTGTCATATTTCTAGGAAAGCAAGAAGAAGGAAAAAAGAGAATATATGTACAAGGCCAGAAACTAATAGGTGTACCCACACTCATGAAGTCATGTGCTAATGTGGAGAACAAGCTTATGTGTTTCGGTTACAGTTCAGGACCTGTCTGAAGGGATCTTTTTAATTGCAAGATTAAGACTTGACCTACATCTGCGTGGGAAAGGCTCACAAATACGTGTTTGCTCAAAGACAGCAGCAGTAATGGTACAGTGCTTAGTTTGAGCACTCTGAGGTGTGGAGGGGCTCAAGCAACTATCGGAACCATGCGTAGCTTTTTGTAGTTTTCAGTCACACCTTCAACGTTATTTTAATGCGGAGGTTTTTTATGGCAAAAGTGCTGGGTTGAGGAATTTTAGCACCTTGAAGTTTTTTTCTGCCAGAGATTTTTACACCTCAGTTACTTTTAAGAATATGTTTATATATGTAATAAAATATTAATTCCCTCGTCTGTGACATGCCAGACATGCTGTAATAGTGTTTTATTACCTTGAAACCTAGCATAAAAGCTACCACGTGCTTTTTGTAGGTCTGCATGATGGAGTTTTTTCCATCATTTTGGACTTTTTCCCACTGAAGTCCAGGACAAAAGTTCTTTTGGCCTTAGTGGGAGTTGGGTAAAATATTTTTGTAGGGTCTGGACCAAAATGTAATTATCTTATGCTTACAGTAAATGTGATTAAGCTATTTTAATGATCCATTAAAATCTTTAACTCTTTTAACTAGGTTTGTGTGTAATAGCAGTTGTGCTGTGCAACTTATTCCTGTAAACCGAGAGTGAAGTTTGGGGAAGAATCTAATGTAGGCAACAGTAACCTGAACTGATAAAGTTCAGCAGTAACCTGAACTGGTAATTCATTATTACAGATAGCTTTTTGCAAGACTGGAAAATAATGACTTGCAATAACTTGAGTCAAATCTGCCCTATACAAGAAAGGGAATACTGTAAGAGTTTCCGCTTACTGTGCATATTCAGCACAATTGTAATTCTGAAAAGAATCACTCTGTAGGACAATGTCTCACTGATAATCATGTTCCTTGGACTTAATCTGCACTTAAGGTTTTTCTGGCATAGTAACAGGACTGTGAAAACAAAGCATAAACTCTGAATGGTATAGTTTTGCCAGAAAACACCTTTAGTTAGGTAATGCCAGGTTTTCCTGTAGAAGAGTCATGTTACAGCTTGAGCTCGTTAGGAAAGGGAAACGGGTTTGAGTGCTAATTTCCAACAGAAATCTGTTGGATTTGTGGAGGGTACTTTTCAACTTTGGATGTTTGTAGTGTAGTCAAGGCAATTTAGTTATCCACTCTTTGTTCAAAATTCCCTATGAATTTGCTGCAGAAGGAACAGGGGTAAGAGGAAGTTGAGATCGTATCGTTTGCTGGCAATTGCCAAATTTGCCCTTGGAGTCTTAATCATTCTGCTCTACGTAGCTGAATGTTCCACCTGGGTTATGAGATTTCTAGTGGTTTAGAGCGCCCCGAGGAACTCCAGTAGCACTGTTTGTAGCCTCTGCCTTTGAGATACATCCGAGGTAAAGGATGTGTGGTCAGAGCATGCATTTTAACAATTTCTAGGTACCAAAATGTTAATTGGGATTTTAATAGCTGGCATAATTTGAAAGAACTGTGACATAGCTCAGAAGAAATCTGGCACACCTGCCCCCAAGGATTAGGTATCTGCAGTCTGTCTTCTGCTTTTTCCAGTGCTTACTGGTCCCACCACAAGATTAGATGTGTTTGGTTGAACCAAAAGATTTAACAACCTGAGTATCTTTGTGCGTCTTTCACAACCAATAGCAGATGTTGAAGGAAAAACATAAGAACAGGGAATTTATACAACCTTTCCCTATATAACCCCATAGATTTGGGAGGAATGTAGAAGTAAATTTTCCAAAGTTAATGTGCAGAACATCATATTTAGTTTATGCTCTTGGTCTATCCTCCATGAGCTTGTAGAATCCTTTCTGAAACAATTTGTGTTGTTAGTCTTAACAACAGCTTAGCTTAATATAAGATAATTCCTTTTCTGAAGTTTTAAGAATAGTGCAGGCCAGTTTTATAAACTTGTGTGTGTGTGCATGGAAAGCATGTCCTCTGCTCATTTTAATTATTCTAGGCTCTCTGTTATGGGCAGGGTTCCAGGTTAGGGCCTGATCTGATCTGATCTGATCTGACAGCTGTCACTGAAAGGGACAGTGTTGTCCCCCCTTCCTGTCTCTCCTGGCTTCTGAGATGGCTTTGGTGCTTGGCTCACTCTTTGGTCAAACAAAAAACAGTTTGATAAAAACTAGGAACCGATGGGAGCATGAGCTAGGGAGAGATTAAGGGGGTGGGTGGAAAGAAAGTTTGACCTTCTCTGTTGATGCTACTAACAGGCCTGTTCAGCTCGGTTGTTCCCTAGAGCATATCCCTCTGTTAGTTCCTGGTAAATCTGGCTCTACACTGTTTTGTGATGGAAGTCTGAAAAGACAGGGGACATTAAGCGCAAACTTATTTTTACTATTGAGTCAGTTTCCTTTTAACTTGCAGGTATCCAAGCTAGAAAAAAAGGAAGGAATTTCTCTAGCTGAAGACGCGGACTGATTTGCTGTCTTGTTTAACTGTGGTAATTAATTTGCGAAGCAGAATGTTCAAAACTGGAGTATACTGTGATGATGAGAAGACATGACCCAAACAATTGTTGAGATGACCGTGGTAAACAGTATGTGTAATCAAGACCTTTTTTATTTTTTTCATTAACTCTCTGTTTGTTTTTTTTTTTCCCAATATACTTAAATGGTAGTTTGGCTAAGGAATCATTTAAGAATTTTCTTCAACTACTTGAGTTAATTGCCTTTAATGGAAAATATTTGGATAAGCCCATTGACCATAAATAAATGCAGGGTAGTCTTTTGTGAAAGCATATGTACGTACAAAGATGAAGTTTGGTTCTACTAATTCGGGTATGATTTTTAAGTAACATTCAGCTGAAAGTATAAAATGTTAACAGTTCTGGCATGTGCATGCTGAGGGGAAAAGCTCGTTTTACTGTGCAATAAACTTGTAATTTTATAATGCTAATTGACTCAGTTCTTATTTTACACGGTTTTTATTTTATCTAGCATTGGCCACATAGGGTCTAATTCAGCAAGGTGTTGGAAGCATG